>VXBX01004833.1:448267-481402 GCA_013400415.1 Scytalopus superciliaris | reverse complement strand
CCCCCTCCTGCGCCCCATCACGGCCCCCCTAAAGTTTGGTACGGGCGCTGTGCCCGTGCGGGGGGCGTGGGGCGCTTTCCGTGCCCTCCCGTGAGGCCCCCCCGCCTCCGCACGGTGTCGGACAGCGGCGGCCTCAGCCGCCCCCTGCCCCGCTTCTCCGGGGGCTCCCCCGGCCGTCGGGGCTCCCCCGGCCTCTGCCCCGCCGCCAACTTCGAGCATCCCTCGCTCCGGCCCCTGCGCAGCGCCGAGACCGCTGCGCCCCAAGAACACGGAACGCGTGGTGTGTGTCACGGGCGCGGAACCCGCGGCTCCTGTCCCCCGGGGGTCACGCCGTGTTTCCCAGCCCTGCCCTGAAGGCGAAGGGCTCGGTCCTGTCCCCGGGCTGAAACGAGAGGTGAGCAGTCGGCAAGCACTCGGATGGTTCGTGTTTGGGGTACGCAGGCTGGCCGAGTCCGGTTAAAGCGCTGGGGCTTTCCGTGGCTGGTTGTGAGGGAAGCGTAGACACGGGCAGGATGCTGCCTCGTGAGTTCCAGCCCCGCTGGGAGGAGGGTGCGTTTGCAATCGCGACTTTTCTGTGTCATGTTTGAATCCCCGGAGTGCACCGGAGTGACAGCACGGGAGAGATGCGAATAGCGTCTCGCTCGACACGGAGAGGGAACCAGAGGAGTTTCAGTGCCCAAACGCTGCGAAAAGCAGGGGAGCAGCTGCAGCTGAAGGAGGTCCCGTGCCCTCTCCGCGTCCTGTGTCCTCTCCCACAGGCTGAGAGCGGCTGGGGTTTAGCCGAGGGTTAACTTTCCAAAGGACAAGGATTAGACAGACGCTGCTCTTAGTTGTACGGTGTAATCTTGAATTAGTTAATCGGGGTTAGAGCCCAGATTCCGTAAATACTCTGAGATTAGGGTTATTGTGGCAGAGGAAGGGTGTGAGATCTCAGCCCTTATTTTTGCATTTGGCCCGCGACATGTGACAGCTATACGTGTTTGCCACGTATTTGGAGAGTCTCGTATATGCGTCTGTCACCTCTGCGACTGAATTAACAACCTGATTGGAAAAAAAAAAAAAGTCAGAACTCATAAAGCTTACTTTGATTTTTTTCATCCTGAGGAATTATTGGTTTTCCATGTTTTTAAATAAAAATGATTGAAGAGGTTTTTTTTTCAGGCTTTCAGAAATCTTTCAGTCCTAGCGGAGGGGAATGAATCTATGCAATTGCAGGCCCCAAAAATAAATAATAATATGTACATTTATTTATTTATTTAAGCAGGGGAAGGCAATAAGTCACTGAAAGCAGAGCTAGAGGACAAGTGTTTTGTTAATCATAACTATGCTTTGGCATCAATAAGTTTCTATCAGAACTGCATTCTTAAAATTTGCAAAGGAAGACCTCCCCTGTGTGAGGGGGGCTCCTGTGTTCTTAAAATGAACCTTGCTTCTTGGTTAGTGCCTGCTGCTGAATTGCTACTGCTTTGCAGCCCATTTTGACAGTCTGCTCCCATTCAAGGCTCCCCCCACTTCAGGATGCAGGTTGCTGTTCCTGGCTCCTGCAGCAGGTGAAGCGAAATTCTCCCATCACAAGAGGATCAGGCCATGAGTTTTGAAGCTGCAACTGCCAAGTTGCCATAACTCCAGCAATTTGACTGCTTAAATTGCCTCTCCTTCATTTCTTCTGAATTTTCCATCAAAACAGTTGCATCCCCTTGAGATCCATAGAGCACAGGTTCTTTTTTATTTTTTAATGCATTGCATTTTTTTGGGTTTGGAAACTGCTTTTGAGCAGTATGACTTATAAGCTGGTTATGAGCATGGGGATGTGGTGTTACTTCAGTTAACAACTCTGAATAGCTGCAGAGCTGCCTCGGTACCAAAGGCAGTGATGCTGTGGTCCAGAGAGGAGCCTGACAGTGTGTCCCATTGCCCTGGCCAGCAGGACTGGCTGCCACTGATGAAAACTTGAGCCCTTAAGAGTTATCTTCCTGAATTCCTGGAGAAACAAGAGGAGGTGATAGGTTGCTAACAGCAGTGCAAGCATTGCAACACAGCTACAGAGGAGAAATGGAGCAAATCCACATAAACTTTCCTGGCAGCATTTTCCAACCTGTTTCCCCCGCTCACCCCCCCTCTTCTGCTGTATTGAGCTGTATTTCTGTGAACATATGCACACCATATATCATGCCTCGTGTAGATTTAACCTTTAGACCCATGTTAGTTAGGCTCCAACTGGTAATGCTGCCTCCTGCCCGTGCCTGTCTCCCGGCAGGGCTCCCGGCACACATCCAGTGCTGGAGGGCTGGGGTGCCCGAGCTCCTGGCTGGCTGTGGCATGTTGGTGGCTTGCCAAGGGCCAACAGCGGAGCTGCTGCTCACAGAGCTGCCACCCTTGGCTGTGCGGGTGCCCATCCATCACTGTTATTTTTGGTTCTGTTACCCCCTCCCATTTTATCCCAAACCCTGTGCCAGATCCAGACCTCGGCTTCCCAAAGGAAGGCTTGTGATGCTTTTTTTTTATAGCCGGAGAACCCAGTGTTGGGGTGGGCAGGGTCTCCAGGGAGCAGGACCTTGGTGTGAGGGGTCTGATGCTGTCTTTGATTCCTTCCTACACCCGAAACATGCTGCTGGCTTGGCATTTCATGGCCCTGGTGGAGGCAGGCATTTAGGGCAGGTCTAACAGCATTTTGGGAGCTTTCGCAAGCTGCTTGTGCCTGAAGAGGTAGGCACAGCCCTCGTTTGTAATTAACTTGGCTTCACCTCCCCAGTTTTGGTTTCTTTTCTGTATTCGTCTGTAATCCACCTCTGTGGGTCTCTGGCTGCTGCCTGGTGGCAGGCAGGCTTAGAGGACCTCCCTTCTTGTCAGCCCTTGCTCCCCTCAATCCCTGTCACATCCTTTCTATCCCTCCTCCTCCTTCCTGCTGCCTGGAGCTGCTGGTGGTATGTGCCAGGGCAGTGGGAGCAAGTTGAGGCTGGTTTATAGGGTGTGGGACTCCCTTCTGGCTGTGGGGTGTAGTAAACTTGGAGAGCTGGTAGGGTATGGAAGAAAATAACTTGCACTGTTTAGTGCCATGAAGTTGTTCCTGGGACAACTTCCCTGGTCCCTCCGGTGCTGTTTCTACTGCTGTTGCTTGGCGTTTAAGAGTTGTTGTTTTTTTTTTCTTTTCTAAATGGCAGATCAAGCCCTATTGGTGCTGTAACACCTGCCCTTTCCCTGCCTTTTATAAAGTCCTGTGGCTTGGCTGGGCAGAGGAGCCACAGCAGCCTGCCTGCCTGCCTCTGCCAGGGGGCATTACCCGTGTGGCCTGACGGGGTGCCTGGTTATCAGCCATGGACTCAGCCAGCAGGGAAGCTGAGTCTGATGAATGAGGGTGTAAGGACACGGGGCTGGCTGGGGTCATGGATCAGCTGGGACTTGTTGATGCCGCTTGCCTTCCTTGCCTTCCTTTTGAAGGAGGGTTTTGAAATACTTTGCAAGCTTTAATTAGTTCCAGCCTGTCTCCTTGTCCTGGCAGTTTTCCGGCTGGATAAACGAGGACCGGGAGAGGCTAATTGAACTTTGTATCCTTGTGGGTCTTACTGACTCCGGAGGAATTGGAATTGTTCAACCCTCTTGGAAAATTGGGCTGCCAGTGACCCACCTGAAATCACACAGGGAGGTGGTGGTGGGGCTTGGCATGTGCTCTGGTGATCAGGGCCCATGGCCCTGTGCTACTGCCGGGCATCTCCCCTGTCTGCCTCCAATCAGTCCCACTGCTCTGCTTTGGCAGAGGGGGGAGAGGGGACATATAAGCTAATAACTTAATTACATTAAGGAATAATGAAGGGAACTGATACGTGGGATTAATTACAAGCAAAATCCCAAATTAATTGTGAGGAGTACGTGTAGCTGGCTCTGCAGCAATGTTTTGCTGGTGTGCTGGCTCCTGTGCCAGGCTGTGGCTGTGTGGCCTGGGGGATGCTAATGAAGGAGCAGGAGAGGAGTAGGTGGCTGACAAGCCCTCGGTCATCTCATCTCCTCCACCTGGTGAATCTGTGTCAGTGGGGAGTTGGCCGTGTAGCAGAGCCCTGCAGCAGGGAGGGGTTGGCAGGAATCTGAGCTCCCTTGTCAGGGCCAGCAGTGCATGCAGAAGGGCCAGGAAAAGAGTTTTTGTTGGGTTTGGGCTTTTTATTTTTCTTCATTCCCTCCTGCATGCTAGCTTGCTCCCTCTGATGAATGGCTAAAGCACAGCTGACAGCCTCTGGAAGGAAAGTGGATCTGTCACGGGCTTGATGGTAAGAGAAAAGCTACGGAGGAAAAGTTTCCATTATTAAAAAAAGTGACCTGTTATACTTGACTTATATTAGTGTTTGCAGTGCAACAGCTCCTTTCTGACTGTCCTCAAATGCAGCTGGGGGATGGCTCCTGGGAGAAGATGAGAGGATCAGCACCCTCGCTGCCTGCTCCAAGTCCCCCAGGGTGCTCAGCACCTCGATGCAAAGGGACCCTTGCCAGCTTTGTGCTTGTGTGCCTTGCACCAGCCTGTGCTTCCTTCTGCATCACCGCCATCTAGAGAGCCTCAGCACCTGGAGCTCAGCTGACAGTCTCCAGATATTAAATTCCCATCAGTTTTACAGCAGCCGAGCCACTTAACAGATTAAAATAACTGTGTATACTGCAAAAATTCAGATCTTGACAATTAGGGGATTGAAGTGGCAAAGCTGTCGGGAACAAAAAAAAAAAAGGCAGAGTGTTTAATAACTGGGAAGCTTGTGTTGACTGGAACCTGGGACTTGGCTGGTGGTATGGATGGGTCCGGGATGTGCGAGAAGGGGAAACTTCTGTCATGCTTTGCTGGTGAAATCCCTAGGATTCTAGGAGCAAACATATCTAGGAGCAAATCCAGGCTTTCTAGGATGTGCAAAGCGTTGCTGGTACAGGAGGCAGGGTGGAATCCAGTTCCTCTCTCCTGCTTGTGTATTTAGTGATGGATAAAACAGAAAACCATGCCCAAGCTGTCCTCATCTGTGGGACCAGACAGAACAGGTCTGCTGCATCAGTGACTGCTGTTTCTCAAGCACTTGCTTTCCTTTTGGTGGGATTGGGAGAGATGTTTTCCAGCATGGCGACCTCCTTATACAAATACCTGTGCCCTTGTGGAGCAGGCGTGGGATGAGAAAGTCTTGCCAAAGTCCGTGCTCTGTCACCTCAGTGCCCAAACTGGTTGTGGACAAATGGTGAGCAGCCTGCCTTGTGCACCTCGTTTAATTAACCTGCCCACCAGGCATTAAGGTGCTCTTTGAGAAACCTGTGAAACAATAACCAGTCAATGAAAACCCACTTAATTTTTCACTGGTAATTGCAATGAATGAATTTTGCCCCCGTTACATTCTGGCAGAGCTCCGTGTTGTAGCTGTGACTGATGGGGGCATAAATATTGATTGAACAAGACTTGTTTGCTTTGCAAAACAGTGAGCATGGGGATATACAGGTGCCTTTCCTAACTTGGTGCTTTAAAAAAAAGTATCAGGGAAGGAGGGACAGGATACAAGGATTCTGTTTATTTGCTTGCAACATTATAAATAACTTTCCGTGCAGGTGGTATGTGTTTTGTTGTCAAGAGGTGTTGAGCACCAGAAGAAGAAAAATACTTTTTATTGTGCTCTGGAAGGATAAAAAGAGTTGAAAAAGTCCTACTGCTTCACTCTGAAGGCATTTGCTCTGGAGGTGGTGATGCTCCCAGGCTGAGCTGGGCTCAGGAGCGTCATGGTCTCTCTTGTATGCTGCTTTTCCTGTCAAGGTCTCCATGGAGCACCCTGCATACAGTATCACTCTGGGCTGCAGCATCCCTTAGCACCTGGTGTGACACGGTGTGGCATCATCCTCTTGTGGGTAAGATGGAAAGGCTCAAGCCCTTGCCCCTGGGGTTTTAGGAGAACTCAGCTCTGGCTCATGCCCCAAAGCCCTTGGTGACCTTTAGGGGTGGGCTTGACAAAAGCAAGTCCTGCTTTTGAGCAGGAAGGTCTCTAAAATCAGCTCTGTGTCTGGATCCTGAAGTGTCACAGGCACAGCACATGTGTTGTGAGGTGTCTCCACGCTTGAGAAAGATGTTGACTATCAGGGAAGATGTTTTTTTCTATTTATCCTTTTGCCATCTCAGATACACACAGAGGTGGATTATTTACTCAAAAAACCCAGTCTGTTTTCTCCTCGCTCTTCCTTTCCTTGATAAGAAAACATCATCCTGATTTATTTTGATGGGCTCTTGGCCCAGGGCCTGGCTTGGCTGGGTTTGCTTCTTGCTGTGCCGAGACATCTCTTGTCCCTGGCTCTGCGGTGTGACCCGTGCCTCCCCTCGGGCAGGGACTCAGCACGTGGGATGACTGCAGGGTGAGAGCTATAAATGGGAATGCTGTGCTTGGGGAAGGCAGGTTCAAGGAGCATTTATGGTACTGTGACAAGAATTTTTCTGTCCCTCCTGAAGCTGAAAGGTTGCTTGTAGGCGTAAGAGACCAGGGCAGGGCACGCTCTGCTGAGCTGCGGTGGTTCCGCAGGTGTGAGTAGGGCAAGCTCTGGCATGGGAAGGGCAGTGTGGGGAGAGGCAGCCTTGCAAATGACACCATTTTATAATCCTGTATAAGTGCAGGTGCAGTGTTACTGTCCCAGGCTGACAAATCCCTGGGAAGCTGAATATGGGGGTGCTGTGAGCCAAGTGTCTTCCCTGGGTCCCTGGGTGTGCATGCACTTTGCACGCAGCTCGTGGGATGCTGCTTTGGCAACTCTGGGCGTTTGTCTCTGCTCCAGTCTCTTTGCCAGTGGGAAAAGCAAGCTTAGGAGAAGTTGTGGAAATGCAAAAGCAACGTACTTCATCTGGGGAATTCTCATCTGTGAGGGTAGCCCGGCATTTGCTGCAATAAAACCAATTATGGGGAATGTATCTGTGGAGAAAGCAGAAGAAGGATCTGTTTAAGGAAGACGTTTGCATGGAGGAGTAATTACGTGTAGTCTAACGACAAAGGGTGCAGCGGATTGACTATTAATTGGAGTAGCGTGAGCGGGAGATTGCTGGCATTAGCTGTGTGTTTCTTGCTGGCTTCCTCCTGCTTAAAGAAGGAAGGGGTGAGGAGCAGATGATAGGGGGGAGTTTGCTCTCAATCCACCTTCCTGCACAATGAAAAAGCCATTTCTCCCGCTTTCTCTCACAGTGAAATGTTCAGATGTTGCCAGCGACACTTAGTGCAGTTGCTTACTAAGCTGCAATTAAATTGATTTCCCACCCTCTTTCCCCGTTTTGGTTCCAAAAATCTCAGCAGGGGTCAGCTTTATGGGAAGAGTAAGACAAGGAGGAGATCTTGAGCCCTGTCTTCTGCTCCTCTGAGTCAGTATTGCTCCACTCTTCATATGTGTTTCCAAAGGGGGGCTGCCCAGATACAGCTTTTTCCCTATGTAGCTACTTTTCTGGTGGGAAGAGCAGCCCTAGGTCAGGCTGGATCACTCTGTAGGATACCTGGGAAGCCTCCCACTGTGGGATGGGCATTGGGTCTCCTGGGGGAGGGCTGGGGCTCTGTGTGCCAGGGGCTGGGAGGAGGAGGATGATTTTTCATTATTAACATGTGCCTTTGGAAAATGATCAGTGGTGACAGGTTCAGCAGGAGTTCACTCCTTTGTTTATGGAGGCAGCATTAGTAATACTAATAGTTTGCCTTCAATCCCACCGTTTGAAAGCCCCTTGTGAGCCTTAATTAACCCATACTGTGGCCCTGAGGGAGTGAGAGGTGTGGTGGTCCTTTGTTCGTGAAGGGGCAGAGAGCCGGTGTCACTCCTCCATGGGGGAAGGAGGTGACAGGCTGGGTGGGGGACTGTGCATAGCCAGCAGGTGTGCAGGTGCATTGGTGATGGCACTGGGGGGGACAGGGCGGGGCTCGTGTCCCCTGCCAAACCCTGCCTTACCACACAGGGGCAGAAATCAGTGATGATTTACTGCAAAGCATCTCAAGCTCCGACTTTGTTGTCTTATTTGGAGGAGCAAGTGAGCTAATGATTGCATCTCATCTCGGAAAGTACTGTGGGAAGTGCAGTGCCAAAAGAGAATTGATTCAGAAGCAAAATAGGTTCATTTTCAGATCAGGCTGAAAGACAAGGGAAAGAGAGATTCTTCTTAGTATTTTTTTTATCTTTCTTAAATTTTATTTTACCTCTCCATCTCAAGTACGACTAGTAGCTTTCCCTCCTTGGTTTTCTAGTGGAAATGCCAGTAATAAACCTGATTGGAAAGTGATGCGAGGAGAACAGGGTTCATGCAGTGCAAAAACAAACGAGCTATGAAATCACCTTCTATTCTCCAAACATTATTCACAGAGCCAAGAAAATTGAGACGGATGATTCTTTTTCTTTTGAAGCCACTGAAGGAATAAGTCCAAAGGATGTAATTTGGCCCAAGCCAGGAAAGCAAGGCTGCTTTGTCCTGGCTTTCCAAATAGCTTTGCCTGCATTTAGACACACACCATTTCCTCCTCAAGGACCACTGTCTGCATCCGCTGGTTACAAACACACCTCATAACACATTATGGAGACACATGGCTTGCAAATAAGACATGAATATGTTCAGTGGTGCAGGCTGTGGTTGCAGCCCCCCTCGGGCTGGGGGAGTTTGTGCACATCTTTTTGTTCTTGTGCATTGAATTTTTAGTTGCTTGTTCTTAGGTGAGATGGAGAAAAGATGGGAGGGAGGAGGTACAGGTGTGAGCAGACTAATTTCCAGTAGCTTCTTTTCAGGCTCAGTTATTCTTATTAAGCACTGATTTTTTAAAAAATGTATTTTTAATAGTTTTTATTTAAGTATTTAATATTTTTTATTTAAAACAGTTTTTTTCATCTGGGTCAAGTTAATCTGCTTTACCCAGTGGGTTGATTCAGTGTCTTTTGGGATGGAATAGTATCCTTCAGGGATGTTTGGGATGCAGCTCCTTTGCGCTTTGACCCCACCCAGATGAAATGCAAAACTCAGAATGTGATTGGAGAAGGCAGGTGGTTTTCCAGTGGGGTGAACAGTGGGAAGACGCAAGGAGGCTGCTGAGGCTGGTGTGTGTGAGTCAAGCTGGGGAGGAGACTGCTGTGTAGCATGGTCCTGCCTTTGACAAGAATGGAGCTGGATGGAGAAGGAGCAGGGAAGAGTCGTGGCGTTTGTAATGCCCGTTGCATTTTCCTGGCGCCATAATACAGTGTAATTTGGAGAGAGACAGACTCAAACATGCGTTAACCAGCCATCTGCTGCTGTGCCTGGGGTCCAAATGGAGGAATATCCGTATAACCCTCAGAGTTAAACCATGTACGGCGTGTAAGCTGCATATGGTTTGCTCCTGGTGGTACTGCAAAATGCTTTGTGAAGAACCCTCCCATCCTGCCTTCCCATCCTGCTTTGGGTATCTTCAGAGCAAAAAGAAGCAACCACCGTGTAGCCCTCGGGGATGGGCCCTCAACAATGTTCTGTCAGCTCTGTCTGTTGCCCGTGGCATAAGAAGAGCTGATTTTGGGGTGAAGGAGGCAAAAAATATTTCCTGGGCTGGCCAGCACTAGCTCTCCCTGCCCCACTGCCATGGTATGGAGTGAGGGAGGGAGGGATAGATGGATGGATGGACAGCTTGCTGTGGCACAGGGATGGCTGTTAGCGGTGGTTCACTGCTGTGAAGTTGCAGTTTTGGGAAGCAAAAAGGAAAATCCCTTTCCCTTTTTTTTTCCTCAAGCTTTGACATTTTTTGCCATATAATTAACTTCTCACAAAAAATACTGTTCTGGAAGACCAGGCCTGAGATTTTAAAGTGGAGAATGCTGCTGTACCTATCACTACTTTCATTTAGCCCTTGGAAATGGTTGAAGATGGAATCCCCCCTGTTGTGATGATGTACAAGAGTACCCACCCAGCATGCTGAACAGCCTCTGCTCTCTTTTCAAGTGACTACCTTGGTTTATTCCTTTCTGCCCCCTGCTGACCCCAGACCCCAGAGATGAATGTTGCGTACTTCCATGCAGACTTTTCTGTCGTGTTCATGCAGCCAAGGCCTTCACAAGCAGGAGTAATTGTATTTGCAGAGCTCTGGATAAATAACAATGCATGTCCCCCTTGTAGGGGTGATCTGTGAAGGGTTTGGTCAGCTGAGAAGATCAAGCCTGCAAAGAGCCTAAAATCTGCTGAGGCTTCAGCTGCTACAGTTTTAGGAAGCATCAGGCACTCGTGCAAAATTAGGCTTTGCAAAGGCTTCTCACTTTGCCTGGTTTGGTGGCATTCTCAGGGGGAAAGTGAACTATCTGAGTGCATTAGAGAGACTGTCATCTGCCCAATCCGAAGTCCCAAGCCCCAGAGCTTGGAGAAGGAATAGCATCTCAAAACAGGGGTCACCAGGTGAAATAATCTCTAATTTGAAATCAGACTTGAAAGTGGCAAGAAAGGGAATCAGATGATCAGAAAAGTGTTATGTTGTCTGGTGACATGGCCATTATTACTGTGCGTGGGTATGGATGTGTCTTCTCAGCAGGGGCCTCCTGGATGCACCTGCACACTCAAGAAACACAACATTTCCAAAATCAAACATAAAATGTAAACACAGTCTACACTGCCAGGTGGGAGTGAGCTCCAGCAGGCATTTGAATGCCGGGGAAGGTCATTCAGATGTTGTTCTTCACCTGAGGCATCGCAGGATTTAGGAAGGGGAGGGCACCTTTCCTTCTGAAAGCAATGTCAGCGAAGGAAAGTCAGTTCCAATTTGGCCTTTGCAGGTTGAAGCTCTGGTAGTGTGTGGGGAACAGGAGGAAAACACACTGGCACTTGAGGGCACCAGCAACTGAGAGGTGGAAGGTGGTCAGCCTTCCCCGGCAGGCACAGACGGTGTTCTGTAAAACAGGCTTTTCTGCTCTTGTTGCATTATTGCATCCTTGGGAGATCAGCTCCCACTGCCATCACTGCAGCCAAATCCTGATCCTGTAAATGAAATGATGTGTGGAAGTGAAGAACATCTCTGCTGTGTAGCCAAACCTTTGCACATTTTATGTTTAACCCTCCCGTGGTGCTGAGGTGGCAGTCGCAGCACTGGGGCACAGCTGGTGTAAAGGTACTTGCTGTATGTGCAGTGGCAGAGGCAAGCCCAGCACGGGGATTTGCCCATGTGATAGCTGGAAATGAACTAATTAGATAAAGTGTAATTTGCACCTTTTAATCTCAGTGATTCCTGCACATGGGCACCTGTATTTAGGATAAAAGTTTATTCTGCTTCAATTAATTTTATATCAATATAAGCTGACTAATTAAAGGTGTCAATGAAAGGCTAGGTAGCTAATTCCCTTCCCTCTGGTGCACAGGGCTTTGCTGAGATAACTTGGGAGGTGGGAGCTCTTGGCAGTGTGGGCATTAGTCCAGCTGAAACAAACAGTTCTGAATTTCTGTATGTAAATACTAACTGGGATTGGCTAATTTTTGATGCAGATAACCTGGTATTTGACATCAGTTTGGGCATTGGCACAGCTGTCTGTATGGCTTTAGGCAAGCCAGCATTTCTTTGTCTGAATGCAGCCTTGGGTCTCAAAATGTTCTCACAGAACCAACAGTCATTACTCTATCTGAAAGATAAAGCAGATGAATTCCTGCTTTTTTTCCTTATTTCCAGAATCTGTGTTTCAAGTCTGTAGGCCAGGACTGGCTGGGTATCAGAGGTGTTTCATCACAGTAGGGTGCAATAGGTAACTGGCCATTTCTGTGTCAAAATTTCAGGAAACTTTTCAGAATTTTATTCATCCAATAAAAGAGTTAAAACTTTCAAAATGTAAAAACTGGGGGCATTTCTCCTTTGAGAATGAACTAATGCTTGACCCGAAAAGTATGATATATCTCTAGTTCTGAGGCACAGCTAAACTCGTGCCACACTCAGGATTTCTTTTCCTCCCCCCGTAATCCTTTCCCAGTGCATCAAACAGGTACGGGAGATTGATTTGCTCAAGCTCTTAATGTTTGCTCCTTGTTACAGAATCCCAAATTCCACAAGAGGCTGGCTTTCACTGTGAAGGAGGCTTTCAAGCCACCCAGTTCATCCCAGCATGTGCTTAAGGCCTTTTGCCACATGGGATTTAGTTTTGAGAGAATGTGCGGGGAAGCCAGCGCTCGCTCTCCTGTGAGCAGGGCTGATTTCGGGGCTAAAAGGAGCGTGGTGAAGTTTGATAACCCAGCAGCATGGCTCAGTGCCTTCCCTCGTGCTGCCTGGCTGTGTTCTTGTAAGGAGCCACAGTGTGATTACAAGGGCTGTTAAATGCCCTTAATATTCACGCTGCTGGAGAGAGCATTACTCCTGCCGGCTGTGCTGTCTGCTGCTGTTTGCAGTAGCATCACATTGATGATTAAATCACCAATGCCGCAATGACGAGTGTGTGAAGCCCCTCCAGCCAGGAAATGCAAAGGCAGAGTTAAATCCCTCCTGTTTTCCCACTTCCTTTTTTTAATTTTTTTTTTTATTTGCTGTCTCTTAACAACATTTTTTAAACAAACGAAGCACAGAGGAACAGTTTGGAGCCACGAAATGAGACGGGAAATGAGCCTCTTGCAGAGAGGTTAAGAGAACAGGGCACTGGTGCTGTGAGGGAGAGTAGCTGAAGGGCTCAGGGCAGCACATGCATGATGCACCACTGCTGTGCATGCTGCTTCTCCTTGTCCTCTTGTCAGGCATATACGGGAAAAGCAGCAAACTGAGTAGTATATATATATGTGTATATCCACTTGGTGGGGCAGCAGATGGGATGGCACGGGCTGCTCTGATGGTGGTGTGGGGTGGCTTTTGGAGCTGAAGCCAGCAGCTGCTTATCATGAGAGCCCTGTTCAATCCTAGTCTCTTCTGGGGACTCAGGGGATCTGTTGCCAGTCGGTGTTGGGTTTGGGGAGTGTTCTTTCCTCACCATGCCTATGCTATTGCCTCAGCTCTTGGGATTTCCTTATCTGGTGCTGGGATGCTGCATCCCAGCACCAACAAAGCCTTGTCCCTAATATGTAGCCTCAGGTGCCTCAGAGGGTCTTCAGCCTGGCAGGTATTTTAGGGAAATGAGCCCAAAGCAGATTCTTGGCATCCTGTTTCACTTGTTGGACTGCTCCCCATCCCTTTCTGTCCCACAGGGATATGTCCTCACTTCCGTGTGTGCTTCCCTGCTCGACCACAGGTATTGCAGGCAGCTGGCTTGCCTTGGGGGTGTCTCCATTCTTCCCATTTGGCTGAAAAATGTGCAGTGTCCATCTGGTCATAAAGACTTGGATTTAGCTCTTGGGGCCAGGGCCTTTGAAACCCCTGTGGGTGTCTGGGAGAGGGGTGCTGTACCGAGCATCCTTGTCCGCAGGGAAACGCTGGGGACTTTTCCGAGGCCAGTTCCTGGTGGCATCGCAGTGGCTTCAGCAGCTCCTCTTTTCTGTGCACACAGTACCGGGGAGAAGGCTGGCACCTCCACAAATGACTTGTTTCCATGGCTTGCTCTCACGGGGTCTCGGTGAGGAGAGTCCTGACGGGGTGGCCATTAAGGAACCTGCCCGCTAATCGCTCCCGTCGGTTTCACTTAGGGAGAGCAGCGTGGCGGGGACGCCTGGCTGGGCGCCGGCACGAGGCTGTGCTCGGGGTTTGCCGAGCCTCCATTGATTTTTGAGCTTGTCACGCTGTTCATTAGGAGCAGGAGAGCAAACCAGGCGCTTAGGAGGATGCTCTGAGTCGATCGTGATGGAAGGCGGGTTTCTCTGATGCCTGGTTAGATGAGAAAAAAAGTATTTCTTGCCCAAGTCTCCTCTACGCCTGGAGCACTCAGCATCAAACCTCCCCTCTTCCAGGGGTGCCCAGCAGGACATCTGCCCTGGCACTGCCCTGTCCTTGCAGACTTGCTGCACTGAGAGGGAGTGCTGAAAGTTGTGCTGTTGGTGCTTTTGGCTTGTGGGATGATTTTGTTCTCTGTCCCTCCTTCTTGTCCTGCCAGGTTCCCATGGCTGGGTCCCTGTTGCGTGTTGAGCTTGCTGAGCATGTTGATCATGCTGGAGCTGCATTGATCGAGGCAGTAAATCAGCTTGCTGGTACTGTGGATATAAATGATGAATGTAATGTGAACCAAGGGGGAGCAGAGGGAGAAAAGAGGGGGAAACAAAAGGAAAAATTGGGAAGAATATAGTGTACTGAACAATGGATGGGCTTTGAGTTGAAATACCTACCTTGACACCTCAGCACTGCAGCATGGTCCTAGCAACAGGTCAAGGTGCTGCACTGGGACGTGGTAGGGAAGGAAAAGGGGGTTCCCATGTGTGCAGATCTGCACTGGCACCCTGTCTTCCCTCCCTGCTTGCTGACAGCAGCTAATGGATAGTGGAGATATGGATGGAGGCTGGTATCCACCATGAGGGCCGAGGCACAGGACTGAATAGAGGGCACTGAATGGAGCTAAATCATAGGCCAATTTATAGTCTTGCTGGCTACAGTTGCAGGGAAGGTTCAAGCCCAGATACTATTATTCAAGTGTCTCTGCACCTCTTAAGGTTGCAGCCTCCCTCTTTGCTACCTGCCTTAGCAAGGTTTCCTTTTTTTTTTCCATTTTAAAGCTCTTTCCTGCTGATGAAAGTCTGAGAGCGCCTGAGGCTTAAGCCTTCCACTGATTTCAGCAGTGTCTAGGTCCCTGAGCTGCCCATGTGGTGTCTCTCAGCCCTGGCCCATGGTTTGGGGATGTAGAAGGGAGTTTGGAGCTGAGTCAGTGGCATCTCCACCCGTGGGTAGTTATCCAGCTGAACTGAGCCTGGTGGCTCCCTATGGGCCACAAACCAGATGTTGTGTGGCAGTGATTTAAAGTCTGTCATTTAGAGACAAGTCGGTGATAATGAGTCTCTTTTTATAGACAGGGACTTCAAGGCACAGAAAGATTTAATGGGAGATGCTTTGTAAAATTAGCTACTTAGCTAACTTTAGCAAAATCTTAGCCAAATTACCTAAAAATGAGCTAAATTCTGCTAAAATTATTGGACAGTTCTTGATGGAGGAAAAGCAGAAATTGGAAGGGAGGGTGAAGAGTTAGTAATGCTGATGAAGTTGTAGCACCACTTGGTAGTTCAGGAGGGTGCCTCTGCCTTGGGTATGTTGCTGAGTTTTGGACATCTCATTGGGATGGGTCCTGAGCTGGAAGAAATTAAGGTGGATGCTGGAAAGTTATCTGCAGGGAGAGACAGGAATTTCACTGGTGGACCTCACTGCTGCCAGGCTTCCATGGCATCAAGCACTTGATAGCTGGCAGCAGAAGGATTCAGCACCTGCATGGCCATCCTCAGTCACAGCTTTTTATAACAGGAGGAAAAAGAGATGGGGGGGGGAAGAAAAAGTCTTGTGACTCAGGAAAGTGTCTTGGCAAAAAACTGGGGAAAAGAATCACTTCTGGGGGAGTTGCATGTAGCTGCCAGCGTGGAGAGGTTTGTATCTTCCCGCCCAGTGTTGGTGGAAAGGTGCCTGCTTGGATGATTCGGGAATGATTCATTTTCTGAGGTTGGGTATGAAGAAAAAAGAGTGCTGTTGTATACCATGCCCTTGGAAGTGAAATGGGAGGAAGGAGAGGTGAAGAAAAACCTCTGTGGCTGAAGGAGGAGGTGAAAGAGGGTAAGGTGAAATTCAATTCTGTGAGCCTGGCTGTTGGCCAGGAGGATGTGGTGAACTTCTGCTGGGTGTCTTGAGATCTATCATGACCGGGAGCATTTAGGAGCTATTTTTCCTACAGCAGAGCTACATCTTTCTGCAGGCGTTAAGCTGACAGAGACAAGATGGATCATTGCAGAAATACAAAGGGCTTGGATGTACACTTTTCCTTTTATCCCAGTTTATGTTTGAGATAGTTGTAAGCCCCATGGAAAATTATTCCTGGTAGAGGACCTGGTGACGTGCTAGTGGCTTTCTGCCTTTTGGCTTTTCCCAGAGGCAGTTTGAGTGGGCTAACCAAGGGGTGGTAGTGTTACTGGTCAGCAGTGGTGAAGCTGGTCCATGGGGTCAACCATCTCCTCCTCCATTAGCTGGGATGCTTATGTCCCCCACAGATCAGGAGGGACTGGAGATGTGGTTTCATGGGCTGTACATTCCTGACCTGGCTCTTATCTGCTATTTTCAGCCCTTGGAGCAGGCAGAGTCATTTCATCTGAGTGGTACAGAGTCAGGAGGGCAGATGCCAGGGGAAGCTGTGTGGCAGCATCCCTGCCAGCAGCAGTGGAGCTGGGGACCACAAATTGGGTCTTAAGGCTAACCCCAGAGCCTGCACAGCTGGTAGCTGAGAAGGGGATAACTAACTGGTTCAGTGAGCAGTGCAGTGGCTTACCCAGCATGCCCACCTCGCTTCTGGGGCTGGGATCATTGTGAGATTTTGGAAGAAATATCTCTGTGGAGGCAGAAATCTGAATAATCTCTTGGTTTGCAGACTGCTCTGATAAACTGCTGTTTGCAGAAGCAAGAAACAGGTCATTCAGTTCTTGTGCTTCCTGCAAAAAACCCCAGCCCCCAAACCCTGTCATTGATATAGTGGGTAGGGTGAGGAATTAAATATGTTATCAAGAAACGTTCACTTTAGCCTGCCCAGAAGCACTCAGTTTTAGTTAATGAATTTTTTTCTCCCCACTGGAAGCCTTCCAGTGACAGCAGTCCCTGTGCTGGCAGGGCAGACCCTGGCACAGGGTTTGGCAGCATTTAGGATGTGGGTGAACAGTAGCACATCATTTCAGTTCAGTAGCCCCTGTGTTGGGATGTGGGTTTGATGTTCCATCTTAACCTTGGCATTGTTTTTCCTCCCGTGGCTCCTGTGTGCCCATCAGGAATATGATGTGTCTGGGGCAGCTCTCACAAGCAAGTGTAGCTCTTTTGGTTTTGTGAGTAATAACGAACTGCTGTGGGAAATAACAGTTTCTTTTAAAGCAATCTGCTCTACAAAAGTCCTCTTGAATTTAATGAAGACTTAGAAAGTTGTTCCTGCAATTTTTACGCTGGCATATAGATATCCATAAAAGAGCCCTGCCATAAATGGAACAGAAAGGAAACCCTTCATTTTAGTGTCTGTGCATTTATGGATTGATTTTTACAGAATCCTATTAGTTTCACTGCCAGTAAATGGCACAAGGACTCTATTTCAAACCAGACAATGTCAAGATACAGAGGTGGGCATTAAATATCATCCTACCTGTTGCTGTTCAGCTGTACTCCCTGTGTCTGAGCGGAATGCAATGGCAGAGGCCAGGAATGCCAAGTTGATCTCCTTCCAGCTCTTTGGTTAGTACAATCATTAGGAACCACAGTAACATAAGAGGCTGCCATTACACTGTTTCAACAGCCCGTTAAATAGATCTAATCATTTTTGTGTAATGCTTTCTTAAAACCAAAGGAATACTCTCCTGAAGTCATTCCTCAGTGCCTGCTTTTGAGAAAGCAATGATTTATAAACCTCTTCTGAAATAAACAAGTTACATACAATGAAAAAAAACAAACCAAACCACAGACTGCTACTCTTCCCCATAATGCAGGCAGTTTCTGGATTTTTTTGTTCTCCGACAAAGCATCCTCTGCCTGCCCAAAGGGCTGCTGACAGCCTGGCTCTACCTGCCCATTTTACACTTTTCCTTCACAGTGTGTTTGAGCTGCTGACAGCCAGATGGTTTCATAAACAGCCACCTCTCCTTGGGCTGAGGGTGGCTTACCTTCCAGTGTCATTACCAGGCTCTCAGATTATTACAAATGAAAATATGGTATTAATGTAATTTCCATTTTCCCCCTCCCTGTTTAAGCTCCCTGCTTTGTGCATCCCACTCAATTTTGGCAGTGCAGTGCTTTGGTTTTCATTGATGGGTGGTTCTACTTTTTGATTTCTCTTCCAGCTGCATTTCATTTGCAGAATGTGGGTATTTTGCAATTAAAACCAAAACTAAGCCACACACATTGAAGTGAGGCAGGAAAAGCAACAGGCTTACACTTTCAGTGTGGCACAGCAAGTGAAGGACATTGCTTAGCCATGGGCATACCAGTCTCCTGCTTGGGAAAAGCAAATATGCTGTGCCTTACTGGACTGCTTAGGAAAGGCAAAGTAATATGAAAGTCATATATATGTATATATATAGATGTGTATGTTTTCCTATATATAGGTTTTCTGTAGCAGAGAGGGAAGGGGTTGTTGCCAAGATCAGCAGTGTAGCCTCAGATGCCACATGTTATTTTGGGAGTCAATGCTGCTGGTTTTCAGCCACCTGATCACAGACACAAAAATGTGTTTTAAGGTTGTTTCTCCTGTTTTACCTCTGTGGCCTGACCAGATCACCCCTGCGTTGATGCTGTTGTTGCAGTGGATACTCTGAGGATGTCAATTCAGAAAGAGAAAAGGACCTTTTTGAGGGTCAGAAGAAAAGAGAGGGTTGTTAATAAAAGAGCCTGACTCTGAGGTTATCCTGTCCCTGGCTATTACGGTACTGCTCACATCCTTTGTGCACTGTACCTTGCAGGCTGTGAAAGTAGAGAGCTGTCAGGGTGCACCTTTGTGCCCCAAATCCCCCCAGTTCCCCTGCCCGTGGCAGGCACCTGCCAGCACATCCTTGCCATGAGTATTTTTCTGCCTTAATGTTGAGGAAGAGTTTCTTGGGTTTGAAGAGCACATGGCTCTTTTATCCCTGGACAGCCTCAGGCTTCACTGCTGGGCTGAGTGAGGAGCTGTGCTGCTCTGCCTGGGAACTGGTAAAACTCTTGGTAAGCCAGCTCAGTGCTGAGCTCCTGAAAGTGGTGCAGATGCTTTGAGCTCGCCCTTTTTGCCATGTATAATTTCTGAGTGCCGCATTTGGAGTGAGTCTGTGCCAGGGCACCTTTAAATTGCAGGCCTGGGCTCCTGGCAATAACAGGATTTTGCTGTAACATCTGTAGCCTAAATTTCATCCTGTCACAAGGCTTCTGAGACTAGCTGGAGCAGGACTTTTTTGTAATTTTTGTCTTTTTAAGCTTGAATTGGACTGTACCTACAGAGCTGCCACATATACCAACAGCTCTGGGACAGCACAGCAGCTGGTCTGACAACTTACAGCACATTCCATGGTGAATTTCTGGGTCTCTGTGGGCAAAGCAGTCACTGTCTCCACAATTTAGCTGCCCCATCAGGACATGGAGAAGGGAGGGGGAGCCCTGGGTGAAGCTGTGCTGTGCCCTGGGGGTGCAGGGCAGTGGCTGAGGAAGCTCCCTGCACTAGCCCCACTGCTCTGTGCTTTCTGACATGCCCTGGGAGCATGGCAAAAGCTCACTTTGCTGCTTACTTCACCCACTCTGTGGGCTGAAAGCAGCTTGGTAGCTCCCTCTGTAAGGCTGTAATGAAAACTGTGCTCATAGCCCATTTCTTTTGCCCTTTAACTATTTAATTTATATTCTATATTTAACGTGCTTCCTCTTCATGAGTCAACTGAATTTTCATGTAACTTTTTTTTTTTTCTCAAATATTTATCTGTGTTGGTGGAGGGAACATTTTAAAATAAGCCTCTCAGAACTTGCCCTAGATGCCCTACTGTTTCTTCTGGCTTCTCCCACTGCTGAGCCAGAATGGTTCCTTGCTTCCAATTTCCTGTGTGTTTTCCCTGCTGCTTCCAGTGCAGATAAAATATTAAAAAAAAAACACAAAGAAGAATTTTAATTTTATTCCTCACCTTCACCAATTTTGTCTCAAGAAGTAAAGAGTTGGTGGGCTTAGCCTGGTGCTGCCAGCAGAGCTCTGCTCTGGTAGTGTTGGCTGCCTGTTCCTGTTTGGCATTGCTGATCCTGGGGAGGAGTGAGGGATAAGCCACAGCAAGCCTGCTGGCATTGGAAATAGCAGAGCCCCTGCCAAATGCCCTGCGGAGGGGAAAAACATCTTGTCCTGGTGCACCAGGGTCCCAGTGCCTTTTAGCAGCCTGGATTTGTATTTTAGAATAATAAGGCTTTTGCTGCTTGTCGTTCTGTAGTTGCATTTAAGTGGCAAGGCAGAGGACAAGACTGTTGAACAGCCTTTTCCTGGGTGGCTTGTGCTTAGGTTCTCCTTGTGAGGACAAGCAGGGTGCTGCCATGTGAATTGCCAGCAAATCCTTCCTCCTTTTGCTCCTTGTCATGTTGTAGAGATGGAAATGGTGCAGAGAGGGGACACAGAGTGGTGGCTTCTCTGCAAGAAACAGGCTTGGGCTTCTTAGTTTGGGATGGAGGAGGTGGATTGTGTTGGAGATCTGGAAAATCATTAATGGCACACAAACTGTGGATAGGAATTAGCTCTTGGCTAATCTGGAATCATTAAAGAAAGCTGGCATTAGTGGGTTCAGTGTGTTTGGATGCAAGCTGCCTGTGTAGCCCCCTGCAGCAGCATCTTCTGGGTGCTGAAAGCTTGCCTGATTCAGTGGTGGCCAGACAGACACATGAGAAAAGGGTCCATGCAGATCCCTACTCCTCTGAACATCTTGTTCCTCAGCTCAACACTTTAAGAGCCAGGCAGGACAATCAGGTCCAGGCACAGTGGCTGTGCCTCGTTGGGACAAGCCCCTTGCCAGTGCAGGAAGCTGAGCAGGGAGGGGAGTGCATCCCTGTCGCTGGGGCTGCTGTACATCCTGTTCTGAAGCTTTAAGCAGTGTTAGAGACAGCTTACCGGGGCCATAGCACAGCACAGACCATTAGTCTTGCTGAGTGCAGCTATGATTGTACTTAGTGCTGTCTTCCCATCTCTCCTAGCTGAACTGTAGAGCACTTTGCTATGATTAATTCAGCATGAGACTCTTAAGTGAGCATTATTGTCCTGTTTTAGAGCAGCCATAAAGGTCGCTGGCAGACCAAGAGCAGAAACTCTTTGCCATACAGGTGTTCACCAGCCTAGCTGTCTCTAGCCGCTGCTATAACCCGCTGGCCTTCTTTTGTCTCAGGGCATTTTTAGGTCCACTTTGTTGCCCTTGAGATGTTGCTCCTTCTGCTCCAAAAAGCCAGGGGTGCATTCAGGTGCTCAGCTGTACCCAGTACTTTGGGATTAAAACTCTCTTTGACTGCACAACATAAAAAGTCTTGTCTTGTGTAACCAGTTATTTCTGGTGCCTCTCTCCGGCCGTCTGTGTTGATGTGGGCAGCAGCAGCAGCATATGCTGCCGGCTGCAGAGGGACCACTCCCCTCGCCATCTGTGCACAGGCTTGCTGGGGCTGCAGCAAGTGTTGCTGCTGGAGCTCTGTGTCCCTGCCTTGCCCAGGGCTGGGCATGAGCTGGTGGCAGGTCATTCAGCTCAGAGCTAGGAGCCTCCAGTGGTGTGTCTGGAGCTGTTCCCATCTCATGAGAGTTTTTTTCTCCTTTGGGCACCAGCGGAGGCAGAAAGAGTATGAAAACGCTCAGCTGGAGCTTGTGTTGTGGAGATGCCTTTACAAGCAGTAAATCAAATATAAAAGCTGTCATATGGGTGTTTTTAGAGCCATCAGGATGAGTGCTGGTTGAGGTGCTCAAGCCTGCCTGCCTCATACACAGCTGGTAGGACCTCTGCACTGGCTGCTCTGTTTTTGTGAAGGGTTCCGTGGAGTAGCTTGTCTGCTCCTTAGCAGGTCTTCTCTGTCCACTGGGTTTCTGTTTGTCTTGGAGGTGTTGTGGCTTTTGCTTGCTCCAGCATGCCTGTCAAACTTGCCTGTACTACTGAGCATCTTCTCCTTATGTTTGAAGGCACACCATGAGTAGTGCCAAGGGTCAGGGGAGCGAGGGGAGATAGAGGCATGCCTGTAAGCTGGAAAGAAAGAGCTGCTGGGATATGTAGGAGAGGATAAGGATGGAAAAAGATCCAGGAGGAGAAACAAGCCAGTGGATGCCCAATGTTAAGGGAAACAGCATCACCAATTTGGGGGTTGACTTGTGCTTTCAGGACCATCCAGAAAACAAAAGACTGTGTTTCATCTCCAGTTACACAGGCCCTGCAGGGGTGATGTGAGGGACTTCCCTCCAGCAGTGTGAGCCTCTCTAGTGTTTCCACTCCCCTGGTTTCCATCAGGAAGCCCAGCTGGAGACACAGCTTCTCAGCAAGGAGAGTCCCTTCCTCTGTAGCTGTGGGCTGTCAGGTGCTGCAGTGGTATATTGAAATCTGTGGGCAAAGGAGCTGCACTAGCCTGGTCTCAGCCGTACCCCTCCTTTCCTTGCCTGCCTCACCAGAGTTTAACAACATCTCATTTCCCTTTGGCTGGAAAGACTGGCTCCTCATTTTCTTGCAGCTACTGCCAGCAGCAAACACTACCTCATTTGTATTATCCTGTGTCTGATCCCACCTAATCCTTAATGCAGCCCTGCTGGCAAGGGGAGCGTGTCGCTGTGGGAGCAACAGGGATCAAAGGCATGTGGAATGGGACATGGCCCAGATGGGCAATGGAGCTGCCTGAAAGTGGGTCCAGCCTCTGCTCTCCACTCCTTGCATTATATGGGGGACTTGCCCTCTCCCTCCATGGCTTTCTGAGGACAGGAATCTTTGTGTCCAGTAGATACTCCACAGCTTCTGGTGGTGCTCATTTGTCCACCTGGCACAAAATGCTCTCTATGGAAGCAACTACTGGGCTGTTTTGGTGCTGACTTTGAGGTCCTGAAGGTGTTGCCTATCAACTTGTTCCTTGTAGATGGGTGGACAAGCCTTGTGTGATGACACCTCTGTGCTGATAAGGCCAATGAGTGGAGTGTGTGTTGACCTGGCACCCAATTGTACTGCAAGAAACTATACCATGCGACACCCTCCAAGCCTGATGCTTCCAAAGGACCAAGACCCCACAGATTTAGGGTGGCTTATTTCTGCTCAGATCTGAGCTGTCTTGCTGGCTTGTATCATGCTTGCCTCCTCCCATTGTATGCCAATACAAAGTGCCATCTACAGGAGTGCCTTGATGTCGGCATTGAAGAGGACGAGGTTTTGGGGGTTGATGCACTGAGATATGTGGCAGGGCTTGCTGCCTCCAAACATGAGTTAGCCCCTGCGTGTGGAATTGTGGAGCTGAGCAGGAGCATGCCATGAGCCATACTGCCTTGGTGGAGAACACCTCTTCCTGCCTAAGCCAAGGAGGCTGGTACATGCCCAAGCAGCAGCTTCCCATGAAGGTTTCCATGCTATGTTTCCGTGACCGAGAACTCCAAAAATGCTCTTTTCCTTATTGCAGTGAAATGTTTGTGTATGTGTGAGAATCTGTGCCAAATGCAGATTTTATTTTTTTTTTCTTGATAATAAAAACAAAGCTCAGTGCCTGGTTGCTGCTTTCCATCCAGATCCCCATGCTCTCAGGAGATATTTTGAGTTTCCTGCATCAGGTAACTTAGCACAGGCTTGGTTCTAATTTTTGTTTTCAGTGGATTTTTGAAAAATTATTTTTTTTCTTCTAGAGATGGGCAGAAACATCAATCACATCTTGCCAATGTATTAGGGAAAGGGGGAAGGGAATGTTGTTCTGTGCCTCCAGGCTGTGACATTGCTGTGCTTCTTGGATCAGCATCCTCTTGGGTGTGAGAGCTCTGGTGATGGGCCCTTGCTAGTAACACAGCTGCCCTCCCAATTACAGATGTTGTTTGCTACAAGCCTAGTTACAACTTTGGTTGGTTTTCCTGATATTTCCACTGCCCCCTTCCCCTCTTTCTGTTTTCCTTTTGCATCTCTGATTTTCCTAGCAACGTGGAGGGCATGAGTGCAGCAGGAGGAAATGTTTGGCTGGCACAGACCTGGCACGTCCCATTCCATGGCTCCTGTGGCCAGCCACAGCTCTGCTCAGGGTTTGCTTGTGCAAGCAGCAGCGCTGTGCAGCTGGAAGATGGCCAGTGCCTAGAGATCTGCCTGTGATCTTCCTGGCCAGGCCACATCAGCCATGTCCTGCCTCTGTTTTCCCCCATGCCCAGCCAAGCCTGCACCATGCCAAGGCACAGCGTTTCCTTGAGGCTCCCACAGCGCCCATGTTCCTGGCTGGCTGTGACCCACAGTCCTTCCCCAGCTGGCTTGTTTATTTTCAAACTTGCCATACCTTGCTACAGTGCATTTCTCCCTAGCCAGGCTTGATTTTTTTTATTCCTATTACTGAGCTGAGATAGGGGCAGGTTGGGCTGACACATACGCTCTAAATTATGCTGCTGTATCTCTGGTGCTGTCAGTCATGTTGTGCCCAGGCCTGGGATCTCGCAGACACTCTTGCAGCAGGTACCTAAGGATCAAAGGTTTCTTGCTGTCACAAATGTTTTATATCTAATTTCTCCTTGAGGGGAGTTGAGGGGAGGATGGGCTGGCAGCTGGGTGATATGTGCACCCTAGAGCATTGTTGCTGTGACCTGAGCTTCATCCGTGTCTTTTGGACCAGCTCTGGGTTATAGAAATGCCTGTCTCTCTGCAAAATGTGCGTGTGTGAGACAAGGATGTGGGTCACCAGTGCTTTTTGATGGTGAAATAGTGTCTGACAGGCAGGCATTGGCAGGCCCTGAGCTCCAGCTGTGCCCTGACAGCTGCAGAGAACCTGCTCCTGCATCTTCCTGCATCGTGTGGGTTAGGACAGCCCTGGCGATGCTTTTAAATGTGTTGGAGAAGCTGTGCTCTGACCAAGAATATCCCCACTGCTATCAGGATAGATGCATGGCATGGCTGGGCTGCAGCACATCACTGCTTATACCAGGAAAGGCCAGGAGGGTTTGGGGCATTTTGATTAGTCACCAGCAAGTGTTTTCCTCTGCACTTCCCACTCTGCAAAGAGTGAGGGATAGGAAGAAGGAAAAAGAGCCCTTGTGCTGGAGCTGCTCAGCAGAGGTGATGCTTCCTGGGGAACCTCCCACCCAGTGGTAGCCTTGTGAGTTAATTGTAGGAACAGGAAAACTGAGACATGGCTGGGGGCAGTCCAGGACTTCTCCAGAACTGGAAATAAAGTGCAGTTATGGAGAGTTTTGGCTGATGGCATTTCTTGTTCTTGCTGAGCTCCTTCCTTGGAGCAGGTTGTGCCTTGGTGCCCACCTGGTAAATCTCTGCTCCCCAAAGCAGTTAGCTGACAGAGGGAGCATAAAAGGTAAACTGGTGGCTTCCTGAAGGCATCTAAAGCCATGCATGTAACTGTCCTGTGTATTTACAATTACTTCATTTTCCTTGAATATCTATTTTTCTAATATATGTGTTTTTTATAACCTTTCCCTCCCTTGGAGGCACTTCATGTTAATATGCTGCTGTTAACCATTGCCCTTGGTTGCTGCTTGGCTTTGGGAAGGGTGGCTGCTCAGGGAAGGATAGTAGCATTAGTTTCTAAAGCTCTGTAAAGATCCTCATGGAAGCAATTACCAGATGGATTACCCTTGGCTTTGCTGCTATGAAAAGGCCATGTTGGGTCGAGGATGCTGACTATATTAACAGTACGATCCCTTCCTTCTTGGGAGGTGTGGTTCAGATTAACTGCCTGCTTTTTAAAGGGCTGGGTTCAAAGCAGGACCTTCAGAGCAGGGATCTGTTTTCTGGCTCCTTTACTCTTCCCTCCCTGTTCCCCTTTCTTTCCCCCCCGATGTGCCCCATCCTAGGCTGTCCTCTGGCACGTGGGAATCCACAGCTCCAGGGATAAGACCTTCCCTGACCTCTGAGATGGTCAAGCTCTGTGGTTTAGTAGGAGTTTTGGCTTCTATGCAGAAGGAGGAGCAAAGCCCAGCTGGAGACCAAGTACAGCTATGGGCTCCTAAGTACTAAATCATCTGCTGCTCCTGCTGAAGCCTGAGAAGGCTGGTTTGACCTTCACGGGAAGCTGCTGGGAAGCTGCTGGGAAGCAGCTCATGTCTGTCCTAAAAGGCACAGAAGGAAAACAAATCACTGTTTGTCTGTGTCAGAGCTCCCTTTTTCCACACTACTTACCCACCATGAGTCTGGGCTCTTCCCACTGTGTTTGGCATGTGATGATCCTGGGAATCAGCTGAACCTGGCTGCTGTGGAGGGGACATGGGATGTTGCCTTCGTTTCTTTTCCAATCAGTGCCCTTGGTAATTGCTGATGACCTTTGGGGACCATCTCTTGCAGTCACCCACCCACTGGCCATGCAGCCAGCAACAGTGGCATTGAGTGGTGGCAGCAGATTGTGGAGGGGCTGCCTATGATGCTCTGGTTAATTCAGCACCACGACTGCAAAGATGCTCTCTTGCATCTCCAGGTATCCCTGTGAGCCCAGAGAGGATTGCTGAGGAGATCCCCTCTGGCAGGGGGCAAAGGTGCCTGTGGAAGGGATGGAGGGAGCCTGAGGGAGCTGCAGGTGTCCCACTGCTGATGGGAGTGGCAGTGGGGGCACCACTGGGGAACTATTCCCATTAGCCTGGAGGCCTTGGGTTGGAAATTGGTGCTCAACTCATTGTGGAGCAGAGCTGCTGCCAGTCCAGAGGTTTTCAGCTTTTTAGTTTTATGAAAGCTGAAATCTTTTAAAAAAAAATCTCAATGGAAGCAGAGACTCTATTATAGACTCTTAAAACCTTTTGGTCTTATTTGCTGTCCAGAATTACCATTTACAACCCCATTAGAAGTCTTCACAGGTGACAGTGGACTGGGATTAGCATCACTTCATCCTTTCCTGGGGGCTGTGGGAAAACCCAGAAGACCTTTTTTGATGGAGGATTACAAAGACCAATGCAGCCCAAGCACAAGCAGTTGAAATGAGCAGTCCTGCAGCATCCCAGGGGACCTGTGGGTAGGGGGAGGAGGAGATCACCAAAAATCCTCTCCATCCTTCTGCTTGACTTCCAGCACAGGCAGAGCTGGGTCTTCTCTTTTGTCCAGTCAGCAGCTTGGTTTGTGCTGACCTCCTAAATATACAGCTCATTATACACTGTAACATATAAATAAAACAGAAGCAGGCAGCAATATTCTCCAGGAGGATATAATCGGCTTCCTTTCCTTTTTAATTATACAGGATTTGTCTCCATGTGTCAGACTATCCTATGGGCTAATTTTTTATTTTAAAGAATCTGAGTCTGTGTTCTTTACACAGTGTGAGATACTTACGTACGCACCTGATTTTGGGGGTCCCAGAAAGGAAGAGCATCTTCCTAAGTGGGAAGACAGGGAGTTTTGTTGCTGGTTGTTGTTTCTAGAGGTCAGTGGCATGGATCCTGCACTGCTTTCCACTGTCACAAAGAGGCAGGAGGCTCTTCAGTCTATTGGAGATGACGAGGGTTACCACGGGAATTCCTTGGCGTCTGGCTGGGGGGGAGTGTGATGCTGGCTGCCAGCATGCATTGCCTCTCCCTCTATAGAAGCAGGATGGTGGCCTGATGCTACAGCCAGTGAATAGAAGCATTGTCCACATGGCCCAGGCTGCCTCTGGGAGATGTGGGCATGTTTTAACCTGACACACTGCCAGTGTGGCAGTTGCTTGTTGATAAGTGTGATGTGAACTCTGAGCTGACTTGCTTTCTCCTAAGGGAAGCCCTGAGAGAAAAATTTGGCTTTTCATCAAAGCAGTCAATCTGTCATCTTTCCCTCATTGCAACTCAAAGTTCCCTACTCCTGATGTGCAAATCAATTCCCTGTTTTGGTGGTTGCCCCAGACATCCATTTTAAAATTAAAGCTTTGGTGCCCTTACTGGAAGAAGCATCAGTAATTCTCCAGTGGCCTTTCATGCTGTTGTATTTGGCTGGAGACTTTAGCAGATTTAAGCCTCTGGAGGGTGTTTCAGACCATGTATATTGTTTACCACCAATACAGACAAGAAGATACACAAATTGCTGGTTCTGTCTGTGATTGACTTAATAGTGGCCTAGTTTCTCTAGCCCTGGGTCAGCTCCTTGCACTGAGTCAGTGGCCAACAACCTGAGCTGATGCCAGTTGAGTGTGGGGGCGATAAGAGGAAGACACTTCTCCAGAGCCTGATGTCATGGGTGGAGTGGGAGCTTCAGATAAAGTTTATTAGAGAAGCCCTCCTGTTGAGTCACAAGGTGCAGAAAAGACCCTCTTGCTTTCTAAACTCCTTCTCAGGGAGGAACCTTGGTGCAGCTGGATCCAATCTTAGCCCCAGACTTTGTCAACAGTTTAAGTCTAAGAAGTTACAGAGGTGTGATTAAACGTTTGTACAACTTTGTCCTGTAGGATTAAGGATGGCAAACTAGATATATTTATATAAAAATGAATGATTTATTATGTTAAATGATTAGGCAAAAGGATCTTAATCAGAATTATTTACTACACAGCATAGAAGCTAAAACTACTAGTGTAGTGTAGTACAGTATAATGCACTATATCACAGCAATTCTATTAAAGCAATTACATTGCAGCTAGCAAAATGAAGCAATTATTAAGTAGAGATTAATGTTACTCACCTGTACCAATGACTGTGGGCAAAACTCAGCCTCGAGGAGTAACCTTGAGTGGCATTCCCACCCAAGGGAGGAATCTCCACACACACTCCAAGAAGGGGTATGTTAGAAGAACCTGCCATTTGAAAGTGGGACTGGACTTTTATAGTATAAAAGTGACTGACTGTCAGTCATGTCTCCAGGCCAGCTGTGTCAGCTTGACATTTTTAGATAAGGATTCTTTTTCATATCTGCCACATCTTCACCTCACTATGAGGATTTTTAACTTTAAGGTTGATGAGTCAGATTGGTTTTAGCATAATTCAACACCAGAACCAGCCTGACATCCCCTCTGGGTGTACTGCTAATAGGTTTGCAAAATAGCTCATTGTTCAAGTTGTTTTACCCCATTCCAGTGCTGCACTGGAATGGGGATGTTTCTATCGAAGCAAGAGTGGCAGCTGAAGGTCAAATCTTCTTCCATAGCCCCTTTCCAGCCTTTGTTGTTCCTGTTGCCTGATGTAGTAGGTGTCTTGATTGCATAAATGGTGTGTGCACCACAGGAGGGAATATTAGAGGGGTGGTGGGCAGGAAGAGCCGAAAAGGCTGTGATAGTATGGTCTTGGCCTTAGGGCCAAGTGAGAAAATGGGACACTTACTGAAAAGTCCTCAGGGACTTGTGTTCCCTGTGAGCTAGCAGAGGGGGAGATGGTCCTCCATCCTTTGAAGATGGAGCAGTGTGCCTGTACATGTGCATGGGCAGGGAAGGGTCAGTAGGAAGAAGCTCAGTGGTGAATGCTCAGAGCTTCTCCAGGGACCCAAGCTGCAGGACAGGCATTGCTGGAGAAGTGCTTTGCTTTAATTAGGTATCTGTATTAATATTTTATTGGATTTTTTTTTTTTTTGTTCTGTTCCTTCTTCCCCTAAAAGTGGGGTCAGAGCAGACTCAGATCTGCAGGTTTTCCTTGAGAGACAGTAAATCACTTCCAAGCAGAGGGAGATGCTGGTCCTCCTTGGAGCAGGGTGGGATCCTCGATTTGCTGTGTGTCCCCATGGTGTCCCAGAGGAGGTGCCACCAAGGTGCATGTGAATGTTGTGCCTGAGTACCAGTGCAAGAGGAAGAGGAGTTTCACAGGCCTCAAATAAATGAACTGGAACTAAAATCTCCATGGTTCAGAAGACTAGTTAGGGCAGATCATGGTCAGGGCCAAGAGCTACCTCCATTTTTAGTGCGTGGTTTGTGTCAGCACAAAACAGAAGAAGGCAGCACTGACCCATTGAAGCACTTAAGCAAGTACTTAACTTCAAGCATTTAAACAGGGATTTCTGTGGGTTCCTTCAAATGTCTGGAGTCGCTTAAGTTTGTATTTAAGTACTTGATTGGCTTAGGGGCTGGGCAGTTTGGGGAAGGGGTGTGGGAGGAAGGAGGTGTGTGTTGTGAGTCTTCCAGGGTTCGTACCAGTTTGCTGCTGAATGGTACCTGATATACTGGAGGATATGATGCAAGATGTGAGTCTCTGTTCTCCAGAGACCCACAGCCTTGTTTTGGTAAAACCACATGCTCCTTGGATGGGGCAAAAAGTGTGGCCATGGTGCTCTGTCTGTCTCCTCCTTGTATCTTGGGGGTGAGGCCATCAGGATGCACAACTGCTCGCATGGGGCTAAGCCAAGGCACTGGGCTCTGGTGTCAAGAAAACTACACCACAGCTTGACTGAAGGATCTTGTACCTCGGTGCTCCATCTGGGTTATTCAAGGATGAGGATGAAGGCAGTGTGATGCTGTCCCACTTCTTTTCCCTCTGGTGCTGCTGACCCTCTTAGTGCATGTGCTGGCACTGGGGGACGAGGAGGGATGAGCCCTATCCTGTTTGAAGTATTATAATCCTTTCAGATGGCATTAGCGCCTCGGCCAGTTAACAGCTTTATAACTGAACCTCCTGCTTGCAGGGGCCCTGCGCTTCAGTGGGACGTTTAAATCTCATTTGTATAATGCCTGGTTGCAATTCCTGCTGAAAGATTGCCCTCTGCCTCAGTGCCCCTGAGCTGTGCTGAACACAAAGACGTCCCCGCAGGCAGAGGAGTGGCAGAGCGTGGCTGGGCAGCAATGTGCCACACGGCATCTGAGTTTCTAGAGCTTTCACTTGTTTGTTGCAGCTTTTGATAGGCAGATGTAAGTTTTTATTTCCCCCTCCTCTCCTATTTTTTAATGCCTGAGTCCTAGGGAAGGCAGGATGGAGATTCAGCAGTGAGTAGTTGGTCAGGAATTATGTAGGAATGAGGTTTTCTGGGGGAAGCTGGGTGTGAGGGGAGTAGAGATAGAGGCATGTTTTGGCCACTGCCAAACCCCTTTGGGGTCATCATTGCACCTGCACAGGCAAAACCTCTTTTCTGGCCAAAGATGGGGCTCCTTGTCAAACCCTGTCGGCTCTGCCAGCCCACTGGGCTGGCTTGGGTTTGCTGCCTCTTGCAAGGATGCTCATGGTACCACTTTGATTCACTCTGCTCTAAAGACAAAACAGCACACTCAAAAGAAAAATGTCTTTTATTTTAGCAAAGGTTTAAGTTCCCTATTTTAAAACAGCGCCATGAAAGAAGAAAGTGAATCAGAACCTGCTTTTGGCTCGCACCGCCCACGCCTTGTCTGCCTGGGCAGCTGGAGGCTGGTCCCAGGGACCGGTGTGACCTGTCTGTCCCCAGTCAATGCTGGCTCTGCTTGGGCCAGGCTTTTCACCTGAAATGCCCTTTCACTGCTGGGCAGCCTCACGGTGGCCAAAGTGCTGCCACGGCGTGCCTGCTCCCTGCCCAGTGTCCAGCCTGCTCTGCCTCCCGTGCCAGCCAGGGGTGCCAGGGGCTGCCTGCAGGAGCGGAGCATCCCACGGGGACGCTGCGGGCCCGCATCAGCTGCCGGCTGAGCTGCTTGTTCCTCCTTCCCGCTCCAGCAATCCCTGCTGTACTGTAATCACACAATTATTATGCCATTAAAATGTCATATTCGCAGAAATCCACATAAACAAGGCATTAGCAGTTGCCAGAAAATTGTAGTTTTACTGCTAATGACCCACTTTCCCCCTGCAGCACCACTCCTTTTTTTTTTTCGTTTTAATATTATTTTTTCCCTTTTTTTATTTTTTTGTTTTGTTTTGTTTTGTTTCTGAGCCGTGATTTAGGAGGCAGATGACGAATTACATCTTTGCACTGAGAGGCTTTTAATCTTTAATGTGCAGTTATGGTGAAAAGCTGCCTCCGTGCCTGCTCTGGGCTCTTTGCCCTTTGCCAGCAAGGTGGTAGGCGGTTTTGGGGGAGGTGCCTCTAGTCGGTCTGTTCTGGGGGGTGCTTTAAGTGAGATAGCAGAGAAGGCTCTTGGTGAGCCTTGCTTTTGGCTGGGTGCTGGTATGGGATGGGAGCTCCTGTCCATAATGAGTTTTGTTCGTGTCTTTTTTCCCCTCTGGTTAAGCACCCCTGGTGACTACCCAGTGTGATGTAAGAAGGGGCAACACTTGTTCACTAAGAGCAGACAGCTATCCCGTGGATATATTTTTCCTTTCTTTCCTTCAGACTCATTGAGTCTCTCCAACTCTTTTAAGCATTGACTGTGTTTCCTATAATTAATACCAGCTATTAAACTGCAATGTTGAAAGAGAAATTACCTAATTCCAGGAAAAAAAATGAAAATTTATTATTAGTACATGAGAGAAAATGAATATGAAACTTGGACAGATGAGCCCTGTAGAAGATAAATAGAAAGGCAAGTGGAGTATTGACTTGATCCTTTTCTAGTGCAGGGTAATTTGGCCTCTAAAGTGAGTTAGATCATAATAAATTAAATTTAGATTTCTGCATATCAGTTAAATAACTCCCAGGACAGAATTCTGGTGTGAGGAAGAGGTGATAATACATGGTGGAAATATGATAATGAAGACCTTATTCCAGTAACCTGTAACCAATGTGCTGTCCCTGGGAGAGCAAAGGGGATTTCTCCTGATGCTTTAACTCTCATTCCCTGTCCCTGATCAGGTGCCAAGAAACAGGTGAGTAGCTCATTGATGAGGTTTCCTGCCTCCCACTGCTTGCATAGCTGGTGGTTTTTCATCCCAGGATACTGCCTTGCTTTCCTTCTCTGCTTTGTGCAGGTGTTTTTTTGCAGAGGTCACTGTGCACGTGTGTCTGAGCATCCTGCTCCGATTTTCCTTACCCTTGTAGGGAGGCTTGGGATGAGAAGAGCTCTGAGAAGATTTACACAGGTGATGTGGATTAAAAGTGAATGACTGCACCTGGGTATCTACTTCTGCCTGAGAAAGTTAACCCAATCCCTGAGCTTGTTTTGTGGCCAGATAGGGATTAAAATAACTCTTTAATCTCTGGCATCTATTTGCTCTTGATCTAAGGTGTGTGTTTAATTACCCAATATTTAGTAACCATCCTACTGATGTCTTTCCTCAACCCAAAAAGAAGAACCTGAGTGAATCAAGGTGGGCTGATGTCTTTCAGGTGGAGATTTCATAGGAGTATTAGTTATTCATTGCAGAATGAACGAAGATTGCAACCCTTGGGTGCAAGGTATATCCAAGGCAGGAGGAGAAGCAATTACCACAGGATAAGCCACCAATATTTGTCCATGTATTGACAGGTCATTACTGGGGTTGGATGGATTCTGGGGAAATGCCATCCCAGACCCTGAAGCACATGCCAGGACCCTCCTGTGTGCTGAACCCTGGCTTTTGCTACCTGGCCAGAGCCTCGCTGCTCTTGCAGCAGGTACAGAAGCTCCATTTTTCCTAGAGCCATGGCTGCTTGCAGGAATCCACCAGCCCTCCCACGTGAGTCATCAGGTTCTTGCCCAGCTGTGCCCTTGTGGCTGATCCAAGGCTATTGGGTTTTACTGACATTAAAAAACA
>VXBX01004833.1:418013-448013 GCA_013400415.1 Scytalopus superciliaris | reverse complement strand
TATATGTACACATCCTACAGCCTCAAGTGCTATGTGGTCACTTTTGAAAGCCATTTCTCTTATAAAGTTTGATAAAACCCAGCTTTTATTTTTCTTCAAAGCATTAAAATTTAGGGACTGCAACTCCGTGGCGGTTGTTTTAGCAGCACTAGGCCTCCCGAGGTCATCATGAAATCTTATAAACATCAGGCTGTCGTGGCTTCACAATGCAATCAGCTCCCTTTTCCCTGATCTTTTACTGTGGTGGTAAATCATGTTTTGCAAGATGCCTTAGAAGAAAAACATAAACAGTATTTATTACCCTGTGCATGTTGGTCCTTTCAAAAGTCCACAGGCGGGTTCTGTACATCCTCCTTGTAAACCTCCTGCAGTGACCTTATTGGTTTCTTAACTTTCTCCCAGCCTTGGTTAACTTTCTCTTGGTCCTCAATAACTTTTCTCGCAGTGTGGTTGGTGGCTTAGTGGTTTCTTTTGATATTCCCACATGGGGTAGATGCTGGAAGAGCTCCTGAGAAGGCCTGGGATCACAGCAGGGGAGGATGAATACAACCCTGCATCTGAAAACCCCTACATCCCTGGGTTTTGTTGGCTTTTTGGGAGTGCTCATGTTGCCGTAACCCAGAGCAATGTGGGGCATCCTGTGGCTGGAGGTGCCTGGCTTGGTGCTGCAGTGGTTCACTTGCAGGAGCCCATGCTCCCTCCTCCCCTTCCCATGACTACAGAAAATGCACTGCCAGATGCGAGTAAAATCAATTACGGGATAAAAATCACCCATTTCAAAGGCTTCATTTTGTGCTATTAGCAGGCAAAATCGGCTTTGAGATGGTGTGAACTGAGGAGGGGGAAAAAAAAGAAAAGAAGAAGAAAAGATCAATTATTGGATAAGATCACAATTTTCTTTAGGGCTGAGATGTCTGTAAATGTTTGCATCTCTCCGTGTTACAGGTAGGCTGAGATCAAAGAGGTTGTGCTGCTGTACCGATGAGATGTTATCGGCATTGTTTTGTGCTGCTGGCTCAGACACTGCCAAAGGATGCTTAAAAGCCCCTGACAGCACCAAGGCACCAAGAGACGCTTAAACCCCCGATGGGTGTTGGAACTGTTGAGTAACCCCAAAATGCAGCTTCTCCACCTTTCTGGAGGCAGGGGGGACCACACAGGCATGTGCTTGCCTGCTCTTCTCTGTGCAGTAGGGCTGAAGTCCTTGGTGGGAGATTTCTTGTGCCAGAGATGGACTGAAATTGTGCTGGGAGGATGATGGTCACCTTCTTCCAGGGTCCTGTTGCTGGAGCCAGCCCTGTGCCAAGTGAATGGCTGTGGAAATGTGGGACTGTGCATGATGAAACTGCTCCTGTTTGATGGCCCTTTCCTGCCTGAAGGGTTACAGGGACGATGGGTCAAGTGATGTATAATACTTTTGTGTTTTGACTGGAGAGGAGTTAAAACCCCTGCAAAACCTTTGTGCTTTTATGTTTCTTGAGACCGTGCTGCTTGAGAGGGGAATCCCCCAGAGACCTGAATTTGGTTTTGAATTAGTTGTCTTAAATTCAAATTGGCAGGCTCTCTTTGACATGGTGTTTCAGGGCCTTAGGGGAAAAAAAACTCTACAAGACCTAACGGGACTCCTTGTTAACCTGCTCTTGCAATGCTTGCCCCGTGTTGCAGGGCTGACCGACCTCCAGTGGGCCTTGGGAGGATCTCTGGAGTGGGGTCAGTTGTCTTCTGGTCTCTCCTCTCTCTAACGGGGCTGACTTTGTGCGCGCAGGAATCGGATGTGGACTGGGACGACCTTTGGGATCAGTTTGAAGAGCGGAGGTACCTGAGTGCCCGGAGGTGGAAGGGCGGCGAGGACCCGTACCGGCTCCATGCCTTTAACCAGCGGGAGAGCGAGAGGATCCCCAGTGACCGTGCTGTCCGTGACACCCGCCATCACAGGTTCTGCCTCCCCCCTGGTTTCTCCTCATCTTCCTCGTGAAACTTCTTTATATGGGTGGATAGTTCTGTTTCTCTTCAGGGCCGTGGTTTTGGCATGTCTGGAAGTCTTAAACCTATTAATTAAAACCTATGTAAATTATTCCAGGACTGTAGGGAAAGAAGGGAAAAGCCTTTTTTTTTACCTTCAGAAAAGTAATGGGTGTGCAAGAACATGTCTCTGTGATGGTCAGTCTGCACTGGTGCTCTGCAGACAATGCAGTGAGCTGGTGTAAGGCAGATGAAATAACTGTTGAGCATTGACTTTTCTCTGCAGAGAGGAGGGGGGAATAAGGAACAGTTGCTGAGTGAGGGAGAGAGAGAGGTAAGAACTTGTGGGATTACTAGCTCCTCCAGAATCACTGAGGTCAAAAATTTCCTTTGGCACAGAAATCATAGAATCATAGAATTAATTGGGTTGGAAAAGACCTCTGAGATCATCAAGTCCAACCCCTGGTCCAACTCCAGTCCATTTACTAGATCATGGCAATCAGTGCCACGTCCAATCTCAGTTTATAAACCTCCAGGGACGGTGAATCCACCACCTCTCTGGGCAGGCCATTCCAATGCCTGATTACTCTCTCTGTAAAGAATTTTTTTCAAATATATAAAANCACTGTTGGCTCATGTTGAGCTTCCTGTCAATTATTACCCCCAGATCCCTTTCTGCCTGGCTGCTCTCCAGCCACTCTGTCCCCAGCCTGTAGCGCTGCAGGGGGGGGTTGTGGCCAAAGTGCAGGACCCGGCACTTGGCCTTATTGAACTTCATCCCATTGGAATCAGCCCATCTCTCCAGTCTATCCAGATCCCTCAGCAGAGCCCTCCTGCCTTCCAGCAGGTCAACACTCCCTCCCAACTTGGTGTCATCAGCAAATTTGCTGATGATGGTCTCAATCCCCTCATCTAAATCATCAGTAAAGATGTTAAACAGGACTGGACCCAACACTGACCCCTGAGGGACACCACTGGTGACCGGCCGCCAGCTGGATGCAGCTCCATTAACCAGCACTCTCTGGGCCCTGCCTTTGGTGGGAGCTCTGTGCTGGAGCCAGTCATGGCACCTTGCTGCCCATCCTGCACCTTGTTCCCAGCTCAGAGCAACTCCACTCCTGGCATCTGACCCAGCTCTGAACTTCCCCTATTCCAGTTCAAATGCAGCACTTAGGCTGAAATGCTGAAACAGCAACAGTTCTCCTGCCCTATAACAAGCAACGTGCTTATTTATTTAGTTAGTTTCTTTTTGTAGTAAGGACCAGATGCTCTTTTCTCCGGAGAGGAGCTGTCAGCCCTGACAGACGCCTGTTATAGCTGAACAGAGAGCGAGTGTGCTATTCCTGGAGAGAATTAATGCCAGGGATATTAACCATCTGCCCTATTAAAAGGGAAGATCGACTCAGCTGCCCCTTGCTGTACCCCCGCTGTGCAGTGGCAGCCACCTTGTTCCTGGGTGGGCAGATGTGGCACTGAGTGCTCCTGTGAAAGAAAAGTTCTCATTAAGGGGGAGGTGAGGGCACAGCACTTGGGAGGGGCTAGGGCTAATTTAATTTGTTTCCAATTTCCTTAACCCAGTAATTGGATTCTGATTTATTGAATATGCCTGAATAATGCTGTGGATGATGCACCATTAGCTGAGCATCAGAGTGGCCACAGAGGAAATGGGGCTGCCGGGAGATCTGGGGGAGGCAGGCACGGATGGGGAGTATGGAGGAGGGAGAAGGGTCTGGGATTGTTGGTTAAGGGAGAGAGGAAAGTGCACAGCTAAGCCCTCTCAGGAAAGATGATCCTTGCTTACAGAATAGGTGATAGGTGTCCCAAAGAGCTGCCGCAGGTGATGCTCAGGCACTACCACGGAACCCAGAAGCTGGTCTTTAATTGTCCAGTACAGCTGTGTGGGAAAGCACGGATAAGCATGGTCTGCTCTTGAAGCAGGGAGAAACTGCTGATGGCTGTGCAAGAATATACACATAAATATATAAAGAAAGTTCAGCATGGTGTTAACGGGGAGGTGTCCTTCCTCTGAAGGGAAAGCAGAGCTCTATGGACCAGGGAGAAGGGACACCCCCAGGGCTCATGCTTCATGAGGCTTGGCTTCAATGGAAAACCCAGATTAGGCTGCTTTTTGCGAGCCAGACTGGAAGCATCCTGGCTTCCTTGTTTGAGTGTGAATCCAAGGATTTGGACCTCGATTCTGCTCCAGCTGACTTCAGGGAAGGTACATCTTGTCACAGATCCTTCACCAAGGGGCCCCACCATATCAAGGGACTCCTGCCTAGTTCACATGAGGGGTTAGGATGCTTTGGAGAGGGTCTCACCCATCTCTTCCACTCATCCCTGTGAGCAAGCAGGTTCTCCTTTAGCCTCTCATTCAGATGTTATTGCCCAAGGCAGCTTGCTCTGCTCTGTGACCAGGTTTCCACTGTGTTGGCTCTCCATCCTTTATCCCCTCTGTACAACCACGATGCACGGACCTGCACACCACGGTGCTGTCCCATAGTGCCCACCCTGTAGTCCCGGTCCTAGAGGCTGGGATGTGGTAATGTTGCTCCTTACAACCTCTCTATGGGCTGTTTTTCATTGGGATGGTTGCAGAAGATTTCCTGGAATTTTCTTTGGTAATCCAGCCAAGCACCTGGACTTGCCAACGATAGCTGAATATACAAAATCTGGCAAAGGCTGAGCAGCAAGCTCCTTGCCAGAAGGGCACGGAGAGGGCAAATGCTTTCAGTGGGATGGGAGGTGGCACTGACAGCCAGTTGCTTAGCAATGTTTTCTGGATTGATTTTGTTTTTAAATTACAGCCAGTGGAGTAGTTTCAGATGGGGAAGATATGTAGTGCTCCAAGGAATCAGAGCAGGAGAAACTGTGGTGACATTCTTTGCCTGTCTCCAGGTAGTGTGGGGCTGTGAACTTGTGGTTGTTTTGAGGGTGATTTCAGCTGGAGAAATGTTATACCTTCTGTGGACTATTTTGTGTCACTTGGCCTGAGAGATCTTATAGCTGGAGCATTGCTCCTGATGACCCTTTTGTGTTTCACTGCCATTAACTGCATTCCTGATTGCACATTGACTAAGCCCTTGGACCACATAAAGGGATGCCTTTCTCCAGGCGAGGACCTCCTATGGATGGTCCTGTGGTGGTATATCCCATCCTCAGCAAGAGTCAAGGTGAAAAAATCTCTGTGACTACATCAGCAGACTGGACCTGGATCTTCATGGCATATCCACACTGTGCACAGCCAGCTCATGCTGCTGGATTGAGTGGCCATCCTTCACTGTGGTAGCCACATGCTATTGGGATTACCTTATCTCCCCATCTCACCTTCTACATCTCCCACTGGCAAACTGCAGGGCCAACGTGGCAGTGAATGAGTCAGTGCCAGGCGTGTGCATTGGTGGGAGAGGAGCTGAGGTTTCCAATATTGCTCAGTGGCTTGGAAAGCCGACAGGGAAGATGCATCGCCCCCAACCAGAAGATTTTGTCGTGATGGCTCCTGGGCTTTTTCCATCTGTGGCAGACAGCTCCTGGGGAGGCCGGTATTCGCCACGCGGTTGCTCCATATGCTGCTTAGGCTGACCTCCACCTCCCAAATGCTCCACTGGGTTTGATAGATGTGCAGGTGCCACAGTTGTGGCTGCCAGGCTGGGCTGGGAGTCACAGCCCACACTAGCCTGAGCGGGGGTTTGTGCTGGCTGATGACAGCGAAGCAGAGAGGTGAATTCAGGGACAAGGAGAGTAGAGGAGAGGCTGGAGGAGAGGTGAGAGCCTCCAGCAGAATTCTCTAGCTATTGCAAATCATGTCAGCCAGCTTCAAGCATCTCCCACTGTCTGTTTTCCTCTATTTGTCTTTCTTTTTACCTCCACCCTGCCAATACGTGTTTAGTAGTGCTGTCTCAAGAGCTGATAGAACAAGGAGCCTAGGAATGGAACCCTCTCAAATTCTAGCATAAGACTGATTTTTGAAGTTTCCTCTCTCTCTGAGTCCCAAGTGCTTTACAACAGGTCCTGCCTACCCAGCTGAAGTTTAATTTTACAACTCCTTAAGGGGTGCATTGGTGTGAATATGTGTGTGTCTGAGAGAGAGAAAGCAGCTGCTAAAATCAAGTTGTGATTGAAACATGAGGCTGGCAGGAGTGCTGCAGATAGGAAGATCATGCATTGCGTTGTCTGTTGAAGGTGAGAGCATCCTGGTGGCCCAGAAGCCAGGTCATGCCAGCTTGTGCCCCCTAGAAAAGCTCTGCCCTTGTAATCTGTCCTGTTCCCTTTGCAGGGAACAACACACACCATAATATTTCCTCCAGGTTTCTTCACTCAAATCCCTGTGCAGTGCCAGCTGGAAAGAGGCTATTGGATAGGAAAGCTGCCTAGGGCTGGTTGCTCTGCTCATGTGGACTGTGCATGAAGGGATGGGAAGAGGTAGGTGATGCCTGTGATGTTCTGGAGCAGAGAGCTGCTGTCTCACGTTCTCAAGGTCCAGAAATGTCAGGATTTCAGCCCTTGAACAGAAGCATTACACAGCGTGGTGTTGTTTTGACCCATTTAATTTCAGCATGCATCCCTAAGGTGCAGAGCTTGCACATTCAGCATTATGAGGAAGCAGCTGTAGTTGGGGTAGTCAAAAATACTTGATTGTGCTGTGCATGGGGACGACTGGGAGGAGCACATAGTCCTAAAGGTCCCTTCTGCAGTGTGTGGTACCTGTGTACACAGGCACGTGGGGCTGAGTGTGCATCCCAGCCACTGCACACCTTCCCTGTGTCCCGTGTGAACACGTCTGGCACGCAGCACGTGAGAGTGTGTGTTGACATCTGCATGCAGATTGCAAGAGGGCAGCTGTGTCACACGCAGAGTTTGAAGTGGCTCCATTTTTGGATGAGTTGATGATTGCATCCCAGGCAAGTAGTCAAGGGCACTGAAAATATGGTAATGTCTTCTTGAAAGTGAAGAGTCAAAGAGGAGAAAAGTAGGTTTTGACAGCATTGCCTTTGGGCTAGCATGTTTATGATGCCCTTGGACTTCTCACATTGCCTTGTCTCCTTTCAGTGTCGTTTCCTGCTAGACCAAAACCACTTTGAGGTGACTGGAGGTGAACACTGGGTCTCAGCATCTAGAAATGGATTTTAGGGGTTTAAGCATCTTACCTTTCTTGCCTATTTTCTTGAGAGTCCCCAGTGGAGGAACTTAATATTTAGAGAATGACATGTGTGGAAAAGGCCAGGCAGGACAGAGAGGGGGCTCTGCTCTGCTCTGCTCTCCTCAGTGGTGCCTGAACGTTAGACCTGCAGAAGCAGGTAGATACCCAGCAGGTGGCCAAACCCACCTTGAATTCGAGGGAGGGCTTACAGGGATGTTGCCCAGAGGGACTTTGAACAGTTGAGAGCAGAACTGAGCCTAGAGGTTTTCCTGGTCTACTGTTGCTTTTCCCTTTGCTGACTCCATGCATTTTTTGCCTTTGCCTCTAGACTGTAGCTGAGATAATCCACTTCCCCGTGTAACACAGACTAAGTCCCAAGGGATTATTATTTTTAAAATTTGCTTATTGAAGCAGTGAATTGTGAGTTGCTGACTCGAGATGTGCTGTGTAGTAGACCAGGGAAGAAGGGGTGTGGTTATGTGTGCACATGTGTGTGGTCTCCCTGTGCCTGATGCTGCTGTGTGTACCTGCTCAGGGCAGAGGGGCTGTGGGGCAGCAGGGAGTGTGGCATGTCTAAGCAGAGGAGCCTTGAGTGCAGTGCAGGTGAATGGACCCCTGTCTGGTGGATGGATGGAGTTGTACAGTCTAAAATGTGACGGAGGGAGCCAGGTGAGGAGAATGGGGTGGTGATGGGAGTGCTCAAATGCTGCCACATCTCTGTACCTGGCATTGGTGAAAGCTGGAAGAGGTGTCCCTGTGTTTCCATGTATGCATTCTGCTGGTTTTGCTCTGTCCTGCACCCTCTTGTGTGGCTGTAAGGGAGTGTCTTGCTTTTGGGGTTCATTATTAGCTGCTGTGTGGCTGCTGGCAATATCCTGGTAATATTCTGTCCCTTAATCTGTTATTCCAGCTGTTACACTGTTCTCTGGGCAGAGCCAGGATATTTGTCATTTCATTACAAAAGAAAATTTATCACATTTGGGCAAAGTTCTGTATGCATGAGGGCTGTCCCAGGATCTCTTGCCTGCAGAGCACTTTGAGGCTGAAATAGCTGGCTAAGAGAAGATCTGGGATCCCTCTGTCTTTGGTCGTGGTCTGCTTATTTCTAGTGGCAGCAAGAGCACAGTGTGACCCTGCAGGCAAGCAGTTACACAGATCTATGGTGGAAAATGCATTGGAGGTGGAAATATCTCCATTAGGAAACAGCATGATTGCTTTCATCTCTTGGACACCAGACCCCAGGAGGTTAGCACTCAACACCGTGTTTTTCCATCACCTCCGTAGGCTGAGATCTCTCAGGAGGGAGATATGAGAACAGTCCATTAGTAGAGCAGGGGCTGGCTTATGTCTTGGGGATAAACTGTAACTGCCTGTATTGGCCAAGGTTTTGTATGTGCCATCAATCAGATGTTTTTTGTGGCTTAAGTTTGAAACTTTGATAGTCTGGGCAGGGAGACAATTGCTCACACTGCTTTTGTGCAACCTGGTAACCCTTTGGCAATGGTAGAAACGGCTAGCACAGGTTGGTGATGTGAAGAGAAGTATCTTATTATGTTCTATAGCTTCTATTAATGAGTTGGGCAGCTGAAAGTCTGTGAGAGAGAGAGCTTTGAGCAGCCAGCTCACTCTCCACCCACTATTGCCAACCACTGACCAAATGTTGGAGATCCAGCCATTCTGTCTTTGTAAGAGGAGATTTTCGTGTGGTGCTGGGATTTATTTTATTTTTAAGGGAATTGTCACTGTTACATCTTCTTGTCATAGTTACCCTGTTTTCAAGCTCTCCAGCCCTCCAGGAATTCAGGTGTTTTCCTAAACAGGTTGGTTGCTAGCACAGTCAGTTCCCCTAGCTGGGAAAATTTGCAGTCTGCTAACAGAAGTCTTGAATACAAAGCTCACCTTATCAAACACCACTATCTATAGCTTTGTGCTGGAGTTTACACTTACTGTCACTTTACAGTGTGGTGGAGAGCTGAGCCTTCTGAATGAACTGAAGCGTGAAACCCAAAGTGCAATGAGAACTGGGAAGGTCCTATGCCAGATGGACTTAAGGGTGAGTCGTAGTTTGGGTGAGGGTGTGCACTGCATCCCCTGAATTACCATACACTGTTTATTTTGGCCTCTCAGCCCCCATCAGGCAACTCTACCAGCATCTCATGGTTGTGATGGCCAGTTTGTTGCCCATAGCTCCTGGGCCAGCACTGGTATGTTGGCTAAACCTGACCAACCAAAGAGTACAGGTGGGCCAAATCTGAGTGTTTCTCTCAAAAGAGCTGCATATCGTAAGTTCAGTCCATCTGGAGTGCTCACCACACACAGTGGCATTTTGCACTTGGTTTTCTGGGTGAATTTGAGCTTGAAACTCCAAGGATGTTTAAGGAACAGGTATGTGATCAAAACAGAGAGATTGTTTTCAGGTAGCACAGAGAACAAGGAGTATGGAGATTTGCAATACTTGGCAGCTAAGCAAGGAAAGCAAGATAGCTATTAATCAGAAACAGGCACTTCATAAAATCATAGAACAGTTCAGGCTGGAAGAGACCACAGGAGGTCTCTAATCCAGCCCTCTGCTCAAAGCTGGGCCAGCTGTGTAATCAGCCCAGGTTTGCCTCAGTGCAGAAACCTATGAGCCCACTGGGATTCTTGCTTCTCAGGCTTGCCCCAGCATTTTGTAAAAGCTGACATAATGTGAAAACCTTGGTTGCAGCATGTGGAATTTGTAGTTCTTTTCCCCCAGCTGCCTATGTTTGGGTAACAAGCTGTGAAGTTGCTTGACTTGCTGTCCCTGCAGTGCTTGTGTTAACTGTATCTTGTCCAGTCACTCATAGCAGGTGTATTTCAGTGGGAGGAGGGCTGGGTGCACATTGAACCGTGCCTGATAAAGCCTCCTGTCCTCACTGCCTGAAGGCTTTCCCAGGATTGATGGTTATGTCAGTAGAAAATCTGTGTATCAAATCTGTGCAGCGCTGTGTGGTCTCCCTGATGGAGCACTGCTGAGGTGACTGGAGACCTTCATCCATGTGATTAACAAGCACAGGAGTCTGTGCTGCTTCTTGAGTGATGTTGATATGTTTGGTGGCCTCAGGTCATTCTTTGTAGGACAGCAGTGAGGGGAATTCTGTTGTCTCTTTTGGAGCGATGCACTAATTACTGCACTCATGCATCTTCTCTGGCTTAATATTGCAAGACTTCGCCAGTGGTGGCGTTGAGAAAAGCTTGAGAAAACTTGGTCAAAGACAAAAATCCCATGGAGTCTCCACTCCATTCTGTTGCCTGAAAGTGGACGTAAATATTCACTGGACCATTTTAGCATTGCAGAAATCCAGTGCTTCACATTCTACTGCTTCCACTGGAGTTGGTGCCTGGCATAGATGTGGAAACACCTGCATGAAGGTTCCTCTTTCCAATAGTTGCATCTACTGCTCCTGGAGAGCTCGTGCAAGTGTGATGGGTCTCTCTGGGAACTCAGCAGCTGTGAACTGAGCTGGACACTCAGAATCCTGGGAAATGGTGAGTGCAAAATCCCCATACTGGGAATGTCTGTAGTCACTCCAACGTGTGACAGTGTCTGACATTTTCTGCCCCCTGTTTGTTGTCTGGTGACTCGTGGGATATGTTGCCACAGGATGAAGGGCTTGAGGAGCAGGCCAGCTAGACCTGATAGCTTCTGGGACTAGTGGCTTCAGGGAACAAAAATTGGTGAATGCAATGATCTTCTTTCAAATATCTTTCTGTGTAATGTCCTCATATGAAACTTCTTGGTTTTGATTGGGTTTTTTTAATGTGGTAGGGGAAGAGTTGATGAGAAAGGTCTACATGAAATGAGGTTACAGTGAGTTTGAGCACTGAGAGAAGTTACATCTCCACTGAGGTGGCAGCCCATGTCTAAACTGAGAGCTATCCTTAGCCAACGCTCCTGGACCATCATCGCAACATTCAGCTGTCCTGAAGAGCCCATTCTTCCCTCTTCAGATGTTGTGGGGCTTCTGCCATTGCCCATGTTGGTTCTGCCCATGCTTTTCCTGGGAGTTAGTGTGTTGCCTGGACATCACAAACATCCAGACTACCCTGCATGACTTGCACAGACCACCCTGGGTAGGAGAGAAGTTTCCAAGCATTGAGATGGTGTTACTGCAGGAGCAGAGTTGGTTGTATCTCAGTTGTGGATACTGTAGGGATATGGCAAGTGTGATTGTGCTTATTCTGCAGTGGTGGATTTGCCATGCTATTCCTTCCCCCTCTTTTTCCTTTTATTGTATGAGAAGGATGAGGGCAACTCTTGAGGACAAGCTGAGGAGTTAGACTGTATGAGGAGCTGATGGAATTGTATAGGCGGGTGTTGTGGATGCAGGAGAATGTGTCATTAAGTGGCTGTGTTACTCTTTTTTTTTTCTGGAGGGTAAAGCTAGTTACATCTGAGAGGGCTGTGCTAGGAGTGTGAGTTATGGCACCTGTCTGCACAGTGAGCAGAAATCATTCCTGAGTTGTGTTTCTCAGCTAAAAGGTGTCTGCAGGGCAAAGGGGATCAGCAGTGTGGGTACCAAGGGAGTCTGTAGGTGTCTCAGACTGGGTGTCTCAGAGCCTGGCTGAGGGTGACTGGACTGTTCCAGAAAATGTCATGGTATAATACCGAATTTCTCACTGCCACGTTTTGTTTATCCAAGTTGTCCCTTCTCCCAGCCCTGCAGTGCCTTGCTGGGTAAGAAGAGCATCTGCACAGGATAGGCATCCTCCCAGGAAGAATCTGAGGAGCTTGCTTGGGAGCAGGCACAGCTTCCATCCCAGCTGTCCCTTCCATGGAAAACACCTTTATTTTGTGGACGTATATTTTCCTTGCCAAAAGTTGCTATTTCAGAGAGAAGAAAGCTGAGAACAGTTTCTCCCCCCTCTCCAAATGACAGATTTCTTTCCCCTAAGTTATTTTGGCTTTGCTTCCCTATGAGACAGTTTTGATTTCATTTTGGAAATTCCCCACCCACCCGTCCACTGCATTTTGCCAAGAAAAATGCATGCACAAAATAGTTCTGAGTCGATCTGAAATGACCCCTCCCTCATCCTTTTCCAGTTCCTCCATTTACCCTGCCTGTATCCTGGCTGTGTCTAAGAACATTGTCATGGAGAGATGTTATGCAATGTACCTTCGATGAGCACTGCTGTGCAAGCACTGGGGGAACCATCTTCTGCACAGTCCTTATGGGAATTTACTTTAGTGTTTGGTTCCCCCCATGAGAACGGGTTTGTTTTTGGGATGGAAGCATTAGCAGAGCTTTTGAGATTTCCCTTTTGTTATGCATGCTCGGGTGCTGGAGCAAGAAGGGAAGAGACTGCCTCAGAGCTTCCACTGGCAGTGGGTGGGTGCTTGTAGAGAAGGGACTTGGGCTGCTGCTCCAGTGTCAGTGCTGTGAAATTCTTGGCTGAGTCACCATACCATCCCCACCACCTGAGGGCATGGAATGGACAAGCAGAGTGTGTACAGCCTTTGGAACAGGATTTTGCCTCTGTTAATATTCTGTGGCAGGTTGGTTTGTGTTGAGAAGTAACTGCTGGTTAGATGTACTGTTAGCCCAGAGCTGAGCCACTGCCTATCCATCAATACCACGTGTCTCTCTCCAGCCTCCAGTCTCTTGCTCAGTCCCTTGGGAAATGGCAGAGCTAGTACTGCCAGGGCTAATTATTCCTCAAGACAGAAGACATGTGATAAAATATTAACCTTTTTCAAAAACAGAGCCCCAGTTAATTAGCTCTACTTTTGTGACACATTCACCCGGAGATAAAAGCTCGTTCCCCAGATATCTGTTTGTGGAGCAGTGATCTTTCCACATGTCCCTGTCACGATGAGGGACACAGAGGAGGGAGAGCTGGGAATTTAATAAAAGAGAGTGACCTCCTAGTCACTGTGCCCTAAGGACAAACTGCTCCATTTCAAGGTGAGCAATGCCTGGGTATGGGCACTGCTGCTTTTGTTCAAGAGCCTGAAGCTGGAAGTGGAGACAGAGTGGGTGGTGGGATCCACTCCTCTCCCCACACCTGAGTTATGTCTGTGTTGTCAGTGCCGCATCTCTGGAGCCTGAATTTGAAGGCTGTGTGGGTAGACAGGGCTCAGTAGAGCTGAGTGAATAACCATGTTTCAGTTCTTTGGTTGTTTAAGGAAAAGAAAAGCCAGGAGACAGCAATTTCAGGATAAACCAAAAGCAAAGCAAAGCTGTTGGTGAATCTAAAAGTAAAAAGATGAGAAAACTTAAAGCTGAAGAGATCTGTTTTTCTCATCCTGAAAAGGGAAAAATTTCGTTTAGATCTCAAATGTTTTTGACACTTCAGTCATCTGTAAATGACAAGCTGTGTTTAAAAGCAAGCGATTTTGAGTATCAGATGAAAAGTACACATTGGGCTCCTCAGGAACAAACGATGTGCTGGAGTGGAAGTGATGCTGCAACGTGTGTTGGCGGATGCAGGAACCGCTGGTGGGAGGGCGTGGTATTGCTGTGGCAGTCACTGTGTCAGGGAGAGGGGCTTCTTCCCAGCAGAGGGAGGGCTGGCAAGTCTCTGATAGACCAGGATTGGCTGCAGCCCCTGGAGTGGCTGTGCCAACACTGTCGAGTCCATGGAGCATAGGATCTCCTTTTTAAACCCCAAGTACAGGATCCTGGGGCTTTTATAGGGAAGAGAAAACCTTGCTTGTCTCGCTGCCCTTCACAGAGAGTGGTATTGCACCCACATGAACCACACCAGGGCTCACTGATGATTTCATGATGGGCATCACTTCATCACCAAGTGCTTCAGCATTCCCGGGGTGCCATTGATCACTCTCTGCTAAAACCATCCCCTGCCTTTGACTTCTGTAATGTATTGACCACTTGTCTTATAGTTATTACATGCCATCGATTACTTTGATAACTTGCTCCAAGTAATTCTGACAGAATGAAGTTGTTTGTTTAACTTTCACGCTTGTCTCAGTATTTCTATTGACCCAATATGTTTGTGTAGGCTGAAATCAAAGTCAAGTATTAGTAAATAATGGAACTAATTCTCCGAGGCTCGTTTCTGTTGATAATTAAGGCCATGAGACAGTTTCCTCCATCAAACTCTCATTTGTTTTTTTCAGCTACCCAGTGCCTTAAAGCCCTACTCTGTCAGCTGCAGCAAAAGGGCAATCACAGGCCTGGTTTTGGGGCTATTTGTGCTAATTTTTGCTACAAACACTGCAGCTCCCTACATGTTTAAACTGTTTTTGAGCTATCACAGCATGGAGCAGGGTTTGTGCTTCCCCAGCTGTGACTAAGGAGATGTTGTGAGGATGGGGACTTTCTCTGCTTTAACATGCCATGTGGTGCCAGGAAGGTCTGGTCAGAAAGCATCCTCCCTAAAAAATCTTTATATCCATGGTTCCAACCCTCTGAAATGTAATTTCAGTTTGTCCTGGCTTCTAAAGAACCTCAATAATGGATAAGTGGCTTTCCAGGAAGGTACGAGGTGCCAGATTTTGCTTTTACTTTCACCAGGTGGAAACCTTTGCCATCAGCTCTGGTATTCCAGCAAAACTGGCCACAGAAATTGGCCACAGACTAAAATTCTACTGAAAACAAAGAAGGTTCTTTTTTCCATTTTGTTTTCTTCTTTTCACTTTTCTTGGCCCCATTTTTCTTTTTGCATCAGTTCTGAGGAAGGAAGGATGGAGGGAGTCAAGAAGAGACAGACCCTGAGTCTGTGTGGAGGGCCCTAAAAGTCTGAATTATTTATGAGCTGCTTTGAAAATCAAGACACACATTCTGGTTTAACTTGTTTTTAAATGCAGCCGTGCTATTCTTTCCTTTCTTTCTAAGAGATTCTCTTCCCCCCCCCCTCCCCTTTTCCAAAGACAAAAATCCAGAAAATATTTAATAAATTATAGATGCAACATCTCATCAATTTTGAGGTTCACAGGCAGCAGCACGTCATGTGCACAGAAGGTTATTTTTGCCTTCTTGCATTTCCCCCTTACTTCAAATTTAGCTGTTTGATTAATTTTTTAGATATCTATCTTGCAGGGAAAAGAAAGACACCAAAAGAGGCAGTGAGTTAGAGGAAATACTAATTGTGTGGTAGCCAAATATAGCACTGTTTCAAGTTCCAGAAGCTGTGTAGAAAAATGTCCTTCTTGGTCAACCCACTGTTGAGTTGAACTAATTTGCAGGATCGTGTCCATGGTGGTCCCTTGCCAGGGCTTGGAGCTGCTCACCTTCAGGCCCTGACCATCACACCCATGGCAGCACATCGACTTCAGAAGGACACGGAGGCTGACGGGAAGCAGCTGCAGCATCTCCTGCCCTCAGGAGGGCTCTCCTCTTTTGTGCATTTTCTGGTACTTTTGCAGTAGCATGTGCTGGGGAGGGGAGAGGTGGAGACTTGGACAGGTTCCTGTGGGAGTCTAATTTACAGCCAGAACTGGTTCACTGCCCTGGCAGTTTTTCTGATGGTCTTCCTTACAGTTTTATCCAATTGCATCTAGTTAAAGCTTGCTAAATAACTCCTTGTTAGCTCTGATGCTGAACACCATTGAATATGTGCTGCAGATGTGCTTCCTTCCCGTTGCTCAAGCCCTTGTACACCCCCGAGTCATCTGCTCAACCAGGGACTCCTCACTTTGATCACCAGTGTTTCTCCCAGCCCCAGCAGCCCTTTGTTGCATGACACCCTAGGGATTTTTCACTCCTTTTTTGGGAATGCAAACCTGAGGCACATGCCAGTCACCACAAAGAAGTCCTACTGACCTTTCTCAAGGGTATTTTTTCACTTTGGCAAGCCAAACTTGAGCTGGCATTCCCTGCAATCATGTGGTACTGCCAGCTGACATCTGACTCCTTGTCCCTTCTTCTTTCCTTTTGGCATGGCTGCTTTCTGGACTATTCTGCCTTCCAGCTGTTTTTTCGGCCTCTTTGCTCTAGGTCTTTTGGTGTTTCAGTAACACCAACCTGCCCACAGTCATGGCCAGCCCAAGGTGGATTTGCAGGACTGGGATAGACTCAGGAGGGTCTGTAATTGGTGGTGATTCTGGGAGCCAGTGCTTTTCCTGTTGTGCTACAAATGTCACATACGTGCTCTGAGCAGCGACACTTCTGCTCTGACTGTGGCATGTCCTGGTGGAGTGGTCAGCATCAAATCTCTTGGCATTATGGGTTGAACCCCAGGGCTATCTCAGGAGGTCTTTGTCCCAGACCCGACCCCAAGTGCAGGATGTGCCAGCTGCTCACAGCTGTCCCCTGGCAAGGCCCTGGGTGCAGCAGTGCTGGAGATGTGCAGCAAGACAGACCATGGTCAGCTCTCTGTTTGGCAGCCTCATCCTGATTGAGGAGGGCAAAACATACCCAGAGGAGGAGGAGGAGATGCTGGCGCGTCTTGGGAAGACAAAATAAGATTTTGAAGGTCTGACAAAGCTGAGTGAAAAAGTATTTTTGAGGCAACGTGCAGTAAGGATGGCTTGGGGAGAGTAAAGAAGAACTAAGGGTGCTGATGGGAGGTGAGTGCCATGAAGAAGATCACTGACCCCTCCATGTGCTCCAGTCATGCAAATACTGAACTGACATATCCCATTTATACTGTTGCATGAGACTGATGCATTGACTGTAACATGAACAGCGCTCCTTGGATTTTCCATCTCTGGAGGTCATCAGGTAATGATTTTTTGAAAGGTACTCTGCAGTCAGACACAAGTCACTGGGCTTAATGCATGGATAACTGAGAAATGCAGAAATAGCTGGGAAAAATGCCAGAGGCTGTGTTACCCAGAGGTCAGGTGAGGCAGTGCACAGAAATGTCCAGCAGTTAGTTCTATGAACTTACTAGCTTCCATATGAGTTGGCACATATCATGCCATGTCCAGGGTCCCTATTTTTAGAGTATTTTCATGGAAAAAAATAGATTAGTTATTAGGAAGAAGTCCTTTACTCTGAGGGTGGTGAGGCACTGACACAGGTTGCCAAGAGGAGTTGTGGATGCTCCATCCCTGGAAGAGTTCAAGTGCTGGGTGGGACTGTGAGCAATCTATTCTAGTGCCCGTGGCAGGGGGTTGGAACTAGATGTTCTTTAAGGTACCTTCCAACCTAAAACATTCTATGATTTTTATGATTCTGAATTTTGTTTCAGCTCAAAGACAGGGTTTAGACACAGTGGTTTCCCACTGGCTGGGGCTGTGCCACCCTGAGAAGTTGTCTTGAGAGGTATGACCAAAATGCCTGCATGTCCTTCATTCCCTACAGGCGTACAGAGCCTGGGTTTGTTGGGTACTGGCCAGGGATGCACAGCTGGTGTTCTAATCCTTTCCTTCCCACAGGTTACTCTTTACTTGCCTGTGATGGGTGGTGGCTTCCTTGCTCCCTGGGGCAGTTATTTTCATTTTCCTCTGAGGGAGTAATTTTTCACACCTGGTTGGTTGTCAAGACTTGCTTCAGTTTCCTCTGGGGTTCTGGTGGAAAGAATTGGGGTGACTATACTGAGGATGCGTGACTGCAGTAGTTAGGTGAAGGAGCTCAAAGGAGGGCCGAGCTGGTTTTCATGGTAAGAAAGAAAAACTATTACAGAAAGCTTTCTTGGTTTTTCCTTTCCTGAACTGTCATCCATTTCCAGAAGTGGGTTAGCTCCTGGACTTTGGTAAAGTACAGACATGTTTTCAGCATCTCTGGTCTTTTTCCTCCACTTTCCCTGCCACTCTGTTTCTCCAGCTGGGTGTGGGGTGACACCAATGTCACTGAAAAGGAGTCATTAACTGGCTGATGTGTGTCCTGGACAAAGCTGTAGAGGTTTCTCCCAGGCAGGAATGACTTGGTCCTGCCCAAGGCCAGGCTGGAGCAGAGGCTTGCTCCAGTCCTGACTGGCTGAGTCCCTTCAGAGATGTGCTCCAGGCTGGCAAGATCCCTCCTTTCAGCACGGGTGTGAGCAAAGAGGTTTGGCACTAGTATTAACACTTCCTTTGTGATTTGTGTCATTTATTTCACTCTTGCTGTGAGCCAGAAGGACTTTTTATGCTTTTCCCCTTTCTCCACCAAGCTCTCTGCTTATGGTGGAGCATCCAAGTCTGTAACATGCAGCTTGTGGCAGCAGTATGGCTGTGACATGACTCTTGCATTGTGTCTTCACTCAAGAGAGCCATCACGTTTGGAGAGCTAGTCAGATTTGAGGAATGTCCTCGGAAACCCAAAGTGGTTTGTCTGTGGGGGCTGGTGTGAACCCATGCTGTTTGTGATGGCATGTCCCCATCCTCTGGGTCGCTGTGAATGCACAGTGTGGAGAAAAATCTAAATATCCTTGGTTTAAGGGTGTGGTGGCTCTCACATGTGTTTCCAAGGAGAACAGAGGAGCCAGGAGGGAGCTGAAAGATGATGTAGCTCTGTTTGAAATAAATATGCAGAGAGTACTTTGGAAGTGGCAAGCTGTGTTGAGGGAGAGTTTGGACTTCACGGAAAACATTAAAAATTCAAAGCAGAGTTGTTGGCAGGTGAGGGCTGTTGAAGTAGAACAGAGGAATGAGCAGAAGCCTGGCAGGGGTGTCTAGGGGAGTGGAATGAGGATAATCATTTCTTGAAGGAAGTTAACAAGGCACAGGAGAGGGTGAATGTAAGAGGTGGGTTTTGAGAGCTCTGTTGGCATGTGATGTCAGGTGTCATGGAGAAAACAAACTCTGGATGAGCCTGTGGGGGACTGGGAGGGGTTGCAGAACAGGGTCCATCTCTGTTCACACTGTTAGTCTTTACCATTGGGCTGCAGCCATGTTTGCAAGGTGGGCTTTGGTTTGGTGGGGGGGACTAAGAGTTAAGTTTGCCATTTTGAATGTTAAATGGATTGGCATTCCCTGGGAATGAGCATGTGTTGTTCCTTAAGGAGGATCTCTAGGAATGCAGGGGCAGCTCTGTGCAGAGGCCACATATCTGTGATACCACACCGTTCACCAGGAGCACAGGGATCAAAGAAACTACAGAAGAATTCTTGAGTAAGGGACTGCGGAGCCTCTGAGGAATGCTGGAGTGTCTGAAGTTTGGGGCTTTTGGAAGGGCTTTGCAATTCCTGTGATGAGAGCAGAGCTCTGGCTGTCTGCTCCCTGTCCTCACAAACAGATACTCCATAATTGATTCCTGAGCTGTTAATGGCATATTGGGAACATGGACATGAGATGTGCTGCTCTGTTCACCCTGAAAGAAGTATGACAGGCAACCAGTTTAGGCTGGGACTTTCCAAGTCTGATCCCTAAGGTGTTTGCAGCCAAAATACCCCTTTCAAAACTTTCTGATTCTGAAATTATTTCAGTTTTGAAAGGGAAAAGAACCTTAAAAGAGAAAAGTGAAACTTCCATAAACTGAAAGTTAGACTTCTGGGTTTGCAGGGGGAAATAATAATTATTGTCCATCTGGGTGCTCTCTCTGGGGTTTTTAGGGCAGGCCAGCCTGACTTCTGTCTTCATTCAGCCCCTCAGGTGCTTGGAACTGGTGGAGCAGCCCACACTGAAGGCTGTTCAGCCTGGCAGCATTCCTGCTAGCACTTGCTGTGCTAGCATTGTTCCCCAGTCCTGCTGCAAGGTTCAAGGCAGCAAACTTTACTTTAGCCAGTGAGTTTCAACACACTGCAAATACAGGCAGTGCAGTTACTACTCTTTTCTTTACCTTTTTTTTTGAACAATCTAAAAAACCCCTGAAACTTCCATTGGTTTCCTGAAAATGTTTTAGGTGTTGTTTTGGTTTTGTTTTTTGTTGGCAATTGGGTGACCTATGAAATACCGTAAACAGCACAAAACGTTTATCCAGTGACAGCCTGAGGTAGCACAGGCAGCTCTTAGCAGGTTTATTTTCATTATTACAGCAATTTTAGGGCTGCATGCTGCAATTTTCACTTGCAGTGAGGTATTAAATTGAAATTACCCCAGATGTAATTGTCACACAAAATAATTCTGGACATGCTGGATTTAATGCTTTTCCAAGCTGTGGTTTTTATTACCCGAGTAAGTGCCAAAAAAACACTTGTAGTCAACAACTTAAGCTGAAATCTGCCTTCTGGGGAGCCAGGATGTTTAGATGCAGTTACGCTGGGGGAGGAAGATAAAAAAAGGACCAACTGGAGGAAACTTTAGGGCTAAAATCTTGGGAATGGGCAGAGTTGGGGCCACACAAGAACCCCAGAGGAAGAGCCCTGGCAGATGCAGCAACTCAGCCGAACCCTTTTTGGGCTGGTTTTTGGAGAGGCAAGCCCCAGATGTGGTGTAGTGCTGGTCACAGAGATGAACCCTAACCCTAACCCCCCCTGCCCCGTAGCAGCAGTGCAGTCATCGGTCCCTTTTTTGGGATGCGATGAGTCTCATTAAACGGAAGCCAGGGGTGAGTTGCTGTGCCAGTGACCAGACTCTGGAGGTGCTCATACAAGGCACTTCAGCGTTTTCCACATGTGCATTGTCTAGTGAGGCCAATCTGGTGCACAGACATCTGGAGTTTTAAAAGGAAGTTGTTGCTCACAAGGAGCCCTCATCGCGCTGCTGGCGGGCTCAGCCAGGGTGCAATATCCCCAGCACTCCCACGGGTGGGTGGTACAGCTCGCACCCGCTGCCACTTTATTTATTAGCTCCTTAACTGTTGTAATAACATAAGTAAAGTATTGATGACTTTGTTTTCCACTCTCCTTCATTCTTTTCCAGAAATAGCTTCCCTTGTTTGCTCCGCAGGACCCCGCTGGAAGTGGGTGGAAGGCCATGCATCTGGGAACACTGTGTAAAGAGCACAGGGAGAGGCAGTTGCCACAGTCTGTCCCTGGAGCTCCACAAAGCCAGCGAGAGCTGAGCCTGAGCATGGCAAAACAGGCACTGAGCAGCCACTTCTTTCTCATCCTGTCAGCTTGGGAAGGCTCCGCTGAAGTTGCTTACTGGATGATGCACGGGGCTGCAGTGACCCAGATGAGCAGCTCAGGGCATGACCTCCTGTTGTTTCATAATTCAGAAACCCTCTATTTTCAGCATTCCTGAGATGTAATTTTGATGAATGAGGGTGCTGTCGCAAAGGGCAATGTTACTGAACTTTCTCCTGCATATGGAGTAGCTGTGGAACTTTGGCATCCTTTGGGGATTGGACCTAGAATTAGAAGTGGTTCGACATGAATTTCTGGTGTTGGTGACCATGCTGAAAGAATAGGGTAGTATTGAGAAGGCTGCTTCTGGTCAGGTTGAAGCAGGATTTGGAAAAAGTTTTGAGTGAAACAATGAGAGAAAGCAGCAACTGATTCAGTGTGAGTTTGCAAGTATTTTGTCTTTGGAATTGTTTCACCTGTTGCACACACTCTTTGTTCCTTTAATTTGTTTGACTTTGCCAATGATCAGAAATGATATTTCAAAATTAAAAGACGGAAAACCTTGTCAAAAATAGTATCTCGAGCGTTTTGGCACTTCAGACGTGCAACATGCCATGTTCAGTAGCATAAACCAGCAATATCTGGCTACTTTTACTTGCATTCTCCTGGGAAGGAAGCAGCAGGGGCTGTGGTCGCAGTTGTGAGTTTTCACCTTCTGCAGGCTGGCTTGGAAAGTTTTGAATCCCAATCTTCCCTGTAGTTCAGTTATGCCACTAAGGCAGAATAAATAAGGAAACAATCAATTTAGAAACAGAACTTGGCTTACCTTGCAACTGTCTGGTGGAAGTTGCTGCCTCGGCAGGTTGGGAGTGAGATGACTTGGAGCTGGAGCCACAAGGATGCTCTTACCTCTGCTGGTACCCCCAGCCAGGCTGGTGTCAGGGTGCTAGCTGGGAAGCATTGGTTAGAGGAAAGGACTGCCCACTGGGCACCTCTGTTCTCATCCCTTCCTATTAATGGCAGTTAAGTTCTTTGCTGCTTTAATCCTCAGTGACTTACTTGGCATTTTCTTGATTCCTTCAGAAAGGATTCAGACAGAAAAACTCTTCTTTATTAGTTTATAATAGTGGCTGGAGGACTATTTACTAATGGACTCTGCTGCCTGTGTAAATTAAGTGAGCTCCCACTTTAAATTCCAGCACCTGAATGGCCTTTCCTTCTTTCTCCCTCCCCAGGTGTACAACTTTGCACTATGGCCAGGACCTCCCGCCAACCAGTGTTGTCATCACCTTCCACAACGAGGCCAGGTCAACCCTGCTAAGGACAATTCGGAGGTAAGAGCTCCTGGTGATCTCTTAAAAAATGTTGAGTGGGCTGGAGGTTTTCAGAAGTAAAGACAGAATCTGTTTGCACTCACTTCAGCAATGGGACCAGACCTACCAACTACAGTCTCAAATGATGTCAGGGAGAAATAAGCGTGAAAGTTGGTCTTAGAGAAGTAGCTTTTATAGTGGGATGCTCAGGAAAGTAAGGAGATGTGCTCCCTTTGCAGAGTCTAGCATGGGAAACTCCTGAGGAAGCATTAGCAGATTAGACAGTGTCTGGGATAAGAGCTTTTATATCCAGCTGGGTATCAGAGCTCAGCTGTATTTTGTCTCAGTCCTCCAGGGACAGCTATCATTCTACAGATATCTGCTTTGGTACTGCTGTTTTAGCTTCTCCAGTGGCACATCAAGTGCCAGAAAGGCTTGCTAATTGAGAAGCCCTAATGGCACACATGCAGACTAGATTTTCAAAGACACTTTCTGTACTCCTGTGGGTACACAGTGGAGCGCTCTGGGCATGTGGCCATTCCTTCGTTTGCTGGTTTGTTCTTGGCTGTGTTTTGCTGTACTGGATAGACTAAAGGCTTCATTTTTCACTGCAGGTTTTTTAAATTAGCGTTTAATTCCAATATGTGCCTTGAATCTGCAAGTTCTCTTGTGGAAAGAGTTGGTGAGGTGTGTCCACCACACCTTTGAGGGGTCTGTCTCCAGGTCTAGGCTGGTGGGTTCCTCTGTAGCAAGCTGGGGGGTGCTCTGCTCTATGTCAGTAATAAGTGTGTTGTAAGTGCATTTCATGCCCACATTGATGGCTTGTGCCATGGAAGTCTTGTCTTTTAAACCCTGGCATCCTCAGGGACCCCTTGCCACCATTGGTACTGGTCAGACTGGGGTTGCTGGTTATGGGGAGGCTTCAGCTGTTCACTGTTCACTGTCACATCCTTGCTGAGCTTTGCTCTGAAAACAGCATCCTTCCTCAGGTGAACACAAGCAGGGCCACAAGTGAGTTTGACAGTCCTGAAATTGAATTCTTGCTTTGCTTTATGGTTTCATGCCCAATCCCATCTCCTTCCTTCACACTTAATAATCTGTCACTGCTTTCTCTCTCTAGGGTGTGTGGATTTTGGGTGACACTGATGCTTGGTGCTGTGTACTGCCTCCTTGATCCTGGACCTTCTCTTTTGTCTATACAGTGCCTTGCATAAGTTTGCCATTCTCCAGAACTGATTGTAACAGAGATAGCAGGTGCAGTCCTTTGGTCCCTGAGATACAGGAAGCTTATAAAGTGCAGGGGTGGACTTTAATCTCATTTTGCCTCATAACTCAGCACTTGGCAGTCCTACCAGGTATGATCATGAATGATGTTGTCACATGAAAAATGTTAGACCCATGATACGTCTCTTATGCCTGGATATCCCATATCTGGCTTCATTAGAGAGCTGTTCATTGCAGTGATGACAAGGTTAGAAATACAGATAGATTGATTTTTTTTTCCTTCTTCCTTTGGTTATTGTCCTCTGAAGTTTCTGACTTCCAGCTATAAAAAGGCTTTGTTCCTTGTTTCTCTTACTTTCTTTGCTTGTCTTGATTAGTTGGCTTTACTGCCTTCCTTACCTGATTGCATGTGATTTCCACGACAACTTTGCCACTGTGCACTGCTCCTCCTCGCTTACATGCCCTGGAAATTCCAGTGCTCATGGTTGTCTGAGGAATTTTTCCCCAAATCTGAGAACCCTTCTGAGTCCTCTTTCTCTTAGGTTGATCACCAAACAGTGCCAGAGCCCCGCAGAGCATCCCACTGAGCTGCACCGCTGAGACAAGCCTGGGCAGTGAGGAACTGAGGCAACAGCCTTGAGTTTCCCATCTCCTCTGCCTCTCCCCAGGGCTGAGATCCTGAGCTGAACCTCCTTTTTCTGGTCCCCCATGGTTTGGAGGTGGCCTCTTGGCATCAGGGTTCACTGTTTGCCTCCTGGTTGCAGTACGCAGAGGCTTGCTTTGATCCAGCCAGCCCTGGGGATACCAACCCTCAGTGACAAGTTGTGCTGGTGACATGGCTTCTGCTCTGCTCCTCTCTGGCTGTGATTGTGCACATATTGCCACCTCCCTGCCTCTTTCTGCACCCAGCTGAGAGCTCATCTGCCTCTTTAGCCTCTGTAGGTTAATTTGTTGTGCCTTCTGACTGCTTGGGTTTTCTGTGCCCCTTGCTTGGCAAATGCTTAGTTTAATTAGATCTTCCAGATAACTCCATCCCACAGTGGCTGTAACAACATGCATCATTTTCCATGGCCTTTCAAAACAAACTCTGTCTTCCTGACAGTGCTTTTTGCATTTTGGGGCAGTCTGTGGTCAAGTGCTTTGAGTGTAGTGAGTAAATTTGGCATCTGTTCTACCCTGTTCTCCATAGTACATCTCCATGGTACACTCCTGGGACAACCCAGGTGATGGACTGAGAAACAGAGAGGTGATCTGTCTGTAGCTTGTGGAAGATTTTGAATTGGAAACCTGGTTTCCTGAGTTCTAGTATATTGGATTTTCCAGACTTGTTGCAGAATCAACGTTCTCAGTTAATTTGCATAGCAGGAGCAAGAAACAGGGCAAAGGGACATTGCTTGGCTTGTCCAAAGCTGTGGTGCCAAGAGGCACCATCTTCACAAAGGGGCACTTCCTACAGGACCCCAAGTAAACACAAAGGAGTGGCAGAGGGAAATGGCTGGTAAAGGCACCATCTGTCAGGGGAGACCACTGCAGAAGAGACTCCTAGGCTGCAGGGAGCCTCTTGCAGCAGAGACCACATACATGATGAGCCAGAGGGATTTTGCTATTCCTGCCGTTTTCCTGGGTGCTTGAGAGCTTTAATAGTCCCTGAGTGCTGAGGCTGATCTGTGTTGAAGCCCAGTGTGTTCCATGAGGCTCTCGTTAGGGATGCAAGTGCTCTGACCCATGAAGCAGAGGCAGCAACACGTGGCTTCCCCAGCACCCCTTACGCAAGTCACATTGCGAGTGTTTGGGACGGCTCATTTGTGAACGTTTTGCCTTTTCAGGGCTTTTGGGAAAAGCTAGTGGACTGTGTTGAATAATGAATTAATTTAAAAGTTTCATGATCTTTGACCATTTGCCAGCTGTGAAAGTAAAGCAGGGAGGGGGGCAAAAAGGCCAAATTAATCGAATGCCCAAATCTCTGCAAATAGTGCAGTCAGCATTTATAAATGCATGTGATGCAACTATCCTTGTGAATACGTACAACTGCCCAGGTAGTAGGGGATGGCTGTCACGAGAAAGAGGAATAGAAAGGGGCAGAAGAGGCCAGAAAGAAGATGGTCAATAGAAAGTAGCTCTTGAGATTTTTTAATACTTTTCAAAACTGTGCAGGCAGTGGAGAAAGTACCATTGGGTTATTTCAACCACTCATTTTTTGAATGACCTTGAACAAGTTCCTTGTCCCTCTGTGGTTTGGTTTCATGTATTTCAACATCCAAGGCTCAGTGCCTTAAAGATTTTGAGAGTCTCCAACGGTATGGGGATGGACCCACATAAATAAACCCAAGGTGGGAAGGCAGCAGTGAAAGAGAAAGCAATACAAAGGCATTTAAAATAAATACATTTAAAAAAGGCAATTTCATCTATCCTGTGTTTCCATCCTATGCTAGCCTGCATTTAGCAAGGGAATCTTTATCCTGTTGTGTGGGTGACCTGCTGGGCAGAAAGTGAGACAGTCCCATTTACTCTGCTGAGTGGTTTTTATTTATTTATTCTTCAAACTTGCATCTGGGGAGCTCAGAGCAGGAATAAGGAAACTTTAATTATTTACCTCTGGCTGACAAACCAAAACATATCCTTTGGCAAAAGTCCTGACGCGAGTTCTGTGAATACCACATCAAATATTTAGATCATTAATTAGCAGAGAAGATATCATGCCTTTCATTTTCCAGTGCTCATAAGTAAAAAGTGATGTCCTGGACAGCCAGCACCTCACACCTTCCCCTTCTGCCACTACCTTGTCTGCATCCAGACACATGTGAGACAGAGAGATGACAAAGCCACACAGCCCCTTGCTTAGGCAGCGTTGGCACCATATAGAGTCTGTGCCATAACTGAAATGAGCCTGATTAGAGAAGCAAAAACAAGCCAGGTGTTGCGCAGAAACTGTATAATTAGCACTTTGTGCTGACTATTTTTTCATTTCTTCTTTTTTTTTTCTGCTTTTTGCTTAAACCCTGGACTTTTTTTTTTTTCTTAATTTGCTAATCATCTCTCGTGGTGACTAAGTACACAGCCCTCCATGCGCTTTTACCTTTTGATGTTAACATAAGAGAACCCTTGAATTTCAAAGAGCTTGGTGGGTATTTGAAAGAATAAAATGCGAAAGCCGCAGTGTAATCAAAGCTCATTATGGTTATTCTTGGTGTGATGTCTCTCTTCCTACATAATTAGCCATTTGGGGTTGTTGAAGCAGCTCATTTTGGTGGGCATTTTCTCTCCACACTCTTGGTCTGATTTCAATAATTGTGACCCATGGCCCTTTGAACACTTTATTATAATCCCAAAGGTGGGGTTTTTTCCCCACAACAAGTCCCAATGTGTTGCCATGGAGAGAATTCACAGCTTCATGAATTTCTGAGGATCGATGTCCGCAGTCTATAGCAAGTGGTATTCTGGGTGATGACCAAAAACATACTGACTTCTGTTCAGAAGGTCTAAACTCCTCCATGCAAACATTTTCTGTGTCTTGTATATCAGGGTGACTTTTGCACTGGTACTTATTTTTTGAGATGAAATTGCTGGATCCAGTGCTTACCCTTTGGGTAGGTGGAAAGGGATTCCAACAAATTATTGAGGAGGATGGAAGAAGACCCTTAACAATGAAAATTTAAGATTAAATTCTCCATGGCTACATCTGCATAAGGTCTGCTAAATCCATTGAAACAAAGAAAGTTTCAGCACTGACTTTTCAAGATAATTCAGCAGTGAATCTGGTCTTAATGAATACATGTGAGCACTTTCTGAACTAGAGGCATGGGTTTTCATTTTGATGGTAACAGGACTTTCTGCAATTTAGGGGAGAAAATGTTTTGATCTCTGTCTCAACAGAATATAAAAGCTGCTTGATTTGTTACAACATGCCCATCAATGCAGTATATACCTACCTCTGTTTGATTTCAGGGAAAAATAATCTATAAATAACAGAGAGACTTCAAAGCACTGTAATATTGTCTTCTGATTTTACCCGTATAAAAGGGGAAAAAAAGCCATGCACAGACATAAAGAAAAGAAAGTATTAAAAAAAATAATCAAAGCTGAGCAGAGGCAAAAGTAATAGAAAAGCCGGCTTTGAATTTTTAAAAGTGCTTTTATAGTCTATCTGAAAAAAAATCCCCATAATGTCAAAAATGTGCGGGATTTGGTGGCTGTTTCCCATCCTCCCCAAAGAGTGCTGCGGGAGGGATGTTTCAGAGTCTCCCGTTTCCTGCATCATACGTGCATGATCATTGATTAACAGAGCACAGTCAGAAAATGCATTGGAGATGTGGATTTAGCTCTGCTGGAAGGCCGGCATGCTTGCTCTTGCTTGTGCTGGGAAGTGGGCTGTGGTCATGGTGTTGCAACCTTTGGATCTCATTGTGCTTGCATCAAGTGACCTTTAGCTCAGCAGCAGTTTTCTGGCTTGGCGGGGTCTGGTGGAAGGCATCCCTTCCCATGGCAGTGGGGTTGGAACATTATGGTCTCTTCCAGACTTGGAAGGGCAGTAATGAGCTCGAAGCATGCTGAAATCAGTGGACGTCAGGTCCCTTAGAGCCATGGTAGAGCCAGCCTTTGGACCACCCTCACTAGGGTGAGTTGTTCACTCAAGTTTTGGAAAAGTGTCATGTGGTAAGGGAATCCCACAAGAGATTTGATGGTAGAGGGCTGTGATGATACAGGGTGAGGGAATAATGTGTCACCCACAGTCGTGTCTGTCATTAACCCCAAGGAAGGATGAGGGTTAATGGAGCCAGAGCAGTCCTTGGAGTTGTCCTTCCCTTTTAGGTCAGCATACTGGGTCTTTCCCTCTTGTTCTGGTCAATGCTCTGCATCCCACAGATGGCCATTGTTGGCATTCAGGGGACATGTTCCATGATCTACGGTGTGGCAAGTCCCGGCACAGAGCTGGCAGCAAGCTGTTTAATCTGGGAACAGAAGGAGCAGCATAGCAGAGTCAGGGCTCCACGTCTCCCCAGCCCAGCACCATGGGAATTTTCATGCTGGATTTTCTTCCATAAGAGCCGCCTTGGAGGGAATTTTTCTTAGAGCCCAGGTCTGAGTCTACACAGCCTCATGCCACCGTTTTTTTGGTTGAGTCATTTTGTCTGGTACCAGCAAAAGCAGACTCATCCCCTTTGTGACCACCTTCCTGTAGAGTTAAGCCCCATGTTGCACTTCTGGCACCGAATCCGTGGGGCATACGAGGCATAGTCAGGCTTTGAACGTTCAAGTTGCCCGCTGCCTCCTCCCCTCCCGCTCTCGGTGGGTTATTTATTTATTTAGCTGGCTTTTTTACAAGCCTGCTTCTTTCCTGCGGGTTTCACCGAGTTAGGTTTCCAGGCAATCAGCGCTTGTTAAATATTCCGCTGAGCGTGATATTGCTCTCCTGTCTCTCTCTACTGACGCTCGGCTGCGGTAATTTGCTGAACTCAGCCCTCGTGTGTGGGGATTTTTTAAAAAATAACAAACCTATTAATAATAATAATTAAAAAACACTTGACAGGTGGAAACAGCACATCTAAATTGTTCTCTGTGCCCCAGCAGGAGGAGGGGCGCTCAGACGCTTTTTCCTAGTCCGTCATGCAGGTTCTGGATGTTGGTGAGGCAGTGCTGTCTAACTCTGCTTGGTACAAGCCGTAGTGATGTTGGGGTGGCGACAGCAGCTCCTGGCTGTTGGGGCTCCCACCATGACTGTTGCTTTCTCTCCCTGCCCACCCCAACATTAACATGCAAGGCATCTGAAATGTGGGAAAATACTTACTTTTGCTAAGATCCTGAAACTGGAGGAGTTTGTGTTTCCAGGGAGAGTAGTTCTTGGAAGTGATTTTTGAGGACCCGCGCAAGGGAGGTGCCAGCTTCCCCACTCTGGTCTGATTTGAAACCCCCTCTTTGCAGGATTTCTGCTGGGGGAAAAAAAGCCCAGCATGAAGGGAGGATCCATTATATATGGAAGAAATTCTTTACTGTGAGGGTGGTGATGCACTGGCACAGAGAATTAAATGATGCCCATTTACTGAAAGTGTTCAAAACCAGGTTGGATGGAGCATTGAGCACTCTGGTCTAGTGGAAGGCATCCCTTCCCATGGCAGCGGGGTTGGAACATTATGGTCCCTTCCAACCCAAACTGTTCTGTGATTCTATGATTCTGTTTCGAGCATCTGGCTTGGGATGTCCTGTTCATCTTCCGAAAAGATGCAACTCAACTGTTTCTCTCTCTGGAGGGCTGTAATTGCAGCACCTGGAGTTGGGGGGTGTACACCAGTGCAGGCACCTGGCAAGGGGCACCCCCTGGGTGGAGTGCTCTTGTGGGTTCTCATCAAGAAGATTTCATCAGAGAAATGCAGTCCTTTGGTGAATGCCCTCAGATGTCCAGGGGTGAGGCTGGAGACCCTTCTCCATTTCTGGCAGTGTGGCTCCAAGCACCCACGTTCCCTGGTCATCATGCCTTTGTAACCCTCTTGACTGGGGTCTGGGCCAGGGATGTGGTTTTTCCAGACTTCAAGGCTTTTTTTTTTTTTTTTTTTTTTTTTTTTCCTGCGTTTT
>VXBX01004833.1:155073-417997 GCA_013400415.1 Scytalopus superciliaris | reverse complement strand
TTTGTTTTGTTCCTGGAGTTTTGGGAGACTGAGAGACTGGGAAAACTTGTTAATAAGAATCTGGAGGTATAAGTGGGTTTAAAGCTGTTAGCTAGTCAGGTGACTGCCCTGTTATGGCATTGACAAGTTTGAAGGTCTGAAATATGGAGGGATTTTAAATACTATGTGAAAAAGGAACCATCTCAGGATGAAAACAAACAAGTTTAAATGCTGGAAAAGCCCATACAACCTGACTGGCATTATCAAAGCCCAAGTCAAGCACTTAGGAGACTTTTTGGGATGCCCTGGTGTTTCTACTTCAAGAAGTCAGCCTTTACCCTTTGCTGGGGTAGGATTTTAACCTTGTGTTATTTTGCCAACCTCTGCACTGTGTGAGAAAGAAGAGGTCTAGACTTTTTAGTAATAATAATACTAAAAAAACCCTTGGTGGCATAATTATGGGAAGATTGTACCTTTCAGCCATGTTTTACAGTGTCTGTCCACACGGAGGGAGCTGTGAACCACATCCTGCAGCCTCTCTCTTTCATTAACTAGGGATGCTCCAACCCTGCTCTTATCTTCTTGGCAGCCTCTGAAACACAACCAGCTCACGGATAAAAACAGGAGTTGTCCTGCTGCAGCTGAGAGCTGTGTAAAGATGGGTTTGAGCTGGCTAATTTTCTCAGTGTTGGCCCTACTATTGCTGGACACCGTATCATTAGCCCCAGAGGAGGTGTTGGGGTGATGGCAGCTTAGCTGTAAGCCCAGTTAGGACTCTTGGTGCAATGTGCATGTTACTGAAAAGCCAGTTTTTCCTGGCTTTATGTGGTGCTCTGCTTATGCTCACAAGGGTGATAAGGGTGAATCTCAGCTATTTCCCAGGAATACTGAGCGCTTGGCTCTTGGATCAGGCTACAGGGATTTGATAACCAGGCACTGTAGATTACTGAGGGGTGGTGGGGAGTGGTTTTTGGGTCTTATCTAGTATATGCTTTCTGGAAATCCAAGCCTGGTCTTCTGTGCTTTTGCAGAGATCAGTTCCTAGGCTTTTCCACTCCATTTGCTGGGTTTTTAATTTGGTCAGGCACTGTCATGGATTTTCTTTCTTCATTCTTTAGTGTGCTGAACCGCACCCCAGTGCACCTCGTCCATGAAATCATACTAGTGGATGACTTCAGTGATGATCGTAAGTGACCCTTTCTGTGTTAAAAGCAAGGGGCCAAATTGAAAGAGCCTCTGAGAGACTGGGATTTACGCAGAGATGGGAGTTTGCTGAAGTGGAAGGAAATTCAAAGCTGTGTAGCTGTGGAGAGCAAACCCTGCTGTGCCAGGTTTGCATTGCCACGTGTAGAATTCAAATTCCAAATGATCAAATCTCTTTTCTTGAAAATAATACAAGAAGAGTGCATGGCAAATTGTTTTTATGCCCAATGGACATGAATCCAATCCTTACACGGTTGTATCCTACTACAGCCGTGGTGTGTTTGATCTGGTTTTCAGCTGCAGCCAGGAGCAATTCAGTGTTGACACCACTGGAATTGCATGGGATAATAGCAGTCTGACCCTTTTGACCTATGTATATGTTCTTCATATGTTTATGTAGGTGGTCAGCAACTCTTGATTTTTTTTCACTCTCCTTTTCACCCGTGTACAGAGGATTCCCTGCGTGGGTTTCCTGTTCCTGAGATGCACCATAAATAGCATTGTACACCACACAGCCCACATCCTCCTGCCGTTCTCTCCCAGTTAATAGCATGAAACAAGTGAAATCGATAGGTCTGATCTCCACTAAAAGCTAGCTGAAGCCCCAGAAAACCACCCCATCTAAAGACCTTGCCTGGTGTGGTGTGCGAGTTGAAGATCCAGGTGTTGAGAGTAAGTGCTCAAAAACGCTGTCTCAGGCATAAGAAGGATGATAAACCATCTGAGTGGTCTGTGACACTTGCATTTGAGGGAGCTGCAAAATGTAGCCGTTTGCTAGGAAACCTGAAAACAAAGCCAGATCGGTTTTTGAAAATAAGAATCTAGGCTTTGCTCTTGGATGTTATAAATAGGCACTGCCTTGGAGAGCATTAGGGACAGATTTCACATGAGACCCACTTCTTGGCATGGACACCTCCCTGGGAAGTTGCTGAAGCTAGGGGAAGGAGTTGCTATGATTATGGTGAGCTTTGGAGCAGCTCCAGTGCACAGGGTGGGCAGATTAGGCAAGTCTGGGAAGCAGCAAAAGGGCTGTGATGGGGAAAAGGAGCAGGTGCAAGGACTCGAGCTGCCCTGGAGTACAGCAGAGCAGGATTTTTGAAGGGTGGAGGAAGTAAATGCCGGTATTTGGCTAAATAAATAAAGCACTTGCCTTCCTGAAAGGAAACAGGTTTGTAGAAATGCAGCTCCCCAGTCACAGTCTGCCAAGTGCCAGGGAGAAGCAGCAGAGCTGGGTTTAAACTCATCCCAGAGCACTGGTGGGGAGCCTGTTTCCTGCGTAACTTAGAGCAGCCCCTCAGCTACTCAGCACTTCTCAGCTCTCAGACATCTTCTTTCCTGTGATAGTCTGAGCCTGCTGGCATCTGCTCTGCATGCATTTACATAAAATGCATGTATTTGCATAATACACCATACACACATGGTCAGTTTTTTCCCTGCAACCCACCCCCAAACAATTAGTGCTTTTATCTCATGCCCAGTTCTGTCTTGTTTCTCACCTCTCTCTGCCTGCTGACTTGTTATTGACTGGGATGCAGTTTTTCTGCATGAGAGTTCCCCCTATTCCCAGCAGGTTCCTACTGTAGGTCCAAGCTCTGCCAGTTCTGTTCCCCTATCCCAGCTCTGTCCCCAGATTGTTGGGGGTGTTGGTACAGTGATGTCTCTTAACAACAGAGATTGCTGGTGGGGATGAAAGTGTGTGGGTGCAGAGTTGGGCAGAGGGGATAGGGCACACATCTGTGTGTTTATAGTGCTGAGGAAGAGGCAGAACAATGAGAGGCATGAAGGGGTTGTGGAGGTCACAGCATGAGTGTGTGGAGATAGAGGAGGCTGTGATGAATGCACCTGTCTGCAGACCCTGTCTGTTCTGACATCCTCCACTTTGCTGGGAGAAATCCAGGTGAAGATGGATGCTGGGGCTGCAGGCAGCACCAGGGCAAGAGCAGTGGCAGTGACTGTGGCATTGCAGGACCTCCTTAGCTCAAGTGTAGGGGCTGTCAGGCTTTTCTGCCCCATAGAGCTGCTACCCAGGGCATAAGGAACCCCCAGCCACTCCACAGGGCTCTCTTTGACCATTCCTTTCTCCTCACTCAGGGCTCCAGGCCACCACAGGAAGCTCCTGCCCTTCCAGGCAGACACGCATCAAACAGCTTTTGTGTTGCTTTGCAGATACCAAAAATAGTAATTTGCATTAATGTGTGAAAAGTCAGATTCTGACCCCAATCACAACTCTTCTATGTTGATTTTAGAGTATTACTCAGCCGCTCTCAGTGCAAATCTGCCAAATTTACACTAGTTTTATGAAAACTGCTGCTCTGCCAGTCCCGCTTTATGCTTTGTGAGCTGATGGGTAAGACTGTTGCGACCCAGCAGGGCTCTCTCCCTGACAAGCCCTCAACCAGCCCAGGACAGGGTCCTCTCCCTGCTCCCAGTCTCCCCTAGGACTCCCCATTTCTGCTGCCAGAGCCACCACGAGGGCTGAGGGTGACATGTCCTCCCTTTTGTGTTTCCCAAGCTGATGACTGCCGCTTGTTGGCCCAGCTCCCCAAGGTGAAGTGCTTGCGGAATGGACGGCGAGAAGGTAAGAGCTGCCTGCCCACAACTCAGGTGGGATACCCAGATTGCAGGAGGTGTGAGAGCAGTGGAGTCAGGGGAGACCTCCATGGAGTTGCAAACAAAGGAGGTCAGCAGCTCCTGGGCACAGGAGGGCCGTGATAAAAGGGGGTGTGATAAAGGGCTGGGATTTGAAATGGATCTCCCCTCCCTTGCTGAAAAAGATGGGACTATTAAGATATCCAGAGAGGCTCAGCTGTAGCTTATTAGCCAGAAAATTAGAACAGGCAAAACAAAGCCCCGGGTCTTATTTGTAAAGATGTTTGCTCTAATGAAAGAGAGAAGATCTGCTCCTGCTGCTTCTGTGGGATTTTTTTTTTTTAATAATTAATTATATTTGAAATATTAAGAAGGGCTGTGTGGAGGGTGAATGTATGTCCCACTGGGCTGCTGCTGGCAACCTTTTGAGATATTTTCCAGCTCCCCACAGTCTGCATGTGCGCTTTCAAATCCTGTTTTTCAGTATTAGGAGAACAAAATCCAAAGTTTTTTCCTGCTGCAAATCAAAGGTGTGAATCCAGGTGGGTGCTGCGTTGAGGAGACTGAGGAGTGGATATTCTTTGTGGATCCTCTCTGCAGAGGGTTTCAGCTCTGCAGGTCTGGTCACAGGGTGGCATCAAACCCCATAGGTGCAAGAGACATACCTGCTTTGTCAGGAGGGTAAGGGAGCTCTCCATAGACCCTCACCTCCTTCTTACCTTCCTGTCTGTGTTATGGGGGTACATATGTGCTCATCTGCAGCACTGGATAGACCTGCAGGTACTGGTGCTCTATAAATCAGTCTGAGTGTGGGAACCCAGCCTTACGTTGCTTAATATATTGCTTAAGATGTATCCCTCAGGGCCTGCCAGGATTTGGGGAGGGCTGGGGTGAGTACAGAACACCATATCTACCCATGAGATCTTGGGAGTTGCAGAAGGAGATACAGGGACAACCTGCATTGCAGGAGGTGACCTTGGCAAATGCTGGATTGCTCCAGGCTTTGTTCTTCTGTCTTTCTCCCTCCTGCTCAGAGGCTGTTCCTTGACCCCATTCCTCTAGGGAATTTTAGTATGAAAGTCTGACCTTCTGCAGAGACCTGATGTGTGACTGCTCCATGAAACCCTTCTCTCTCTCTTTATCTGTTGCTATTTCCCCCTCATATTGCAACTTGAGTCACCTGCATCCCCTCTTATTTGCCAACAGACCATCTCCTTTCTTATGCTGCAGTTCACTTGAGTATCAACTGCAAGAAGGAGGAGTGTTGAAAAGCTGTCAAACAGCTGCAACAGATAGGAACACCTGCACAGATAGGAACAGAGCATCTTTAAGAACAATGATATTGCTGAAGAGTCTAGTGTGAAATCCATATGTACAGCTGCTTTTTATGACCTCCCTCTTTTTTCATTTTTTCCTCTCACAAATGCATACCGCAATCCACTCCCATCTCCAAAGGATTCTAAATTCATAGTCAGGGCCCTGATGAGCCAAGTGGACTCTTGGTACTTCAAAAACCAACCCTCTTTCCTTGGTAGAAAATGTGTTCCCATTGAGCTGCAGATCAGCAAGTTCCCCCAGGGTGTGAGAGAGTTCTGGGGTCACTGGGACACAGAAAGGGGCACAGCAGGGAAAGTTAACAGTCTATGAAAAACTTAATTCTGGCATGAGGTGATCCCACCCTCAACTCCCTGAGCACATTCCCCACTGCCTTATGTCTGTGTTAGATTTATTACCTGCAGGGCATTGTGAAACCATATTGGGTCGTGTTTTGCCCCGGAATGTGACAGCATAATTAATTGTGTGAATTAAGCATTGGCATAAATGGCATAAATCATATATCTTGGCAGAGCCGTTTATTTGCTTTGAGGACCTTAGGAAATGGTTAGCATACCTTGCAGCACCAGGAAGGAGGCAATGAACCTGTTTCATCTGAATGGGATATGTTTTATCTGAATGGGGTTTAGGCAGGTCAAAAGCCAGGAAGTACATCAGTGCAGGAGACCATGCTGGAGGAGCCTGGGGATGTTACCCAAGCCATCTGGACAGCAGCTGACATGGTGTGTCCCTGAACAGGTCTGATCCGGTCCCGAATCCGAGGGGCAGATGTGGCAAAAGCGGGTGTCCTAACCTTTCTGGACAGTCACTGTGAGGTGAATAAGGACTGGCTGCTCCCTCTGCTGCAGAGGATCAAAGAGGTGAGTGCTCCTGAGAGACCAGCATCACCCTCAGGGGATGTATCAGTGAAGTCCACTTCTTCTTCTTTCTCAATGGGCATGGCCATCCAACCATAACCAACTATATGCAGGCATCTGAGTAAGGAAGTGATGAACTTTTGGGGTACAAAGTGGCCTTTTATGGTCTTCACGCAGTGGTCAGGTGGTGTGTGTCTGATGGGGGGAGCATGTTGTTGTGTGGGACGAGGTGTCTCCCAGGGCAGTGGGACTCTTAACTAGCAAGCACAGGTTGAGTGTTGAAAGGGGAATACATGGGCAGTGCTCCAGCAGAGTTTTTAATTAGGCTCATGTAAAATGCTCAGTGATGATGATTTAAGGGAGTGACGGCTCCTTGAATAGGGGCCGAATTTAATTTCATGCAAATTAAGCTCTAATAAATTGATTTAATAGGATTTAAATTCTGATGATTTCAGAGCAGACAATGACATTCGCCTTTTGCCGGTGACGACCCTCTCGCCAGACGTGCACACAGAGGCTCCTGGCACCTTGTCACTGGAGGCAGGGGGAGCTCTGTGCTGGTGACCTGCTGGCACCAGGGTGAAGGGGATGAAGCCTTCACCTTCAGTGTGGATACACAGTCCTTTCCCTTCTCTGTGCCTTGTTCCTTCATCCTTGTTGCACCTCTGGCTCCTGATTGCTAGTGCTAATTACGCAGTAATTTTAAAATTACTGAACTATGTTGACATAAGGGTGTCTGAGGAGCAAAGGGAAACTGAGGTGGTGGGTCATGGAGAAACCTGCCTGGCTGGTGTTCACAGTGCCCCTCATCCAAGGCATCTTGCTTTTCACACCTCCGTTTGTGATAGCTGTGTTGGCTGGGCTGTGCATCCCCTCTGTGTGTCAGTGATGGGAGGGGGGAAGGAGGGGCACAGCACTGGGTCAGGTCCCTCTGCAATGGGAGAGGGGTGTTGGTGCTGCAGACACTCATAACACAGCCAGTGCTGGAGAGGTCCCAGCCTTGGTTTGCAGGCTGGGCCACAGGGCTGCTGATAAATGTAATGAAAATGGTCTTCTCATAGGATCGATCGCAGCTCCAGTGGACGTGCTGTGATACCTCACTCAGGCCCTGTAGCTGGCCTGCCCAGGGTGGGATTCACCACTAAACTTTACAGCATTGGTTGTTCTGAGCTTTTTAAGCAGGCATTCCTTACTCTCTGCCAAAGACCTGCTGTACTTTGGTGAAGAATGTCCAGAGCAATTGCTTCTTTTCCTGGCAGAGCTTTTGATGTGTTTTGACAGGAGAAGGGCAGTGAAGGCAACAGGAAGGGGGCAGGCAGATCTGCTTTCCCGTGCAGCTCTGGGATGGTGCCCCATGTTCAGCACCGGCAGGGTAGGTGAATGTCAATGGCATGTGCAGCATCACCATAGAAGTTTCACTGCCTTGTGGTCTGAATACAGCATCAAACACACACATCACCTCTGTGGACTCTTTTTATTTGCTCTTCTGGGCTGAATCTTTCTCCAGCTGGAGGTAAGACAGTCTGTAAGCTTGCACTGCTGCTCGTGCTGCTCTCACCTTGCCCAGTATCTTGCAGCCCCAGGCAGCAAGGGAGACAGACTACAAAGAGTGTTGAGGGACTTGCAAAGCAAGTGGGGTCCCACTTGCTTGCTTTTTATCTGCTCACAGAAGCTGCAGGATAAGGGCAGAGTCCTTGGTTTTCTTCTTCCCAGGCCCACCGTACCCATCCTTTCCATCAGGGTTAAAGTATTGATCAGTGAAGTGTATGAAATGTTACTGCTGCCACCTTCAGGCTGTGCTCAAGAGATGGGTTCCTTGTCCAACCACTCCGTGAGGATCAGCTGCCTAGGAAGAGCATTTTCTTAATCTGTTACTCCTAAACAGTCTGCTTTGAGCTAATGTGATTCAAGTTCCAAACAAATGAGTGGTGAGTGCCTCAAAGCACACGTGGACACTTTTGCCACCACCAGCCAGTGACCCTGCACATTGTCTCTCTTATTTTCTCAGCCAGAACAGCTATTCCTGCAGCTTGCCATGGCAGGAAATACCAGAGCTTGTGTGTGCCACCATGCACCCATGTGAAAGTGCCCTTCAAGCCCCATGTCAAGCTTTCCCAGCAGCTGATGGTATCCCCCTGAGGCTGGCACTCATTTGTGGGTGTGGGCAGTGCATACCCACCACATGGATTTGGAAACAAGAAGGAAGAACAAGTGATGGAGTGTGGCGGGAGGAGGGGGAGTCGGGGGGGCGGTCTCAGACCTGTGTGTGTCCCAGGGAGTGGCAGTGATGGATCCATGTCTGGCATTGGTGTGTTTGCAAACACATGACTGAGAGTGTGTGGGCATGGGCTCTTGCTTTTACTTATGGAACAAATATCTCTAAAGCCATTAATGGTGCATTTCAACTGAATAATTTTTCTAAAAATGTAATTTTGCAACCTGGGGTATTTTTACAGTATGACTCAACAAGCTCGCCCCAAAACTGCATTTGCAAATGGCACTGGGATGAACCAGTGAATGGTGACCCCCTGCTTCCAGCTTAAATACCCATCTAGTCTGGTGCTCTTCTGGGAAGGGGGGTGCACATGAGGGACAGCCTGGCCCTGTTACCTTGCTTAGTCCTGCTGTGGGGCCAGAGGAACAAGTGTGGCCCTTTTTGTTAAGCATTACAAGGTCACGATGCAGAGGCTGGGAGACAAGCTGCAGTTAAGGTCCTTTTCCAAGGCTGAAATGTATATGTTATCTTCAGGACGATTTTCAGAGTTTTTTCCTTTCATTGCGATCCATGTGTTTGAGAAGGGTACTGGAGAAATGAATTGTCAGATTTGTGAAAGAGGATTGAAGATTTGGGTGTTGTTAATATTAACATGCCCTGGCATGGGTGGGTATCAAAACCACAGAGAGATGAAGCTGCCTATAATAAGATCTGGTGCTCAGCCCAAAATAAATTACAGCAACAGCACTTGCTCTTGAGCATGCCATGCTTTTCTTTTGAGGGTCAGACAGACCTTCATGAAAGCTGAGTAAATATAAATGTTCCTAGGACATGGCAGGGAAAGTGAGGCAGGGAGAAGGCAGTAATGCACTCACCCAAGATGTGAAGGGGATTTTCTTACAAGAAGTTGTGCTGTGCAATGAGTAGCAGTGGAATTGAAATTGGGTATGTCAGCTAGTTAGAAGTGCTCACCAGTAATATGCTTGAGGGGCCAGTTCTAAATGAGTGGATACAATGCTTTCCCTGCAGTGCTCAGCACACAAAGCAGATGCTTTGCTTTAAACCTTTCCCCTGTCCTCGGGCAGCTTCAGGATGCTTGGCTGTACTGAGCTGCGCAGCTTGGGGGGCACCGTGCAGCAGCCACGATGGATTTGATGGGTTTGAAAGGCTCGTGGTGCTTGGATGTGGCTTGAGTTTCCCCATGCAGGACATAGGTACAGTAGACCTTGCCCTTTCAGTGAGATGTTTGATTCACACAAAGTGATGGTGAGACCTCTGACTTGACCTCGTTATGGAAATACCAAGTATTTGTCATGCTCAATTGGAAAATCGACTCTAGTCCAGCTCCCAGTTCGTGGCCTTTGGTTGCTTCTTTCTACAGCTGCATTTGAATACTCCTTTGTCAGGACTAATTTCTAAAACAAAGTCTTTCCCATCGAGAGAGCAAGCCCGAGTGTGCTCAGATGCTTTCCTTTGTATGGCTGTGAAAAACAATTTGATCTGGTGAGGGTAAAACCTTGAAGTTCGAGCTATAATTGGAGTTTGGGATTTTTGAAAAGAAAAAGGGAGATAAGAGACCAGTCAAAGCTGTCAGAGTCTCTTCCTCCTGTAGATATTTTTGTTCATAACTGTTTGTATAATCTCTTTGCCCATAACAAGATGTTAATTAAATCACCACCAACTATTTTAAATAAATCAGGTCCTTTTTTTTTAACCCTTTCACACCTTTGGCAAAACTCTGACTATATTGCCATAGTTTGTGCATTTTAAAAAATACCTGTATTTGAGCTACTTGACTGTGTTTTTCCTCTGTCGTTTCAATTGCTTGTTTGTCACTTGACTTCTGAAATCTAGTTACAAGTATTTAAGGGAGGTGAAAGGGGAATACATTGGTGAATTTGCAAAAGGCAGAAGGAGCTTTGCATCCAGCCCTCCAGCCTGTGGAGGGAGAGACTGTGGGTGAAGCCCAAGCTGGGGGAAGATGCCAGCTCAGCAGCCCAGCAGCACACAGCCCTCTTTCCCAGGAGAGACAGTGCCTGCCTTTCCAGCCTCTCTTGCTGACATGCCCCTGGCTCCCAGCAGTACCTCTGCAGCCATTAATTCCTTGGTTGAATTGATGTGATGGCTGAGGAGGAGGAGGCAGCAATGGGCACTTGTCCCTGACAAACCTGAATGACACCAAGGTTTCCAGCCACCTCATGTGTCAGGGAGTTTGGAGCATCCCTTGACCAGTTTGAGTGGTATCATCTGAAGTCATGGGTCTTTTTGCTGCTGCTTTCCAGGATCCCACCCGAGTGGTCAGCCCCATTATTGACATCATCAACTTGGACACTTTTGCCTACGTGGCAGCTTCTTCAGATCTCAGAGGAGGTAAGTCCAAGTGTCGTGTACATCCACTGCATGGTATGAACATGCAGTGGCCTGAGGAGGTGGTGGCTTTGCACCACACCTCTGGCTCCTGCTGCCTCACAAAAAAAGCGCTTCAGCACTGTTCAGTGCTCCCTGCTGGCTGTTCCCAGGCTATTCTAGAGACAGGTGAGCGTGGCGTGAGGAATGGCGTTTGCTACAGTGGATAAGGCGGTCAAGCAGGAAAGAAGAGTCATTTCAGAGCCACCCTTGGCATCACTGAAAGTGACAGGAGGAGATGGGGGATGTCTAGGCAATAAATGAAGGATGCAACTGTAGTGCTTGTCAGTATGCCTGTGCTATTTGTAGCATGCAGTATCCATCAGAGCATGTGTCTGTGTGCACAAAGGGACTGAGCACGGTTGCAGCAACAGCTTTAATTCTGACTTTTCCTGCCTTTGCAGTGCTTGACTTAGCAATTATAATGCAATGTATTGTTTCTTGTTCATATGTAGTAGTAAAATATGTTAGTCATTGGACTCTTCTCCCAAGAGCTGCTTCTCTTGTGGCTTAAGTCACTTGAAAGTGGGGGAACTAGTCCATCAAACATGACTTCTGCATCCTGCATTGTCTCCCAATTAATACCAATTTCTAATGTCCCCATGGCACTCCTCTGCTTTGGTTTTAGGTTTTGACTGGAGCTTGCATTTCAAATGGGAGCAGCTTTCCCCAGAGCAGAAAGCCAAACGACTTGATCCCACCAAACCCATTAAGTAAGTCAAGAGGGGGTAGGAGACACCTGAGTAATGTGGGGCAGGACAGGCTTCTCCTCTGATGTCTTGTGTGTCCCCATGCACCATAGCAGTGTGACATTTCTTCTAGGACAGCTCTGAACCTTTAATACCTACAGTGAGATCCTGGATAGCCTGGGCTTTGCAGTACGGCTTTACCCCCAGCACCAAAGCCTGAGGGTGCCACAAAGGTAGAAGGGATATATTTATGGTTATGGGTGTTTTGGTAGTGCTAAGGATCATGGTTAGGGAAAAAACCCAGGGATGTAGACTCTTGCTGCTCTCAGCTCAGCTATCACTTAAAAATAAGGCAGTGTCCTTGCCCCACATGATAAGAATACAGTGTCTAGTCCAGTCTTTCCAGACCAACGCTGCTTTTCTGGACCTTACTAAAGACTCCTCAGAAATGGGGGGTGCAGGAGGGAGAGCAAAACTGAACAGGAGAGATGCCATCTGTCCTCATGCCGTGGGATGGAGGGAGTCCTTCGCTCTGCTGAAAATCTCTCCTGGCAGCAAGCCTGGTTCTGGTGTCTGCAGCCCCAGCCATGAAGCGCTGGGTGTGAGGCATGGAGGAGGCCAAGTGTTAGGGGAAACTCGGGGCCTCAGAAAGCTCCCAGGGCAGCATAGCACTGCTTCTCCTTAGGATACTGCTGTTAACAGGAGCTCTCACTGGCTTTCCAAAGGCTCGTCTTGCATTCTGGATCATCCTGCAGTGTAGGGCACTGTGGAGACTAGCCTGGATACAGCAGTCACCCCAGCTCCTCCCAAGCCTATGCTGAGGCATCCACACTGTCTGCAATTGAATGGAGATGAGACTCGTGTCATCAATCTGTTAGTCTCTTCAAACTATCATCTGGGTCTGCCCTCCCCTCCTCCGTGGACCTTCTCTGTGCAGTTTTCTTAGCTAATCCAAAGTCTGAAAAATAATCCTGTTTTGAAATAAAGATCACACAGCTAGTGATGGCTTTTAAAAAGCCCTGCTGAATTGGCTCTGCCTTCCTCTCCCCAGTGGAATGGTGCTCTTAATAGGCTGGCTCCAGGCAAAAAGCCCGTTTGAGTGACTAACCCCCCGAGCGCTAAGTGCATTTTTGATGCTGAAGCCTACAATCAGGGAGGTGAATCAGTTGTACTGACGGGTGCATTAGCCAGTCATTAAGTGCCAGGCAATTTATGATTGACAGCAAAATACCAAGGCAGCTGAAAGAAAGGCTCAGGTGCATTGTCCTTCTTTTGGTGAGAGGGAGGTACATAGGTAATGTCCCGACAACAGAAGAGGAAGCAAAGGGAAGGGCTGCTTCTGTGCATTTGGGTGCCGCAGCAGTGTTTGAACGTGTGTCCTCTTTTCCTTACCCATTCTACAGGACACCTATCATTGCTGGGGGGCTGTTTGTGATTGACAAAGCCTGGTTCAACCACCTGGGGAAGTATGACAGTGCCATGGACATCTGGGGTGGAGAGAATTTTGGTGAGTCATTTGTCTTCCTCCTGTGCCTTGCTGTGCTGGTTTCTCTTTCTGAGTCATGCCAGGTGGATACAAGGTCATTTTGGACTGCGCTTTGAATGCTCTGGATGGTTTCCTTCACTTACATTCATAGGTTATAGTCTCAGGAGTGTAAGGGATCCAAAAACCATATTGTGGATAGAAATGATGGGAAGTGAGCAACTGTTGGTACTCTGCACTACCTGTCTTCCATGCTGCTTTGTTTTTCTGCAGGCAAATACCCAAAACTACAGCTTTGGTGTTAGCAACAGATGAGAGAACACCACATGCACCCACTTACTCTTTCCTGATCTTATTTTCCCTGCAATAAAGGAAAGATGAGTCTTACTCCATTGACAACAGCATTTTGCAGCTATGAACCGAGGCATCAGTGCCTCCTTCAATTTGCAGAGTACTTGGAACTGTAGCTCCCTCAGCATGCTACAAACAGGTGGTGAAGTAACACGGCTGCTTATCCATTCCTGTATCGCTGGACAGCTCAGTGCTGTCAGGCTCTCTGTGGCACTGTCACTTTTCCTGCACCAAAAATAATGGGTCAAGAGCTGACCTAAATTCAGTCACCTCTGCCCTTTATCACGAGACAGGATGGGCATTAAGGGATCTCCTGCATGCAAACTTGAGAGGGCACATGAAAGAGGTAACAGCCTGTCCCTTGTCCCCCTTCTCAGGCAGAGCTGCCTCAGGTTGGGCTGTTCTGTCTTTGAAGCTGTAACAATGCTGTGGATTAGAGCAATAGACTGTATCCAGGAAAGAAGAGGGAGGCACTGGATGTCAGTGAGACAGATCAGAACCTGGCTTTAATAGCTTGCACCCCTGGGGAGTATGGCTAGCCAGGAAGGAAGGATCTTGTGTCTTAACACATACAGCGATGCTGTCAGTCATCCAAGGGAACAGATGCTGCCACCCTGCAGTAATCCATTCGCTGCCTGGCACTGGTGTTTGCTCCACATGCCTTGTCCCCCTAGATATATTTTATTTAGTTACATCTTGTTGTGCAGTAGGATCTCACTCCTTCATGCTTTCTTTCTCTGGGTGGGTGTCTTGCCACCCGACTGATGCAGAGCGTCTGAGTGGGGTGGCTCTGAGGAAACCTAAGAGGGGAGTGACAGCCCTCTCACCTCCCCCGCTGGACCACTGGTGCAAACAAAGCATTCAAGAAGGGAACTGGATAGGAAGAGAGGGGAAGAAGGACTGTCGTGCTGTGTCTGACCCACTGTCTGTCACTGCTAGTTATTCATCTCTGACAGCAGCCAGCTCAAACTGCTTGTGGGAGATGAACAGTGACAGGACAGCCTGCTCTCGGGGGAAGCTCCATCCTGGCAGCTTGTCCAATGCCCTGTAATGGCAGGCATGCTCCTTACATGTGGTTACGGCCTACCCTACTGAGCAGAGCACAGGGTTTCTCTCACTGGTGCTATCCCCCAGAAGGCTGGTCCCAGCTGAACATGCACTGGTGCTGCTGCAGGTGTACCAGGGCATCGGCGTGAAAAGGAAAGCCAGGCAGGCTAACACTGCAACAAAAAGGTGCAGGTCTGCACAGCAGCAGGGCAGGTCCCATCTTCCCCTTGCTCAGAGAGCAGAAGTGTGCCTGGCTCACAGCTGCATCTCCTCCAGGCACAGCAGTCAAGGGCAGCCTGTCCCAGCTCTGCTTTGAGCACAAGAAAGGGCAGCTGAGACCCTGCTGGCCCCAGTCAGTTCTGAGCAGGTGATGGAGAGCAGGAGCTGACCAAGTGGCTGCTTGTTTTGGGCACTTGCAGTGAACCATGCTTTTCCTGGTCCTGAGGGGATGCAGGACTCTGGTCCTGAGGATAATTGTTGCTGCTTTTAATGTTATTGACTGGGCAACTGAAGGGGGCTGGAGACTTTAGGCAAAACAAAAATGAGTGTGTTTGTGTTGGAAGGAGAACATTGTAGATGTTTTGCTTCGTAAGTGTACTTAATTCCTTGTAGATGAGTAATGGCAGAAAGGACTTGGAGACCAGCAAGGAGAGCTGAAGGTACTTTGCCAAGTGAAGGCCAAGTCCAATGCATACTGCTCACATCCCTCCTGGGCATTGCTTGGAGGGGCCACTTGCACTGGCACCGTGTCTTGAGGGTCAAATGAAGCACGCTGTTAGTTCCAGCTCCCCTGGCTCCTCTGAGCTGACTCTGTGCCATGCTTTAGCTGGTGCCTCAGTTTACCTTCTCTTGAGGCACTTAGCTCTTGGCTGTCTGTCTGGAGACCATGATTGTTAGCTGCCACAGATGGCTCCGTGGGTCATCCCTACAGGAGGAGACCTGTGCTTTAACTGTTTCTGCTGAGCCTGGAGCAGGGTCTGCAGGGTGCAACTAGTCTGAAGCAGAGAATTCAAGAGTCCTCACCATCTCCTGCTTCCCCAGCATTGCATCCTCATTCCACTTCGCAGTGCACAGTGATCACCTCTTCATTAGGCTTTAAATTAAGAGCAGGCGAGGACTGAATAGTGTGAGTCTTTCCCTTGTAGCACTTCAGGGAGCTGCTCTTCTCCCAGGCTGAGCAGAAGGACCAGAGGAGGGGAAGGCATGATGCAGCAGCCATGCTGTGGTCCACAGCTGCTTGTCTGGTTGTCCCCATTTATCAGGCACCCTTCTAATTTACACAGCAGTGCCAGTGGAGTGGCCCGTGCTGTGACACACAGACAAATGAGAGCAACAGCCACGTGTGAGGAGAACTGAGCACAGCAGCTTAGACTGGCCGCATCCTGCTCTAATCTCATTTCCCTGCAGCTGTGATTAAGGTTGCTCCCAATATAGCACCAGGACATAGCAAAAGGCATGTTTTATTGACCTGTTAATACCCAACACTGGGGGATATGGTGAGGCTCCAGCTGCTGTTGCAGCTCTTGCATGTAAACATAGAAGGGAACGGAAGGGGAGGGAATTTCAGGAAAGGAATACTCCTCCCTGCTGTGCTTTCCCACCCCTGCCATTGTTTGCCCATGCTGCCAGGACCAGCTGTTAGGGGTGGGATCAGGCCTTGAATTTTGGGCCTGTGCATCCACCAAGGCAAGAGGGCTTTGCAGCTGTGTCAGCCTTCCATTTCCATCAGCTCAGGAGCAGGCGGGTGTGCTGGGAGTGGGATGGGAGCAACATGAACTTGGCTTCCACCTCTGCAGCAACATGCAACTTCGTGCTGAGCCATGTGTGCTGAGAAGGCTCTGGAGGTCTGGGCTGCAATTCGCCTTTGCTCCCTGAAACTGTGAGTTGTTTTTGGAGGGATGGCAGCTCTGTGGGCCAGCAGTGCCTGCCGTTGGAAGAGGAGGAGTCCTGTCCACACTGCCCAATTGGCCTGCCTGCAACAGGTGCTTGTCTTGCCAGCATCCAGCCTGGGGACAAGTTATCCTTGTGCTGGCATATGTGAGGGGACTGCTGGGAGCACAAGCTGGCAAAGACAATGGGTGTGCTCCTGTCTTAATTCTGTAGTTAAATAGGGGGTGGTGTGAAAATAAGTGTTTAGTTTTGGAGTAGATACATGCTACATATAACTCTATACTGTCAACATATGATAAAATAGGATTCAAAGAATTGCAGAAGCCTTTTAATTTCATTTATTTTCCATGCTGGTTCTATCTGAGCATGACTGTCTGACAAGAGAGCTACAGATTCATAGCTTCATAAGCATTAGGACCAGATGGACCCATTAGATCAGCCATTCTGTTCACCCATCCTACCTCATCCAGCTCCCTGCCAAAAGCTCTATAACTTCTGGTGTCAATTGTGCCACAGGCTCATTTTCCTTAAGAAGGGCCCCATGGGCCAGCCAGTGAGCAGCTTGGAGTGACTGGGAGGCATTTGCCATACTGACAGCTTATCCAGACTTTTGGGATAATCCCTCCCACCACTTACCTTTGCTTGTGTGAGGGGGCGTGCCATACTGGACCACAACATTGGCACTGATGGCCCAGAGCACCTGGGCAGAGTAAGCTCCAGTCCATTTTGGGACAGGCAATGAATGCACAGCTTTCTGTTCAATTTGCAGAATCAGTGCTGAATTCAGAAAGAAAATGACAGTTGTAGTCATTAATAAAGAGAATTCATAGCCTCTCATGGTGAACTTGACAGCCCTTTGGAGGGAAGTGACTCTGAAATAGGCAGTGCAGAAGTAATTAGGGGAGCACAAAACTGGCAAGATGATTTTGCAATGTAAGCGGGGCTGCATGAAAAGGGACCTGCTTACTGTCTCATGCTTGCCATTGTGATAGCACCTGCTGTGCTAGAGGCAGGTTTCAAGTGCACTAACTTCAAACAGCTTGCAAGAAGCTTTGAAATTCGCTTTTAAGGCAGTTGTGCCTAGGAAAGCCCCTCTGGTAATTGATTTACCCCAGTTTAATGTGGCAGAGGATGAAGTGAGAGCTAACGCCAGGATCCAGACTGCTCTGGGACAAAAAGACAAAATGCTGAAGCTGCTTCTCTTGTAGAAATCTCTTTCCGTGTGTGGATGTGTGGAGGGAGCCTGGAAATCATCCCCTGCAGCCGTGTTGGGCATGTCTTCCGGAAGAAACATCCATACGTCTTTCCAGAGGGAAATGCCAATACATACATTAAGTAAGTGGTTTGTACTTGCTTTGTTTTTTTGTGAAGCAGAATGAGGAGCTGCCTTGTAGGGAGGGGGGAGCAGAGAAGACAGGGAGGAAAGTTTGTTTGGAAAGATGTGAAATATCCTTGGGCAGGAATTTCCTGAGCCAGAGAAAATGCAAGTCAGTACAACTGCCCCATAGGACCTCTGCAGTGTTGAGAGTATGACAGAAATAGAACGTTTATATGGTACCTTTCATTAGCCCAGAAAGAGAGGGATGGTCCCAGCACATCCCTGACCACTAGCTACTGAAACAGCAAATGGTGTAGACCTTGAGGTCATAAAAACACATTTATAATGACCTGAAATCAGGCTGCCAGCAATGTCTGTCAGTACCAGGTGACCTTAGCCGAGGGTTCAGCATGGCTCAGCTGAACCAGAAAATTTGGTTCCCAATGTCCCTCCCGAGAGAGGAGCCGAGCAACTTGACAGAGCGGGTGGCTTTGCCTCTGGGCTGGTGCTGTCTTTTGAGCAGAGGCAGCAATGGGCTGCACCTTGTTGGCATGGACACAAAAGGAACTGCCAGGGCATCGCAGCTGAAGGGGATCTCTCCTCAAACACGGGAACGTAGACTGGATCAGTTACTGAAATGTCTGACTGACATGGGCTAAGATCCTGGAAACATCAGGCAAAGAAGACGGCAGTTTAGAAGTGGGAATAGGCATGAGAAAATTGATGGGAATAGCTAGCGAGATCGGGAAGGATTTCCTCCATTTTTAGAGTGAGAGGCTGAAGATTATTGCTTCAGTAAATGACAGAGAAAAACACTGAGGGCACTTACACTAAATACAGGGTTGTTTCTCAGCTAACCTGCAGTTGTGAGCGCTTACACATCAAGCATTCCTTTTAGTGTGGGTTTCCCAGTGTTAGAAAGAGCCGACTACATTTGTGAAGACCTAGGCTCTCTGCAGCTTCTCCAGCCTTTGCATGAGACAACAAGATGGGAGGGTGCAAATTACACCTCTCAGTTACACCTAATACATGATTTCCAGCTGTGCAGTGTGCAGGGCAGGAAGGGCACCTTGTCACCTCGCTTTGAATAGACAGTGATGAGGAGCACAGAGTGTTGCTGGCATCAAGGAGGAGAGCTCTTGCTTTTAGTATTGAAGTAAGATTCATACAGAAGAGGTTGGGGATGTGACAAAATCTCCACTGTGGTGTGGCAGCAATAGCTTAGAGGCACTAGCCTGCCTTGGAGCAGGGGACTAGAGGACTCCCCTGGCCTGGGCAGGGATAGGCAGATAGGCATGGAGCAACAAAGCCATTTGCAAGAAGAGTTAGAGCCATCTGAAGTCAACAGAAGACTTGCTGAGGTTCATAAACCTGCAGACACCTGGCTGGTGTGGGGTAGCAGGGTGCTTTCTGTTAAGTTTTGAGTGCTGAGGTTTGCCTCAGTGAAATTCAGGAGTGCAAAGCAGCAGAGTCCGTATAGGATTGGCACAGAAGAAATATTTGCAAATCTTCTGCAAATTTTTCATCACTTTTCAGAGCTCCATCCAAGCCACTAAATAAAACACTAGGCACTCCTGCCTGGGAGATGATGCTTAAGGGAGCCTTCAGTTCTGAGTCTGGTGGATGCAAAGCATCCAGCTGAGCTTGAAGTGGTGAATTCTTCACCCAAACTTTATTTGGCCTGATGTGGTTGATCCCTGGAGTAATGAGGAGGAGGAGTACCTTCTCTAGTAGTGAGGAATGGGCTGTCTCAAAGGTGGTTTGGGTGATGCCAAAGTTGAGGGTGTTGAGGAGAGCAGGATGGATCAATTGATGCATTTTGGAAAATGTCACCTTGGAGGTTTCCTTAATTTCACCTGTCTTTCATTGCCTCCTTCAGAAACACCAAGCGCACCGCGGAGGTGTGGATGGATGAGTTCAAGCAGTACTACTATGCAGCTCGTCCCGCAGCCCAAGGGAGGCCTTATGGAAAGTAAGGGTCTTCCTGTGCTGCCTGTGCCCTGCCTGCTGCAGTGGGTGTTCACGGTGACGTCGCCCTGCTGTGGAAACCCGCCTGTGTTGTTTCTGTAGTAACGCTCAATTAAATGCTAATGGTAGGCAGACGCCGTGGGCACAGCAATGAGATGTATAAACAGCCAGTTTATATGCTGTGCGAGTTTATCCCAGTGAGTGAACCAAACCAAGGTGGGAGAAAAACCCCTTTGCCTATGTCCCACCCTTGGCATTACATCCTAGAGCAGAGTTTGGCAGGAGAGTCTAGAGATGTTGCTGGCAGCTGAGGGGAAGGAAAATCATCAAAGTTTTGGTCTGCTAATGCTTTATTGGGAAGGAGAAAGTGCTTTGTATGCAGGGAGTTTGCCATTCATTCTGTGAACAGTCAGAAAAGCCTCCCTGTCAGGAGGACTGTAAGTATATGTGTTGTATTTCTCATTTTCAGATGCTCCTTCTTGCCTTAGAAAGTTTCCTTTGGACCACAGGGGGTTCCAAATCCAAACGCAAATTCCTTGTGGCTACTCTTCAATCTCCAGGATAAATACATTGAAGTCCTGGTGACTAATCTCTTTGCACTGAATTAATATCCTCCTCCCATCCGTCAGCACCAATTGAAGTAACAGCTGTGTCCTGCTTAGTATAGGAAGGTGTAGAGAAGTTAGCCTATGCAAAGGGAAGGTACTGGAAGCTTCTGAATACTCTGTAAATGCCAGCTCATAACAGCTCCATAGGCTGGCCCAGGGAGGAGCTGGAGTTTGGAAAATGTCACTGTATGATCCCTCCGCAGAAATTTTGTCATGATTAATGAAAGTAAAAAGTATTTCACTGTGAGATTAACTTCTACTGACTTAAAAGTGTGTTTAGGTCCTCTTGGAAGTCAAGGCCTCCTGTAGTCCTGTAAACTAAGAGTAACTTAGTGTAGCAAATAGCATGTATTAATTTCCTAGTACATTAATATATGAAAGTAATGCTTATTGCATCTAGTAGACAGCACACATTTTTTACTAATAATTTTTAAATGTCTGTACTTTTCCATTAATCTTTTTATCCGCCCAGCGTCAGATTCCTTGTTAAAATGGCAATATGTCATCATGCCATTTTACCAAGTGAGATGTCCAAAGAGATGGAGATCAAAACAACCACTCGAGCTCTTGCAGAAAATAGAGCTGCTGATGCTATTATGTTTGCTGTCTGTGCATATCTGTTGGGTTTCTCTCAGCCTCCCCCTTTTGGTGTGTTGGGTCTCACCCTCATCATTCCCATTGTACCTCTGATATTTTCTTCCTACAGTGTCCAGAGCAGAGTGGAGCTGCGGAAGAAGTTGAAATGCCACAGCTTCAAGTGGTACTTGGAAAATGTTTATCCCGAACTTCGGTATGGATGTGCTATCTCCACCTGTCTCTTGTAGGCCAGTGGGATGCCCCATCCCTCCTGCCCCACAGAGCTTTCCTCTTCACCTCCAGTCACCCCATCTCCCCCTGTCCCAGAGACTCAGGTACCCCCTCCCTTGGGCTTCACAGAAGGGCACAGTAAATTTTCTGCTGGCCTTAAACACAGCTTGCTCACAGTGTGACACGCTGCAGGGCCAGGAGTTTGGAGATCCTTGTGGGTCCCTTCCAACTCAGAATATCCTATGATTCTATGATTTGTGATCCTGCTTTCTCTAAGCAGTCTTACAGACCCTTGTGGCTCTTTGCTGTGGGATTGGTGAGGGACAAAACACCAGTTAGTCCCAACTGCTCTCAGGGATTCATTAGGTATCCTCCTGCCCATGCTGTGGGACAGGCTGTATAGGGAAGTAGCTAGTTTTCCTTTCAAAAGTATCCCAAGGCAGAAAATCTACTATAGCCTCTGCTGGGCTGCTTCAGTACTTAATGACTCTTGCTTACTAAAGAAGTACGTAATTTCCAGTCATTTCACGCTGCTCTGTGATATTCAAGACCTCTCTGCTGTGAAACCACCCACTCTAGGATTTTATAACTTGGATTCAGGTGGCTCTGCCTTTCTTCTAGCCTAATGCTTTGTTTAATATCCACTTCCACAGTTGCTTTTGCACAGATACCTTTTAGTTACCAAAATTACTCCAGAAACTATTACATTCGTTTCCCTGGTCCCTATGAGGAGCCATCCTCAGAAAAGGTGGAAAATTCTGGAGATACTGCCAGGGACGTGCTGGTGCAGTGGCTGAGTGCAGAATCACTGTGTGGAAATGGTGATTTATAGCTGTTTTCTTGGGGTTTTTTACCATGTGTGGCATTGCACGGCAGCATTCACAGGAAATGCCAGGGCCCTGTAACAGTTTGTTATAAAGTTCCCCACTCCTATAAGCTGAAGGCTGACCTTCAGCCCGCTCAAAGTCTATTCCTTGCTCCTCTGTTTGCCTTGTGCACTGTTATTTATTTTTTCCTGCTATAAAGGTCAGCCATCCATCTCCGAGCGCTGCTTCTGCAGCGTCCCTGTCCATGTGCTGCTCTCAGTGGTTCTGTATTGTAATAGATCTTGCCACTCGCATTTTTCTGAAGGTGAAGTGGTGCCACCTTACCCCACTGAGCTTCCTTTGAGTACTCCGTGTGCCACGGGGAGTGTGGATGTTGTTTTCATGCTGTTCCCACAGGATTCCCGAGGAATCGCTCTATCAGACTGGGATGATCAGGCAAAGACAGAACTGCCTGGAGTCACACAAGTCTGAAGACCAAGAGCTCCCCATCCTGAGCCTAAATCCTTGTAACAGCAGCAAGGGCACAGTAGCAAAGGCACAGGTAAGATGTATTGTGTATCCCCATGATGCTGGTTGAAGAGAAGCCTCTGGAGCAGCTTCAAGATGATTTCCTAAGTTTGCTAAATCTCTGCTGGAGTATTTACCTGTTCTGACAGACCCTTTCTTTAGGTAGCATGTGGTTAAACCCTGATAACTCCACTTCGGTGGAGGCCCTGGGCAGCAGGAGGAACTGGTGTAGGAGCCACAGTATAGTGTTGGACCACTCATCTCCATGCCAGCCTGTGCTGACCACTTGCTGTCAGGAATGCCACGCACTGCTCATCTGCAGAGATCAAAAGCAAAGAGAACTATAATTTCCTCTCATCTTTAAGCATTTTTGCTTTCAAAATGCACTGAATCACAGTAGTATTTATAACTTCATAGTCTGCATTCTTTCAGTATTAGCTTGCCCATTAAACTAGTGAGAATTTAATGAGGATGATCTGGTTTTTTTCAGTCTCACTGAGATGAGAAAAAGCTATGTGAATTGGTGTTCTCAAAAGCATAGTCTAGGAAACATTAGAGCCAAGAGCAGGCTCATGTGCCTTGCAGTGTAGTTTGTGGAGCAAGACCCTGAAGAGACAGCTACAAAATCCACCTTTGCTTCAGGCTCCCATTGTGATTTTGGGCACAGCAGTAAGTTCTCTCACTGTTCCCATCCATAAAACAGGGGGGATAACAATCACTCGCTTCTTCACTGTTGCTGTGACATAATTTAATTGGCAGTGGTGTGCTTGCTTCCACTTGACTGTATATCCTTAACCCTCGTGGTTACACATTCAAACCAGGTAGCTGTGTGTGTGAAAGACCCAGCCTGGGGAAACTGCTGAAAATGTCCCTGATTCGTGTGTGTGATTGAAGCTTGTCATTATGTGCATCTCTTTCAAACACAGTTGCATGCCTGTCTTCAGGGAGGAAAATAATATCTGTTTCACAGCATGGTGAGATCAACAATGATAACTTGAATGTTAGTTCAGAAAATATAGTGAATATAATTGCGAGTGTTAAATGGTTACACTTCTTGTGGTTTCACTGGTCACTAGCTTCTAGAATTGTTTTTCTTTCTCCCTCCACTGCATGGACTTTTTACACAAACATCAGAAAAGCAAGCTGATGAGAGCAGGTCATCATGTTTTGCAGGGCAAAGTCTGCAGAAGAAAAGAAAAGAAAAGTGTTTTAGTGGCAATTGTAACTTTCAATGAATTGGATGTTTTAAAAAAAATATCTGGGAAAATCAGAATGAAAAATGCTGCTGCAAGCTAGTGTTTCAAAATGAAATGGTATTGGTCTTCCTGAAATATCAATTTGATGTGGTATTTTAAAATGAGAAATGTCATGCCAACAAGTTGGATTGTTTCATTCCCAGCAAACACATTTTGTTTTGACATTTCTGTGCAGTAAATTTTTGGAATTTTTCATGCCACAAACTTTTCATCTTTCCCTTCTGATTCTACAGCAGTTTGCAGTAGGTCAACACTTCCCACTGGATGGCAACTCCATTTCTTGTGCACATCCAGGACTAACTCTGCAAGGGAACAGAAACATTCACTACAAACAGATTGCAGAATGGCTACACGCAGTACACAACAGGAACAGAGAAAAAGCTTTTCCTTTTATCTTTCTTTGTCTTTCTAGGATAGTTCTCTGTTACTTGGACCCATGGAGAATATTTCAGATGAAAGTAGGATATTTAAACTTTTGTTGTGAACAGAAACTTACATTTTAATGACACAATTCTTACAAGACCACCTGAACTCATGGATGACATGGGTGTTACAGTCACCAGTCTGTGTAGGATTGATTGTGCAGCAGTTCTGAATGACAGTTAGTTTTGCATTTGATATACCAGAATAGAGCAATAATCTTTACTTTGAACATACTGAAGTCACATCTTGTTTGCCCTAAGCTTCATTATTTGAAAAATAGGTTTAGCTAAATCAAAGCTGAGCTTTCCTGGCATTCAGTAAGTACCATGGAAATACCCTGGCCATTCAGATTCTTTATTATCACTATTATAGCAGCAGTAATTTGGTTGCTTTGATTGCCTTTCTGTAGCTGTCTCACTGCTAGGCTCCCCCAGCCCTTTACCAACATTGCATGCATGAAGTCCTGGGACTGGGTGTGAGAAGGTCTAAAGATCTAAGCTGTCATACATTATCATGGTTTGAGGAGAGAAGCACAGGATCTGTGAGGTGGCAATCAGTTAATCTTTATTTTAGTTCTTTCTATCTGTAGTGCAGGGGAAGGATGTTGTGAGATCTCTGGCTACATCCATGGTTTGGGTAAATCGAGATGAGTACTCTGTGGTGCAATCAGTTTTACACCCTTAGCAGATCTCACAAACCCTCCCTCGTGGTGTCTGGTGTTGGCCTTGAATTACTAAAAAGGACACAAGAGGCACAAGAATGACCCCTCATCTTTGTGTAGGAGAGCTCTGTTCTCTGATCTCAGGGATCCACTTGGCCCTTTCCATTTCAGAAGGTCTAGCAGTGGTCAGGGCAGGCTCTGTCCCCTGAGGCGGCTCTCAGAGGAATCTTGAAGTGGTTGAGGACAAGGCTGAAGACCCCAACGTGGCTTTAGGAGGGCTCTTGAGTTATGGGCTGGCAGAGATCTTTGCTCAGTGCTCATCCCCAGGGCACAGCAGACTCTGCCTGTGCTCCTGCCCACTGGAGCCCTTGTACTCTATGCCTTGTTGCATCTCATTTGCTAAATGAAGAGACTGATTTAATTTTTCACAAGAGAAATGCATCTGAGGGAAAATAATTGATCATAATTTTGTCCTCCTCTATCTAATGAAGATGTGAGCAGTTGGGTTTTTTTTCCAAACCAAGTGTCAGTTGATATTAGTTCATAGAGTTTGGAACAGACATCTGAATCTGGGATTTATTAAAATCATTAGCAGCTCCAGGAAACCTGACATACTTCAAACAAAAAAAGCAGAAGATGCTTTAACCTGGATACTCGCACACATGTAAGCAGATGCTGCAAGATGAATGTAAAGTTCAGGCATCTTCTAGGCAAGCTGGGAAACAGTGGGAAGGCTGCAGCATCCATTTCCTGAGCCTGCATCCCAGGATATCTGGGGTTTGGAACTGAGTGGCTGCCATTGCATTTGAGCAGCATGTCCTTGATTTTTGTGAAGGAAATGCAATATGATAATCTGCCTAATATGGCTTTGATGCTCATCCCAATTTACTTGAGGTCCTCTGTATGCTGGCTAGATCTGCACTTTCTTTGGAGAACATTTAGCATCTATCCAAACTAAATGTGCCTCCTGAGACATCTCATCCATAAGCATTGTCTTCTGACCTTCCTCACCTCAAGAGCCTTCATTCTTCTTCATGGGCACGTCCTGCTCCAGCTGTAGGCTGGCTGGGGCTGCAGAAGCCAGGCTGAGCTAGCAGAGCAGAGGGGCAGCAGTGTCAATTCTGCACCCACGTTGTCATGGACACCTTGTCTACTTTGCTTTCTGTCTCCTGAGATTTATGTAAGTGCCATCTGCATCCCAAGGTCTTTCGATGACGGAAGCACTTTGGTATTCTTGGGTGACCCATGCAGTCATATGCCTTGGGAAGTCCTTCTGTGTGATTTAAAAAAGATAATTGGGAGCTTAGATTGTTCCCAGCTTCTTCAGAAACATTTTTCTCTAGCTACTACCCCGGCTTTACGGTACAGCTGACCTCTTATTTGGTAGCAGAGGCCTCTCTGTCACATAAGGCCAGGCTCCCATGGGGCTGCTCCTTCCTAGGCTGAGGGGTTCCTTCCTCCATCTGTCAGCCAGGCTATGCCAAGCCAAAGGTCACATTTTAAAATAATTTCCTAAGTTCATAATAATGCTGAGTAACAGTGACAGGTGCCTGTTCAAATGATGCTAAAGCCTTGAAAAATAGTCGCAAGCCTCAGATGGGGGTTTAGTGTTATCTGAGGCTTTGGAGGAAGGGGATTGCTGGTTGTGGTGTGCAGCTGGTAGCTCTGTTCTCCAAGTCCACCCTGTTTCTCCTTGCTCCACCACCACTTCATCATTGTCTTTGAAAAGGCAGGAGATCTTGATCTCAGTTTCAGCTCATTTAGCTGTTTTTCCTTGATGCCAGGATCAGCTCTAAGGTCTGATGGCATCTCTTTAGACCAGTCTGTAGCCCTGAAGCCATGCTAGCTCCTTGAAGGTCTCCTTAGGAGTACCCTGGGTTGCACTGTCCACCACGCCCTCCATGGTGCAAAGCTCTGCTGTTGCTGCTGTGTGGGCCATGCCAGTGCTAGGTGGGCCATGGTTTAGGAGATAAAGTAGTTTCTCATGGGGGGGAAAAAGAAGCCAGCAGAAATTTTAATGCCAACTGATACAAATAAAGGAAGGGGTCAGGTAAGATAAAAATTTGCATGGCCATTTGCGTGCATTTGAACTCAAAGCCCTTCATGGATTCTGTGGCGTTCAGCTGATTCCTCCACTACCCCCCCCAGATTTCTTCATTTTCTGCATCATTTTCTCTGGCTTTCATCTAGGGCTGAAAGGGGACAAGACATGATTAGAGCTGGATAAAACATTTTCAACAGGACTGGCTTCCATAAAAAGCCATTCTGCCAAAATAGATGAGTTGTGTGAAAATCTGTCAGTTGAGATAAAGACACTAAAAGGACAGCCTGGGGGCAAGAGGGTGGGATCCAATGTCAGCTGTCAAACTGACGCATATATCTAGCTCTGGAGTCCACACTTCTTATGAGGAGCAACATCTTAGCAAAGATGGTTACCGCCACCCTTTCTAGCCCATGGACCATTGCTGAATGAAGAAATGGTCCTGCCTTGAGAGGATGTGAATATTGGAAAGTCTTGAACAGAGCCTGGCCTGGGAAAAAGACCATGGAGAACCTCTGTGAGGATCAGTCCTCCTTGAGATACCTCAGTGAAGCAAGGAGGCTAAGATGTCAAAGCAAGAAAAAAAAGAAAGTAATCCAATGGCCTGAGTTAGTTGGGGAATTCAACATAACACACAAATTACAGGATTAACTAGCTGCTGCTGAAGATCCTCATGGACGCAGCTCCAGCCCTGTCCTGAGCTATAATGATGAACAATTGGTTAAAACTGTAAAGCAGGTTTTCAAAGCAGCTTGTAGCCGCGTGGGCGCCAAGAACAGATGTTGGAGCTTGCCCCCTAGGGTTTGGTTCTTCACAGATGCAGGACTAATTTGGCACCTGATTTCCCAGGCTGGTGGTTTACACAGCAGCTGACAGCGCGCATGGTTTGGATGTCTGGAATATGTTCACTGTAGGATCAGGTAAACTCTGCTTCATATGACAAAGAAGAAGTAGTTGCCAGAAGGCCCTTTGGGTGTAGATTAGGGCTTTGAAAATGAATGCTTGCTATGTGCCCAAATCCTGGGCAGCTCTCACTGAGGAGCCTGTGGGCAGGCTGTTCGGAAAGCCAGGTTTGATTTCTGTGAGCTGGTGGGGAGGAGTGGGCTAAGAAGCACGGGGTATGAGGATCACAGTGTGAAGTCCCTGTGGAGCTGGGTCTGCTGTGCAAAAGCATGTTTTCCTTTCCAGGTGGCTAAGAACCTGAATCAAAGTGGGATTTATGTTCCCAGGAGTTAAATGCCTGTAGCTGCCTGTTTTGAAGTTGAGGAGAGGAGTTAGAGCTGCTGACGGTGACAAATACCAAAGGAGTGGAAGCGTTTCCCTGCTCTAATAACTCATGCTAGTGCAACCCAAAACCTCCACCATTCAAAGTCAGGGGAGCTGCAGGCATCCCAGCTCTGAGAGCAGGGCAGCCATTCTTCACATTCCCCTCCAGCACTCACAAAAGGTTGAAGTCTCCCAGGAGCACCTTTTACCCTTCATTTTTCCAGTCCCAGCCTAACAGCCATATGTTTGAGATCTGCCTTCCCTTCCATTGCCAACACTGCTGCTCACATCACTTCTCACAGAGCTCTGACTCCTCCATATCTGAGCTCTCAACTGTTTGGCTTTCTCTCTGCACCTTTTCTTTTGCAGCAGGTTTCGAGTTTTCATAGCCTGTACCCTGTCAAGCATCTGCCTTGGCTCCTGGGGGCTGTTGCAGAAACTCTCTTGCTCCCTGGCCTTTCTCTGTCTGGAAGGGTTATTGCCCTCTGATACTGAAGCCAGCCTGCTCTTTGTCCTCACATCCTGCTCACCTGCCCTGCCACGGCTCAGAAACCTGCTTTCCATTTGGTCCTGCTGCTGCTCGCCTGATTGCTCAGAGCCATTTACACAGCAGGAGTTGATCCTGCTTGACACTCTGGCTAGGGGCTCTCAGAAAACCCTTCCAGCATCGCTCTTTCTAATTTTAAAGTTGATGCTCACACAAAATTATAAGCAAAACCCTTGTTCCAGAAGTCCCTCCCCAGGGTTATGTGAAACCCTGGTTTGCGGTTTCCCATCAGCCAAACCACCTCTTGTCTATTTGTGTACACACATGGACAGCAGGGAGACATCCCATGCTTGGGATCCTCTCAGGAGGTGCTTTTGGGTAATATGAGCACAGGTAAAGGATAGGAAATGTTCAACTGGAATAAATGTTGAGGTAAACTTCTGTGAAATACTCCTGGGCTAAACTCTGTATCTGTAAATGCATGATGCTTTGTCCAGCATATTTAGAAATCCTGGTCAAACTATCAGCTCCTTCCCTGAGTAAAACATCCAGTGCTGAAAAGGAGGGTAATTCCAGAGAGCCCCTGTTGTTGGTAATCATCACACGGACAGAGTCTCTGCATCTCCAAAGTTTATGTCTTGGACTGAGAAGCTCATAAGAAGTGAGCATGAAAAGCAGTATGAGGAAAAAACCTTCAAGACAGCCCAGAGGAACAGAAGTATCAGTGGTCATAGCAAACCAGTACAGCAAACCTTTGGAGTCTGGTTCCACTGCCTTGATTGATAGCTGAGCTTTACCACTGATTTTTGTGGTATTTGGGAACCAAATCCTGGGAGTTGCAAACATGTGCTATGTATCACCTCTCCTGCTGCCAGCTGCAAAGCATTTCTGCTGCTCTTCCCTAGAAACAGAGGATTCCAGATTGTATGGTTAGTATTTCTGCCTGTCTTTTGCTTTTTTCCCATCATTTTTTTCCCCAACCACAGCCCAGTCCTAGCTATGAAATATTTTGTCTCATGAACTGTTTTCTTCCAGCTGCTTTTGTAGACATTTTCTTTGGTACCTGCAGTCCCCCAATACTGGCTGCAGTTTTGGGGAGACTTGAAACATTCTGGTGACCTGTTCTGGTGCCTCTTGAAGTCAGTGGTGTTTATGTTTGATGTCAGAAGGGGCAGGATCCACACCAAAGTGTTTGTTGTTTGGGTAGAAGAATACCAAAAATCAACACTGATCTCTCACCTCCTTCTTTTTCTTGCTCTCCGCAGGAATGGACATACACATACAACCACCAAGTCCGCCAGCAGCAGCTGTGTTTGTCTGTGTACACCCTCTTCCCTGGTTCCCAGGTGCTGCTGTCACCTTGTAAAGAAGGTGACAACAAGCAGGTGAGCCCTTTCACTGATCCCCCATTTTCTTTGAAAGTCCCTTTCTTTCATCATAGTATTACTGCACAGTAAATGGCCCCTGTGCTCTGACTTCATCTGGGAAGCACAGTCTGTTCAGGAGTACAGACTCTGGCCTGTTCAGCCCTTTGCCTTTTAAATGAGTGTGTTGATAAGGATGTCTATTAGTGAGGGTGGTGATCTGGATACTTCTCTGCAGAAGTCAAACCCAAACTGGCAATTTAGTTCACACAGACTGCCAGTCAGACAGCAGATGCTAACATCTCTCTGTAGTTAATCGTTGAGCTGGCATTTGAACCAGTGACCTGGGGAAAAAGCTGTTAGTAATATATTATCTCCCTGAAGGCAGGCAGAGGTCGAGCTTAAATGAGTGTGCTTCTGATGGGAAAAATGCTCAGCGTGTGCTCTGCTTGGTGTGGGTTTGGGGACCTTTCTGAAAGCAGACCACAAAGACTTACTGTCAACTGTCCTCTTGATACTGGAACAGTATAGTAAAAACATAATGGGGAGGAAACTCGTTCACCTGTTTCTCCTCTCGTGTGTCTCTCCTCAGCGATGGGGTAAAGTTGGGTCGCACATTGAACACATAGCTTCACGCTTCTGTTTGGACACTGAGACCATTGGGGACACGAATGAAAGTATTAAAGAGCTTGTCATCAACCCTTGCGAGAGCACAGCCATGAGTCAGCGCTGGGACATGGTGATGTCTTGACCTGCTGGAGGAGGTACTCGGCAGGGAAGGGCACTGAGACGTTGCTACGCGCAGCCAAGATGCACCAGCCGGAGCTCAAATGCAACACCACTGAGGGTCCTTGTGGGACAGAAGGAGGATCATTCAAATAAAAAAGGGGACACAGTGCTCCAAGTTGAACAAGGCATTTTGACTCTAAGACATGCAGCTGGTACTGGCCTGTCGGTGGTCATGGATTCAAACAGAAGGGATGGCAAAAAAAGCTTGAAATGTTTTAGGGGGATACTGGGGCTCCTGCAATGGGCGGTACAGAACTTCAGTGTGCACAATATTGATTAATCTCCCTGAAAACACAGGTAGAAGAGCCTTGAAGACCAAAAGGAAGCTTGGACTGAGCAAAACAAGCATCTCAATAGCTTTTGGGTGTTGAGGTGGGTGCACAAGGTGGGATGTGCCAAGGGATGCTGAGGAACATCGCCAGGGCATCAAGTAGAAAACACTGAATTATCTTTGCACTTTTAATTGCTGTGGATGTTTTTGTCTTCTGCAGACAGCATGGGTGGAGCCGTGTTGCACGTTTGAATTTGTACCTAATCCACATACATGTTGTGTATACAGAGGCAGAGCAGTCATTTATGGCTGCAGCCAGGATCAAAACAGCAAGTAATGGGGGAATCCTGCTTTGTGCTAACTGCACATGGGGCTTGTTGAATCTCCAAAGCCCAAGCAAACAGAGGATTCAGTGTGTGAGATTAAAGGATATAAACTGCTGTGAAGCTGGGAGGAAAGGTAGTAACATGATTATTTCTCCTCTCTGAAGGCCATGGGTCACTGAAAACTCCCCTATAATCTCTCTGTGTGTCTCTCACTGCTTCAGATCTGGACTAAATCAAATTTTCACTTTTATTCCATAAAAGTAATATTTTTGATAATTGAAAGTAATTGTGTCATATTTCTGTTTCTCAACTTCCAAACTACAGACGAGGGGGCTCCCATGAAGTGCTGCTACTGAAGGAACGATGAAGGTAATTAAAATTAGAGACTGCTCCAGGAAGGGAAAAGGATTGTTACCTGGTTTTGATTCCCAGGTATCTTGTAATCCAAGATTCAAAGTACTGATGAAAAGGTTTGGGATTCCCCAGTCACACCTGTGAGCAGGGAAGCCTGTGGCACAAAGTACTTCTCTCTCAAAGGCATTTAACATCGGCAGACCTGGCTCAAATTGCTTCTTCAGCTTTTGGAGATAGGTCGCTAACCAGAGGTCATGTCAGCTGCTGTCAGTATGTGGGAGTGAGGTGTGACTGCCAAAGGAGAATAGGACAGATGAACTCAGAAAGGTTCTTAGGAATAGAAGACTGTAAGGTCCTTTCCAGCCTGTCTTTCAGGGCAGCTGCCACAGGTGACAGGTGGTGGATCACCAAGAGCTAAGTACACAGCTCTTGTGTAGTAACAGCTCTCAAAGAGAACTTTCACAGGACTGTCAGTGCGACTTGAAAAATAAAATACAGTTTGTGTCTCTAAAAATGCTAGGGTTTAATGAAAATCCTATCCTTTGTTTCCTGTGCTGCAAACTGTAGGTAAAATACCATAAGCTTTAAGCCTTTAAGTGCTCTCAGCATCCCTTCTTGAATAAATTGCTGGCTTTCAGGATTTTACTGCCTCAGTTTCTCCTCCCTCAGTGCTGGGAGAAAGCCAGTGTGTAAATCTGCCCGGCTTTAGAGGCAGAACCAGTACAGCTCTTTATGTACAAAAGGTTGCAGTGCAAAATGTGCTGCAGTGATTACTAACCTCATCAAGCTCCCTTGGTGCAAGCCTCAAGGGCTTCTGTAAGGAGAGGGCTGGAGCAAGCTGTCATTTCATGGTGGGAGGTGGCATTGTTTCCATGCCACCACTTTGCAAAGGAAACAAAGGGAAGCACTCAAAATGGAATGGACTCATTTCACAAAGAAGGGCAGTGACCGTGGGCTTCTTCTATTTAATGGAACAGGGAAACACCTACTTTTCACAATGGTGATGACAGGCAAGTGGTAGTAATTTTCTGTCTCATGCTTATAAGGGAAAGCAGCTCCCAAGAGCTTGAAGCTTAACACACTCACACCTGTACTGTGCCTACAGCCTGATTCTGAAAATTCAAAGGGATGAACAACTTGGAATTAGTTTTTGAAGTTCAGCACCTGGCAGGTACACTCTGAGCAGGATCTCAGATCTATCTATCTTTACTGTTTTCCACCAAAGCCAAAATATATCCGTTCTGCTGACAGCCAAAGCTCAGTAAACAGGTAATGCTCTTTGCCTTAGCAGAAACAGCTACCTCACACACATGTGTGTGTGCACATGGACCCACGGGACCAGCAGGGATGTATTTTAGGAAGGGATTGACCAGCTTTTCAGTTCTCTTGACTTTTGCAAAACACAGATACTATACCAAACAAACACATGAGCTAAGGTGATCGCTGTGAACGTGTCTGGGGGCAGTGGAAGGCAGGCAGTGGGAAGGGTGACATCAGGAATGGTGTTCGCTACCAGAGCGTGGCAACTAAGTTCAGCTAAGTCTCTTGCAGGCCCACAAAGCCACCTAACAGACCTGGGCAAAGCAGCCACTTGACAAACTGGTGATTGTGTCTCACACACAGATCAGCTGTAACCCTTAGGCTAAAACTTATTTCATGGTCCAAGAAATGAGATTATCCCTATGGATCAGCAATGTTTTCAGAGAAGCCTGAGAGTATCAGCCTGACTCCTGGGAGGGTTTATATAAGCTGGCAATGCTCTGGCAGTCTCCGGAGTCAGCCCCACTATGGCATTTAGCAAACGTGCTTATCATCCCTGCAAAGACACCTCGCATCATGTCAGGGAAAAGGTTAACTGCTGCTGAAATCCAACTCATACCTTTTGGTTTATTTCACTTATTAAAATAGACTGAAGACAGATTTTTGCTTTGTATTTGTTCCTTGTGTAGGCCTCTGTTATCATGCTGTGAACAGATACGTGTGACTGATAGGTATCTAGATGGGCTCCCATGCCAATACTTCTTAAGCCCTAACGTCATGTGGTAGTAATGCTTTTTGGTAACATTTTGCACTGACTTGAAAGAAAATAAGATAAAGTAGAAAATATGATTCTAATCCTGGCTGTTGATCTTTGTGACAGCCTGTATGATCTCCAGGTAAGTCACTTCTCGTGCCTTGGGAAAATTAGATTCAGAACAGGAAACTCAGGGCTGGAACTACTGCTGGCTTTTAAAGAGCCAAGTAAGGCTATTAAAAAAAACAAAACCACACACCAAAAAACCACCAGAAACAAAATGAAAAAACAACCCAAACAAAAAACTCAAAAGAGCATCTCCCTTCAAAAAGGAGATCCATGAGAACAAATCTATCTGGTTTTAGTTGGACTGGAGAAGTCTTGCAGTCCTTATGTTGCTGCTTATGTGATTTCCAGGTATTTTGTGCTCATCTTCTCTCTGTACCAATGCAGTACCATTAAGATAAGAACACAAATCATCAGTGCTTGGAACCTCAGGTTACAACATGGTGAGATAGTAATTTAGTAGTAAGAGATGGAAGCTGAATTCAAAGATTTGGATTATCCAGTGATGCAATAGGAAAATAGGGCTGGTAGATGAAGACTGGAGGACTGGTGGCTCAAGACAAGCCCCAGCCCTGAGTGCTAATCCCTTCTTCTGCTTCTAGGAATGGCTTAGGATAGCTTACTTCATTTCCCTGCCACAGTTTCCCAAACTTTTAGAGAAAACCAAATGTTTTGAACAGAGAGAAAGCCAAGGATTAGTTTTTGTTGCGTGCAATTCAAGCAGTACTGGACTGGCAGTCTCTGGAGCTAGCTCCATGGACCCTTTTTATCTGCCTGCAGAGGGTCTGGTTCAGGTGGGGTTAATTTTCTTCATACCAGCCTGTAACATCCTGTGTTTTAGAGTGGTGACCAAAAGAGTGTTTATAACACACAGTGTTCTAGTTATTGCTGAGCCTGCACAGTGTCAATGCCTTTGTCTCTCACTCTGCTAGGTCGCAAGTAGGCTAGGGTTGGAGAAGAGGGTTGAGAAGCAATACAGGTGGGACAGCTGATCCAGATGACCAAAGACACATTTCATACCATATAACGTGATGCTCGGCAATAAAACCAGGGGGAGTTTTGCCACAAGAGGTTTGCTTAGAGAGCTGGCTGAGTGTCAGTCTGCAAGTGGTGAGTGACTGCCTTTGCATCCCCTGTTTGTTTTTGTTTTCTGTCATTTTCCTTCACTTATTAAACTGTCTTTAATTTGACCCACAAGTTTTTCTCACTTGTTTCCTTCTGATTCTTTCTCCCATCCTGTTTGGCAGGGAGTGAGGGAGTGTCTGGGTAGGGGCTTAGCTGCCAGACAGGTCAACCCACCATACCAGGATCTGTAGTGAAACAGGATTCAAGGCTCAGACTCTGATACAACTGTGCAACAGGATCTGTGCTGCTCAAATTTCACATCTTAAAAGCTGTGGGTTAGGATTGTTTGTAGAAGTGATAAAGGAAGGAAAGTTAAGCAGATTACACATGAGCAGAAGAAGAAACTTTTGCTCATTAATGTTATGGCTAAATTAATTTTGAATGATCAGTCCAGCCGCAGTTTCAATATGCAGCTGGTGTAGATGGCCAAAGAGTTTAAGAAAGCCTGGTATGGGTGTCCAGCTTATTTTGAGGCTTATATGCTGAAATCCAGTGGAATTTTTCCAAATTTGTGGATGTTTTCCATATGCCCACTGTTCTGTTAATCGCTGAAGTGCCTTCAGAACCCTGTAAGAATAAAAACCTGTTGCAAGCTACTGCCTCTCCAACTGAGTCTAATTAAATTCCGAGTTGAGCTGTATGTTAAGTTAGAGCTGATGAAAAGCTACATATAAATTTGCAGGTAAGAATGCTGCTTTTGTGGTGTAGGGGACTGTCTTGTTTTCTCTGGTATTACTTGGGCTCTAAAATCTAAGCTGGTTGTGTGTGATGTACAAAAGAAAACATGACTGAATTTCAAGGTCGGGTTTTGCATAAGCACTCATCTAATAATTATCTATTGACTGTCCATCACAATGAGTAATGTCTCTCATTTTCCTGTGTTTTATATGAAAGAAGTGTCCAGACAAGATATTGCTACTGCACAGGGTTAAATTCAGTTGTAAAACCAACCAGCCAACCAGACAAGCAACCAATGAGGAAAAAAAGGAGAAGGAGCATTGAAAGCTTATATGTAACCTGATCTATGGAATAAAAGAAAGATATTGCAAAATTAAAACTGTTCCCAGGCCGAAAGATTTTGGAGTCTGCAAATTAGTAGGAATGTGTTTAGGATTATTTTCAGCTCCAGCGACTTAGAGCTACACCATGGAATCAGGTTTATAACAGCATCAGTCCACCCAGTCCTCAGTTTTCTTACTAAGACCATGTGCCTCTGCAGTCCTCCTGTAGTCCTTCAGAGAAGCTGTGCTTGTGTCAGGTATTAAACATGCACTGTATGGTCCCACTAACTCTGGCCATGGGGAGACCTAGTGATGCAGTGTCTGTGTGTGTGTGTGTCTGCAGCAGACAGTGCCTCCTTCTCTTGGCTTCCAAGAAGTTGTCTGAGCCTGTTCTAATCAGCATCCTGGTGCTGTAATGCTATTCTTGCATTTGAGATGTTTTCAAACTAATCAGTGTTAGAAGCACTTTGAGCTGTGTTCATGAATTCTGATCCTGCTGACAATCCATGGATAACCCCCATGGACATCCAGCCTATGCTCTCTAGCAGAGATTTCTCTAAATGCAGAATCAGACCCAAATACATGTAGTCACAACCAGATCCAAGGGTGTTACTAACATTAGCTCTGACCCTCTTGGCCTAAGCCAACACAATTTAGATAGCAATTACAAATCTAACTGGACTTCAGCTGCCCGAGGCCACTGACAGCAAGGACACATGCAGCAGGGATATCTCAGAAGAAGCAAAGGAGCACGGAGTGTTGGGAGAGAGTGCTGCAAGTCCTCATCTTGAGGGTGCTTTCACCTCCTTACTAATCCTTGAGAAGCAGATCTGGGGAGGATTGTGCACATGGTAAGGTGAATGGGAGTTTTTCTGGAGGTTTAGCCATGGTGGGAAGCACGGGCAGGTAGTCTGAGTGACGATTGAGCTGATGGAGGGCAAGGTGGGTGGGTTCACAAGATGCACAATAAGTTGTGGAGGTGTGAGGCTGCTGCAGCAGATCAGGTGAGACTGGGGAGTAGCCAAGGGCATTACAAATCATCAGACCATGAAAACATCTGCTTCCAGGGGTGCAGAGAACCTGGGTGGATCTCAGATCAGCACCCTACACTTGCAGGGGGTTTTGTTTTGACTGATAAATGACCTAGTGCTTGAAATGGCTGCGTCAGAATGCTGTAGAGTTTAAAAGAGATTTGCTTATCTGGTCACAACATACTTTTGTTTCTGTTAATGAAACTGTAGATTGTTCAGTGCCTTGGATGTGAAACCTTGATTTGGACACGGCATATACGTTGATAACAGGCATTACTTGTCCTGTCTTTGCAGCTCTGCATTGCCAAACACTTGGTGTGTTTGCACTGAATCCTTGGCTTGAAGGATCACAGCCACTGCATCTTGAAATTGATTTTCTTCTAGGGAGAGATGTTTGAGGCAAAAACCAATTTGGTTCGTATAAACTACATTAGAGATAAGAAGATACCCCTCAGAGTGCACAGGATCACCTTTGAAGCCATTTTCACCCTAGCGTGAATAACAAGTTGCACAATAAAAAGAATTTCTTGCAGCTGATCTGATCTCTACCCATCCGTGAGTTAGCTTTGAAATGAGATAAACCTATCTGCTCTAATTCAGGACAGGTGTATCATACTTCCCAATCATATTACAGAGACTCGTGAGGCCTGGTGGTGTAACCCTGAGCATACAACCAGGGCAAGTAAGGCAGATTTATCTGGTTTGAGGGACTTGCCTTCTAAATAAGATGCTGGGCTGCTCCTGCTGCCTTCAGCTGGTCTGGGAGTTAGCCTGTGAGATTCTACCTGCACTGCCAGTCAGTAAGTGGTGGCTCTGGAGGGTCACAGACATGGTTTGCTTTTCTCTTTGGGTAGGTTCAGTATTGGGTCTGGCTGAGGTGGAGCTCATTTTCCCACAGCTGCCCTCACAGTGCTGTGCTCTGCACTGGTAGCTAGAAAGCTGTTGATAACACAGCAGTGTTTTGGCTACTGCTGAGCAGCACAGGCACAGCATCAGCATTGTCTCTCCAACATTCTCGCCCCCCATCAGTAGGCTGGTGGTGGGCAAGATCCTGGATAGAGAACACAACTAGGCCAGCTGACCCAGATTAACCAAAGGGATATTCCATACCATATGACATCAGCTCAGATATATAGACTAAGAAAATTAGGACGAGGCATTTGTTCTTTACAATGTTTGCCTTCAGAGCAACTGCCATGGGTGCTGAAGCTCTGCTTCCTAGGAAATAGCCAGGCATAACTCGCTGAAGGGAAGTAGAGAAGTCTATTTCTTCTCTTTGCTTGTGCATGCACAAGCATTCACTTTTGCTTTAGTAAACTGCTTTAACTTACAAGTTGTTTTCCATCTTATTTTTCTCTCCACTGTCTGGCTGGGAAGGGAAAATGATAGAACAGCTTGGTGGGTGCCTGGTGTCAACCCACCGCAGTCTTGTACCTCCTATCTACATCTGATTCTGTCCTTCCAGTCTGCTTCTCAGTTGATGCCTGTTGTGGCAGCCAGCCTACAGAAAGACCAAAACAGAAAGTATGATTTAGAGTGAAAAGAAGTGAGGGGGGGGGGAGGGGGAAACCCTCCACAACAAAACCACCACCATTCCCTCCTTCCCTTCTTCCCATTTCTTGGTCTTTTGTAATAGGTTTTCCTGATATGTACTACGATCTAATTTGGATATTGAAGCAGTATCAGGGCTTGGGATACTACTGCGATATTGAAGATAACAGTGTATTTGCAGTCCAACTCCAGGCTGGAGTCATCCTCTCTCTTCCCTAAGTACAAGGTTGTCAGCTCCATTTATTCTAAGAGGGGGTACATTCTGTGGGTCCTACACTGCTGGTTTCCCTTGGCAGGAGCATCAGGTTGGCTCAAGAACACTGGTAAGTTTCCCCAAACAGGAGCAGATGGACCCTAGCAATAGATGTCAGCTCAGGTTGTCCATGAGACAACAGGGAAAAAGACCCTGGTTAGCCAGGCCTGGGACAGACACCAGTCATTCTGCTGGGAATGGGGTGACATTCACAGCTGAGCTTGTTGCCTTTGATGGCAGAAAGCAAATCTGTTGGTTTGACTGTATGCTGGTGTGCAAATGAAAGATGCCATATTCATGTTTCATGATAATTAAAAGTTATTGTCAAAAGGTACCTGGAAACACCAGCGCCAGAAGGGAAAAGAAAAATTCATGGTGCCTCAACTGGATTTTATGAGATATAACTGGATTGGGGGAAGAAAAAGAATACATCCTTAATCTGACTTCAACTTTTTGTGGCTAATAATAATGGTAGCAGCCATGGGCAGGTGGATGGGCACGAAGAGACTGTGTTATTCAGTCTGTGATTTATAAGGTCATCCCTGAGCTGCTTTAATGTGAGGCAATGGAGAGTTAAGAGCTTTGCTTTCTAAGCCATGTGTCCTGTGTGCTCAAGTGTGCAGGGCTGTTGCTGGGGCCTGGAGAGCCCTGTCTCCGCAGGCTGTGGAGGTTCTATCTGTGCTGGCTGGTGGAAGGTCACTGGTGGTGTGCTGTGCATGCCCTGGTTATGCTGTACCTTCCTTTCCTGGTATGACATGCCTGCTCCTGGGGGGACCAATGCCAGCCCCTGGGAGCCCATTTACCTTTGGCAGGACCCCAGTGGAGTGAGAAGCCAGGTCTGTTCAGGCAGTCACAAGTTGTTTCTTGGAGGCTGCTCTTTCTAGGGCACTTGGCTGCCTGGTGCATCCTGCAGCCTACTAGTTGGCATGTTATCAGCTAATTTAAAATTACTGAAACAAGACCTTATCAATGCATGACACCAAAGGGTGTTAGTGGGCATAATGACAAGAAAGGTTTTATGAACATCTTCATAAAGCCAAATCCTCGGGAGCTATTGAGGCTGTAATTAGATTTGAGGATACTAAGATTTTTTTTTTTATTTTATTTTTTTCTCTCTTTTTTTTTTTCTTTCTGGTAGCACATCATGGGGAAAAAATGGAGCACTCAGTTAATTCTTACGTATTCAGAGTGTGGCTGCAGGCTCTTTACGCGGTAACACAAAGGGATTACAACTTGATATCAAGTACCTTGGGAGAAGTGTGAGCATGAAAGTACAGTGGTGTTTTGCTGTAGACCATGTGGATCCCTTATGTACGTGCCTTGAAAAGGCCTCCCAAGCCTTAGGAGAAATTAATAATCAAATCAACTAATAACAGGATCTGCAACGTGAAGAGAAAACTAGCCAGCATTTTGTTATGGGGAGAAAATGAGCAAACCAGCAGGGGACATGCTGATCGTGTCTGATTCATGTCATCTCTATAATCCCAGCTAAAGTTTTAACAGCCCAGGAAGATGAATTACCCACTCTAACCAACACAGGGATCAGCATGGGGTTTATTAGAAGCAGGCTATCATTTAACAATGTCAGGGGTGTATTTATTATTAAGCAGTAGACTCCACAGTCTAAATGGAAAACCATCACTCCTCCTTAGACACCAAGAAGGTATGTTCATAAAGCCAAATGGCCAATATAGTGTATGCTTGCATGAACACAAATACTAGGTCCACTTTACTGGACCTCAGGGCTTTCTGTATTTAGCTAGAGACTAATAAACCAAAATATTTGAAGCTGCTGGGGGACAAAGCTTTATACCATATGCTAATTTTGACTCTCAAAACTCTCTGGTGACTTCCCTCCGGTGACTTGGTAAGAAACCAGAGAAGGGATTCTAGGTTCAACACAGAGGGATTGGTTAAATAGGAATACTTATGGGCCATGGTACAAAACCAAAAAAGAATATTCTGCACAAGCAACCAGGTTTTTTAATATGCACTGTGCACTTTCAGCCTAGACATTGCTTCCTTTTTCCTTGAGCCCAATGTCGTTGTCCACAGGAAGAATCAATCTGTAAAATGTATGGTAATACACAGCAAACATTTTGGTCTTATTTATTGCCACATTAAGGTACCCAATATGGAGGCATAAATAATACAGTTCAAGTAAACTACCACTTAAAGTAGTAATATTTTAAGCTGGATTTGTGGGAAAGGCTTGTGGCTGGCCACGTTTTCGGTCCAACTTTGCAAATCCAAAGTGTTTCTGGACCAACAAACATACAACGCTCTCAACCTGTGGCTCAGCCAAACAACTCTTATTGTTTCACAGTTCTGCTGTTGCTGCACAATCAAACAGCAATCACAGCAACAGTTTTTAGTCCAAAAGTGACAAAGAGTTACTGGGCACAGCCATCTGACTGTGTGGCTCTACATTTGTGGGCTACCACAATTGTCTTTCAACATCACCAAAAAAATCTTTTCTTTGCAAGTTATGAGGCTTTTTCAGCCATAGTTTCAACATGTCCTCCTAATGGCCCTGACAAAGGAGATTTTCAAAAATTAGTTTCTTTCTCAAATTAGGGATTTGTGAACATACTAGACTGGAATTACAGGATGTGGATTATGGAGACTTAATGCTGATGTTTAAAACTGCTCTTCATCAAAAGTTGCTTTGTAAAAAGAAAAATGAACCAGTTGACTTGCTGTTCCCAGTTCTTGCCATGCATTTGGAAAGGGACATACCTAATGTCCATTGGAATGTATTTGCAACTGAAGGCAGTCTTAATGTCTGGCTTGATGAGGCCACATATCTTTGTCTGGGGCATGGATCTGGAGGGTCTTGCTATAGCAAGACTTTTTCAGTTCTCCTTACCTTCAGTGCTCAATTTGTCCAAACAAATTTAAAGTCCTTTTGTGTTTCATTGCCATTCCCATCAGCTACTTCTACTGCTGAACATAGTCTGTTGCTGCTCCCTGAATTCCCGGTAACCATTATCTCTGATCAAGTCATAAAAGCAGATATGATATCATCTCAACAGGAATGATTTTCATCTAGGTGTGATGAAAACCTCTTGCACTCCAATAGCTTGGATTCAAGCCATGCATAATTTTTGCATTAATTATGTCATTACTGTTTAATTGCTGCAATTAGCAGCATCACTTTCTCTGAGCCATCACTGTCATCATATGGCCCCTACATTATAGCAGGATCCCACCTGTTGGGGCACCGTATGCCGATTCTCATGTATGGGATATCCACATAGAAAATAAATACTCAACCCCCAAGTAAAAAGCCTGTTTTCTGCTGTAATGTAACTGTTTTTTTTATTTTATTTTTTTCTCTCTGTTAAAGAGCTGTGTTCACCTGACCACAAGAAAGGCAATAGATGAGCTACTACCCCTTCTTTGTGAAGGCACCTAAAATCCTGCAAGCTGATTGCAACATGGTACTTCTTTCTCTGAAATGGTAATTTTTTATGTCCTCTGTGTGTAGCTTCAGATGGCTACACAGATTGCAGAAAAGCTGCAATCAGGTCTTCACCTGAATTTCATAAACTCAATTTAGATGCCACCATGATAGTAAGTGCCACCCGGAAGTGATATGCATGTAGTTTAGTCTCGGAAACGAAGACCAGGCTGGGACTGTATATCAGGAGGCAGACTGATGCTGCCTTAAAAGTGTGAGTACACTCTTCAAAAGCACTGTAGCTGGTCACCTAATGCAGAAAGAGGTTCAGTTCATAGCTGAAAGATCTGAGTGCTTCCTACCATCTGGTGAAAATCTTAATTGGTGAACTAATGACAGCAGTGTCATCTGGGAGTGCCTTAGAAATCTACCCCATCTAACCCACTCCTGCATCTGCAATGGAAAGGCTCTGTGCAGAGCCAGTTTTGGGTTTGTCAGACCTGAGGGAACCCTGTCAGGGTAAACTGGGTGGAAGCATCTCATAGGCAGGCATGAGACCCTCTGCTTTCATCTTGGAGCAGGGCTGGCCACAGCCCAAACTTAAAACTGCAGGCTACATCTTCACTGGTTTTGTCTTTTTGAGCTAAAATTTTCAACATTGATTTTTATCAGAGTTCTGCACTAAATTCAAATTCATTTGAAATAATGTCATAAGGATTATGACATAAGGATGTCAGTGCAGTAGGTTATTAGTCCTACATCTATAACATCTGGACAAAGCTACAGTGACTATGATACACTCACGGTATTAGCTGAGTACCAAAGCCTGCGCTTCCATTCTGTAGAGAGAGGGAAGGACTTGTTTCTCTGAAATAATCATTCTTCCAGTAATCTGACCAGGCCTCAGGAGATTACACAAATTAAAACTACACTTTCTTATTCAGAAACATTAGCTCTTTGAGGAGAGTCATACTTTGTGCTGTGGTTGTTGGGCTCAGGAGACTTCTGACTGACTGAATCTCTAGTCTCTCACTCAGCATTAGCTATCTGCTAACAGCACCATCAGCCGTCATTACTTTACTGCACAATATCCATCAAGCAACAAACCCTGGTATCTATTTAGCAGCAGGAGATTGTTATCCAGGAAAAGTGTTCTTTGTGCCTTAAGACGTTTTGCCTTAAATAAGGGGCAGCCATCCTGCCAAATGCGTAAAATTCACCTTATCCTGAGTACAAACACTAATTTTTTAGTAGAACAGAGAAAAATATAACTTCCTGATTGCTTTTAATTCTCTGGNTTTTTTTTTTTTTTTTGCAAGAGCCCTGTTGGGAGTTCTTATTATTATTGTTGCATTCATTTGATCTTGCTTACACAGACAAAAATCACTCAAGCAAAATCACTGCTGATCAGTCTCCAAGTGGGAATGATGTTGAGGTGACAGTTATATGGGCTCAGTTGCTTGGACATAAACCATCTTCATTGGTTGGAAAAGCTGCTTTGGGACGGGTTCAACCTTTTCGTGTTTGTTTCAAGCACTTAGGAAGAAAGGCAGCAATTACAGAACACGGCTTTAGGTCACTTTAAGTCACCCAGTGATGAACATTTATGCCACATATTACCAGCTTTTTAAACGTCACTGTTCTTTGCCTGTGGTTGCCTGCTGTATAGATAATTGTAAAACAAACTCCATATTCCAGTTGACACCCTTTCTAATTACATCTCACCTTCATTAGGCTATTAAAGTGATAAATGCTAGCAATTACATTGAACTCCAATGAAAATCCTCTGTCTATGGCATGCCCTGACTGTGGTGTGAGTGATTTGCCCAGGAGCCCAGCAGAACTCAGCCAGTGGAGTGAAGCTCTGAACAAAACAACCCCAAAATGGAAAAAAAAAGAGAAGAGTCTGAAAAACAGCTCAGCTGATTAGAGTATCTGACAGTAAAGTCTGTCTGTAAGGGCTGGCTGGGGCTGATCCACCAGCCATGAGTGGCAGCTTCTCTTCATTTTAATTAGATCTCTGCAGGAAGGGAGAATGTGAGTGGATCTGGCACGTGCTTCAGGTGGAATCAGGTGTTCAGACCTGGTACTGGCGGCTGTTCTGTGGCCCTTCTTTCCTTGCACATTTTGGCTCCCCAGTGTTCTTGCACAGGAGATCCTCCTTGCTCAAAGAGGCAGGTCCCCTGATTGCTCTGTGCATGTGTAGGATTTAAATGTGTACGGTCACCTGTGTTTTAGCTCTTGTGTGGTCTCATACGGGAGACAGGCATGGGGTGGGTACTCAAAAAGCTGCTTTCTGTCTCTAGAGAAGGACAGGGTGTGTGGCAGATCACAGGGGCTGTCAGGAGCACAGCCCTGGATGGGGAAAGCCATAAAGAGCATTCCCAGGTGCTGAGCTGCCCTGTGTCAGGGGAACCCAGGCCACCCTTTCTCCCTGGCAATCCCTTCTGGAGAGCCAGGGAAAAGATCTTGTGATACTTGGATTTTGGGTTTCTCCCTGTTGAGTGATTCGGGGCAGCAGCAGAGCCAAGGAAGGGAAGGGAAGGGGCTTCTTTGTTGCAGTGTCTGCAACACCTCCCAGCCTGGTCTAGGGAAGGAGTGGCGGGGACATCCAAACGGGAGCCCTTCTGCAGCCAGGGAGCAGGATGGAGGGTTTGGGGTTACCCTCTGGTGCCACTGCCTAGTGGTTGGCTCTTAATTGGGCATCTGTGGCTTCTCAGCCACTGCTGCAGGTCTGCCCAGTTTTTGTCTTGTAGCAAATTTAATTTTAAACCCTCACAATGCTTTGTTATGGCCATGTGTGCAGTTCAGTGGAGAGATCAGCCAGCCACTGCAGGAGCAGATGTTTCTTTTCCTGGTGGATTGAGCCAACACAGGAGATGGAGTGACAGAGATATTTTTTTGTATTTTCTTTTTTGTAAATATGATAACTTATGCAGATTTTTCCTGAGGGTTTCTTCAGGGCAACTGCTATTACTGCCAAGAACACACCCTGAGCTGGACACAGGCTTGCCCAGCTCCTCAGGGCTGATGTCTGGGGAGCCAAACAACTGGGGCTTCCTATGAGTAACTCATTTGCCAGAGAAGGGCAGACAAAGTCACCTCTTCTTATCATTTCTGATCTTCCTGTGGACAGATTGAGAGCTTCTCAAATGCATTTGCTGTCTGAAATTATTTGCTGAATACAGCCATTAGTCATTTCTGATTTATGAATTTTTCAGTCTGTGAGCAGCTCAAAGTAACGTACTTGAGATTCAAAATCCTGGCTGTGCTGATGTGTTGATTAGTTGGTCTGAATGCATTGAGGTACTTGATGTTTTTCTATTTTGTGACTAAAATGAATGTGACCTTAAAATGTTTTGTACTACTAAAAATAATGAGTCATTAAAATCTTTAGGAGTTCGCCTATGCCTTAAGAATATTAAGGGAAGGAACAGCTGTGGGGGGCTTATTGACAAGTGATAGCAGTGAACTTTCCCCCAGCTTCTTTCAACAGGGATAGCTTTTTGATCTGTGTGTTTCCTTGCCATACACGAGGATCTTGTAGAAACACCCATAGCAAACTTATCAGCATTTGTCATATTATTTCTTCCATTTTACCAGAAAAAGACACAGGTGAAAGGAGATGATTTGTTTTGGTATGAATGCCTTCTCTAATAAGGGCTGTTCCTAGCAATGCTTTCTGCATTTCATTAGCTACAGGCTGGACACTGCACTCATCTGTTGATGTGAAAATTCTGTGTGTTTTCACCCAAATGATAGAAACTTGGTCTATTTTCAGTGATTTGTGCTACACAATGTGCAGTCTATTTTCTGTGACTATTTTCTGCGACTGTAATGTTTGCTCAGAATACTATTTTTTCATATATTATTGCCAGTAAAATTACTTAGACTTCATTTGTAGAAAAGTAACATGAAGTTAGCAGGAACCTGGGAAAAAAACAAAACCAAAACCAAAGCCTTTGAAAAAGAGGAAAGATAACTTCTCAGAAAAACAACAGGGACACTATAAGCCACTTCCATTGAATACCAGCCCAGTGACCTGTCTTTCAAACAAGAATATACAAAACCTTCCTAAACTACTCTGTCATTATGAAAGGCACTCTCTGACTGCCACCACCCAGTCATCTCCTGGTCGTAGGTTCCTGGATCACTGGGGGAAGAGATAGAAAAATCAGTGGGAGGTGCCTGGTTATGTGCAAGGGTGAAGTTTAGACCTCGTGTAACTTCCTGTGAAGTCAAAGGTGCTTGTGTGTGAGTTTGGGGCAGAACACCCTGTGGCCCTGCCCTTTCTGCCCCCTCATCTACAGGGCTGATTGCAGGTGTTTGTAAGTTGTTTACTCAACCAAGAGTAAACAGATACACATGTGAGTCAAATCTGAGCTCAGACTGAAGGTAGGGTGTTGTGTGTGATTTTTCAGTGGATATCAGAGTTCAGGCTCTAACACCTACCTCAGACTGTGACAGCAACACAAGTCAGTAGGCTTTGTTCCTGTGCTTTGGTGACACCCAATCTGCTGTCCATGAGGAACTCAACCCCACATAATAGTCAGCAGGTAGAGTCAGTAGACCTGGTCATTGCAAACATTTACTTTTCAAGCCCTTTTGACACCAAATGGTTTTGCACAGATGCAGGTGTAGGGGCAGGGAGATGTATTATCCTGTGTTAGAACTATTGGTATAGATGCCGATGAAAGGAACAGAAACATTCAGGCATATGGGCTTTTCTTCAGGTTTGAAACTAACTGAAAAAGCTTGTTTTTGCTGGCTAACAAAGAGGCAGTATTATTTACCAGCTGGCAATTTGCAGATGCCAATCCCCTGCCAGCCTGGATCAGACTGCCTTCTTTAGGGCAGAAAGTAAGTTTGTGGTATGAGCACATGCCTCTTGGACTTAGGGCCAGACTCAGGCCATTGGTGTTGTTGAAGTCAATTCTGTCAAAGTCTTTGGGTTAGATCCTGAAGCCAGCAGACACTTGGGCATGTTTTTATTTGGAAATCCAGGCCTTGAGCTAGCACCTGGTTAGAGAAGCAAGGTTTTCAGGTATGATTCTGAGATGGGCTCTGGAGATTGTCTCTCTGTGAATGTTTCTCTCTGGAGCTGTGACAAACACAGAGGGGTATGAAGCACACAGCTCAAAGTCCTCCAACGGCCAAGGTGACAAATGGTGGGGCACAGTCCTGGCAGTCCTAACTACAGCCCTGTCCCTGTGAGCAGTGGCAAGAGATTGTTACCTCTTGCTCTTCTTTTACTGCTCGGTGTGGAAGGAGTTGACAGAGTTCAGCCTGCCTCTAAACTGGTGGCAAAAAGGGTGTGGGGCATGTACTTGAAAGGAGGGAGAGTTAAAAATGAGTGTGTATCCACGCTGGAGCTCTGTGACTTGTGTTGCAAGTAGAACAAAGGCATAGAAATCTTCATAGAACATAATTTTTATTATAATCACTTGGCTTTTCCACAGCTCATAACTGTGCTCATTAACAAAATGCCCAGAGATTTATTAAGTCAGATTAAAAAAAAAGAAAAATTGAAGATTAACTATTATGAAACTTCCTTGTGTTTTTATAATCAATTGTTAAACCACAGTAAAATGTTTTTAATCATTCATCATTCTGACACGGAATAATTGTTTGCTTTTACTGTTTGGATTACAGAGGTCTTTGAAGATCCAGTCAGGGATCAAAGTCTTACAGTGTGAGGCACTGTACACACATAATAAATCTGTGGCCCTGAAGAAGCATTTTTCAGTTTTTGTTTCCCAGTAATGCAGTGATCTTTTTTCCCAGTCCCTCTCTCTCTGACACTCCAGTTATTTAGTACGAAACCCATCAATGTGATTTCCTCCTAAGATGCTGCAATGCTCTCCATAGCCCATAGTTAATAGGGCCATCCCCAGCGCTTTGGCAGGAGGATATAAAGGGAGTGGAGAAGAGGAAGGTAATTCTTTGTTCTAGGAATCCGATCCATCACAGCCTGCAGTATTTCCCCCTCAATACCATTCTCTGTCACTCACTCGGGCATATATTGGGTCAAACACATTACAGTGTGATTCTCCAGCTAATGGCTACTGAGGCCTGGTCTCAGTACGCTGCAACAAGCACAGTAACTGAAATTCAAACTGCAGGAGGGAAAAAGCTTAGTCTTCATTTCAGCACATCACCCACTTGCTTATACAAAGTTTTCTCTTGGATGCAGTAAACAAGGGACTTGATTCAGTACTGCCTTGAAGTCTTATCTCGCATTAGTTAAAAAAAAATATGACAGTGCATAGAGGTCGTAGCACTTCGTTTTTAAATTCAAGGTGCCTTACCTTCTTGCTTTGGAGAACAAACTTTTGATGGTTCACTGTGGCAGAGTCAAGGTTCCTGATTTGTTCTTGGGAGTTGCTAGATTTGTGTTGCCTTTTTTTTTCCATTAGTGAGTCAGGAGAGCTGATTCACCGAGCTCTGCTCTGTTCTCACTCCCTTTATGCATCTCTGCATGGCTCACCAGCATCAGAGTAGCTGGAGGAAATCAGTTGTCTGGGAGAGGGATAAGATCTTTCTCATCAGGTGGGCTGGGGGGGCAGATGTGAAAGCTTCTCATCCAGCTCTTGCTCCATCTTAATCCCTCTTTTTATTAATGCTGCTATAGTGAGGTTAGTGATTTGGTCTGGGATTTTCTAATAAACTCACCAAATTCAAAATTAACGTGTTTTGCTTCAGAAGAAGTTAAAACTATTGCTCCAGGAATTGAGACACTATCATGTTTTCCAGTCTATTTTCAGACTCTCCTGGGTGTTTCCCAGCATGGTATTGTAGCAGCTTTTCTCACCTCAGTGGGAAGCAATCATTTCCAAGTCTGTCTCCCCCTGAGGACAGCCTTGCTGAGCCTTGTCCACTCCTAGAGTCTGTCTTTCCTGTTAGGCATTACATTACATTTTACACTTTTTTACTCGATAATTTTCACAGAACTGATCCTCTGTAAAATACCTTTGCCCTTCTATTTACATTCTTTTTCTTTATTTTGGCCTTGTTTCTATCCTGGTTTGTGACTGTGACCCATAGCCTACTGTTCTTGACCATAGAAGTTTTATAGTGTTTACTCCTTCCCTTGTATCTCCCCCCAAGAAGAAGGAAGTGTTAAGAAATATCGTTTGGTCTGGCTGTAAAAGTTAAATGCAGTATCTGATGTGCTTCCTTAATGCATTTTAGAATATAGATAATCAGTGAAGAACATTAGTTGAAATGTCAATGAAAAGTGACAGAAACACTCACTAGGGACCATATGCTATTCTCTGTACTGGCATCTCACTCTCCCTACATGGCACCGAGCCCTAACTAAGTGCCTTATCTAGCTATTTAAGGTATTTAATTAATACCTCAGATATAGTACCAATACTCATTTTCCCATGTACTGATAGAGCAGAGGCAAGAGAGCAGACCTGTGTTATCAAGGCACGCTGTGCAGCTCTGAGAAGAGGCCTTTCATCCTGACAAAAGAGCTGACAAGACACTGTGGCTGGAGCTGCTCTGAAGCTGCTCATGCACGTAATGGGAGCCCCCTGCCAGCACAGTGTGGGGAAAGAGGTTACAGGAAAGGCTCAGCCTGGGAAATGACGTGCCAGCCAGTGTGCCTGCGTAACGCAGGCGTGTGGCAACAAGGGGGAAAGCGAGAGCAGAACACAGAAACTCTTTCTTTTCAAGGGTGCTGCAGTGACATATGCTGGTCTATGTGTCCATGCGGGTCACAGCTGGCCCTTTGCAGTTCTTGGGAAGCAGATTTTGGGAAGGACGTTTTTTTGCATCAGATATTTGTATGTTTGAAGCCAGGCTGCGTCCTGATGCTGTGGTGCTCAGGATGATGCCCAGGGAGGGCACCACTGGGCTCTGTGCCTTAAATTCTCCACTTGTTCTCTAGACCTTGACCACTTGGCCTTTGCCTCTCTTTGGGCCCAGATGAGCTGGAGTCTTTCATGTGCCCTAGGTACTAGAGCACCCATCAGAGCCATACTGCAAAAGAACAAATATAGTACAAGTATTAAAAGTTCATCCAGGTAAATTCCTAAACTCTTTCTGTACAAAATCACCTTGCTGCTTTTTTCCTCCTCTCTTGACTGCAGCCGTCAACAGCAAAACTGTCTCAGTTCCTTGAGGAGATCACTCCTGTCTGGAGCTTTTGTCCGGGGATTTGCCACCTTTCCTATGCCTTTCAAATAAGGTCACATTCTCCTTTGGTTTGAGCTGAATACGTACAGCCTCAAGATTAAGCTCAACTGCCTTCTTTATGGGCAGTGCTTTGCTTTTTACTTGCTGTCAGTCAGATGAGCAAGCACTAATGCATCTGGCATTACAGCTTGCATTTTTCTCATCAGGATGACAAAACTCAGGCTGGTAATGTTTTAGGCTGGTTTGGTTTTTTTAAAACTCTCTAACCCTGTGATGCTGGCAAGTGCTGATGCTGCTATGAAAGCTGTGAGATGACTCTTTCCTTGGCCAAAATAACACTTAGAGAAAGACCAAATGGGTCTCTAGTGAGTGGGGTGCAATGTGTGGACTGTTTAGTCCAGAGAAGGCTCTGGCAGCAGCTTAATGCAGGGCAGTGTCAGAAGCCACATTCCATCCTGTGCTGTGGTTAATCTTAGTGGAGCAGGAGATGCTGTGGGGTGGGAGTGAGTGTGGTCTTCAGTGTACATGAGAGGAACTGTGGAGTGCTAGTTGTTGAGAGCACTGGATGGTAACTGCAGGCTGCAGTGGGGCATTTATCCAAATGCTGCAAACATCTGTTTGAGGCACCCTGTGTATTCCAGGGAAGGCACAGCATGATCCTGGAAGCCTTGCACCCGTGTTCCCCAGAGCTGGAAGGAGGGCTGCCTGCTGTCCTGTTCTGAAGGCTGAGAGACCTGTACCTGTCTTGCCTAGCATGGTAACTGAGATGAACATTATTTTTTCAGACATTACCATCAGGTTTCTGTCTTTAGGCATGGTCTCCAACCTCTTTCTTTTTAAACTGCTAAGTACCTTGAAGGTATGTATTTTTGGGTACTATTGCTTCAGATGAGGTCACTTATGTTAGATCAAGGGAAGCTGAATCCAGAGTCACCAAAAACATCTGATTGCTGGGGTTTTTTTTAATCTTTTAAATTTCCAAGAATTTGATGATGGGATTGTTAGTCTGAGAAATTAATTCATTCATTTCTCCTTCTATCCCATTATTTGCATTTCATGGAACCAATATATTCAAAGAATGACCAGCACTGTCAGCATACAGCACTCTTACTGTGTGGTGGAGAGGCTCCACAAGCACTGCCTAGAGGACAAGTCCAAGATGTTATGTCTGTGCCTCCCAGCCACCTCATGGTCTTAATTCCACTGTGACAGCCTTAGCATTTGCCATAATTAGCTTCAGATCCCTTTCTGCCCTTGCCCTGACTTGGGTAGTAACTTCACTTTCAGGTTTTGAGCATATGCTGAAGAATGAGCAATATGAGGGCAGTTATCTGGCTTGCCTCAAGTTGCAGCCCTTAGTTTCTCTAGGTGTTGGATGTCTTGTGGGAGCAAGGAGGAAAGGTGGACAGCAAGTTGCCTCTCTGACTGGAATACCTGCAGTGTACCTTGCTGGCACCTTACAAATGGCAAGAATGTCAAGGAAGAAGAAGCTGTGCTGTGCAGTTTATACCACGAGTCAGCAAAGACTGACGTGAGCACTGCGAACTGCAAAAGTTTTTACTAAACTGTCTGAACGCTCTGCAGGCCAAGGGTTCGTCATCAGAGGATGGCGGGGATGTTTCTGGAAAACAAACAAGTGTGAGGCTGTTGCAATCTGTTCACACCAAGACAACACAAAACAAAAAAGCGTGAAATAAATTTTCTCATGCCCACAGGGCATTAACAAGGCTGGACGCGGAAATGCCAAACAAGGACTAATATGCTGATGAAAACGAGAATTTCATTTTGATGTGCCCTCCACAAAGGTCTGTCTCTTCCATTTCATGGACCCCAATAGCTATTTATGAGGGACACCAGGAGAGGGGTAAAAGTGCTGCTTCACTTACTGACCCTTCTGAGCAGTTGCTAACAAAGCTGGTGAAGCAGAACAGGCAGTGCTATGACCAGATGAAACAGTGTCCGTGCCACTTGCAAGGACAAGGTCACAACAGCTCTGTTTAAAATATGCTTTGAAGTTACTCTTGATGATGGGATGGACTCATTCTCAAGGAGAGTTTCAATGCTAGCTGCTGTGGGGCCAAATTTTTGTAGAGGTTTTTTAGAGGTCCGGTATATTCAAAACGCTTTTGTATTCTGTTCCTCATTCAAATGAAAAACGAAGGCCAAAATTTCCTGGGAAACCACATTTTGAAAAATAATGTCAGACCAAATGCAGTGAGCTATCGTAATAACACTTCAAATCTTTCTTACATTACCATGTGAAACCTTTTGGGTAATACAGAGAGGATCCTGAAGTGATGGGTTTTTCATAAGGAAAAAAATGCAACTATAGCAAAATCAGAATGGAGCCCAATGGCATTATTGAAATGTATCGTGTCTTTCTTATGGTGAAATTCATTGTTACTGGCTTTCATGTTTGACAGAATTGCATTTTTCTGGAGGAAAAATATTCCACTGGGAAATTCTAGTGCTAATATGGGTGTCAGTAGCAGGCTGCCTGTTTTTTTATTTTTTATTTTTATTTTTATTCTTGAAGAATTCCCACTGTAGTTCTGAAGTCACTGGGTATTTCTTCTGAAAATAGGGCTCTGGATAGATATCTGGATAGATATATTTTTCACACCGAATTCCCCCTCCCTCAAGTGACAGTAGGATTCATTCTGTGTGGATTCATTATGTACTGTTAAGCAGCTGCCACATTTCACTCAGGCAACAGTTGTACTTCATTTATGAGCAAAATGATTCATATGTGAATATGGTAAAAGTGCTGCAGCTCATGGTGAATTTGCACTGAGGGGCAGCTCATGGGTGAGGACTGGGTAAAAACAGATGCTGAAGTAGGACTTTGTTATTTGCCTGATAGTTTGTACAGTCATAAAAGTTTGTGCTTTGGAAGGGCAGGTCCTGCCAGAAATAGAAGTGCATAAGCACAGTGCAAAGGAGATTATTTATGAAAAATATTATTTATAGCTTCCCTGCATCCTGTGTAGGAGAAGCAAATAAATGGTAACGCTTGACCTGTATACAAAATTATGAATGAGGAAATGAAATGGGTTGATGGTATTCTTCCATTAGTCCCATAATGCAAAAACAGTGGGACACCCAATTATCACAGCAAATGTGACAATGATTGATGGAAGATTCCTCTTTTACACAAAACGTAGCTGTGTTCAATACCCTGGAAAATTTCCCAGCCTGTTACTTTTATTTACCATGGTGTAAATTAAGAGTTTCTGCTAAAAAGAGTGCAATCTTCACACGGGTAAAAGCAGAGGAAGTAAGAAATGAAGGTGTACATCTGAAATGTTGCAAAAGGTAACAGTCTTAATACTTCAGCACAGAAGCTCTGTGGGTGGAGTGAGGAGTCCCCTTTCTTAAGGTCAAGGCTTCCACCAGTGCCTGGGCAGAATTATGCAGTTCCTCCCCACATGCCCTTGAAAGATGATACGAAACTTGCTGCTTCAGAGATGCTGCTGACTACTGTGCTGATTTTAGCTGGCGTAGAGTTAATTTTCTGTACAGGAGCTGGTATGGGGCTATATTTTGGATTTGTGCTGAAGACAGGGTTGATAATATAGAGATGTTTTAGTTATTGCTGAGCTGTGCTTATTACACAGAACCAAGGCCCTTTCTGCTCCTCACCCCACCCCACCAGCGAGTGGGCTGGGGGTGCACAAGGAGTTGGGAGGGGATACAGCCAGGCCAGCTGACCCTCACTGGCCAAGGGAATATTCCATACCATATGGCATCATGCTCAGCATGTAAAGCTGGGGGAAGCAGGAGGAAGGGAGGGGTGTTTGGAGTTACTGTTTTTCCCAGTAAATGTTACGTGTGATAGAGCCCTGCTTCCCTGTGGATGCCTGAACACCTGCCTGCCTGTAGGAAACCACAGGTTAATTCCTTGTTTTGCCTGGCTTGTGCAGCGTTTGCTTTACCTAGTAAAGTGTCTTTATCTCAGCCTAGTTTTCTCACTTTTACTCTTCTGATTCTCTACCTGATCCCAGTGGTGGGGGAATGAGTGAGTGGCTGTGTGCTGCCAGCTGGGGTTAGACCATGACAGTCATGCAGAACAACAGTCTACTCTCAGGAAAGCTGGGCCAAGAGAAGAGATACATGTTTAGTTTAAAATGTCTTTTAAAAGAACCCCCTTGTTGTGCATTTTTCGGTGTATTGTTATTCCAGGGCAGAGAGGAATAAAGGTTCTTTAAATTCCAAAACCACGTGATGCCAAAAATCTGTGCTGCCAGCTGAGACCTCACAAGCCATTCTAACTTCACTGCAAACCTGGGTTCAACAGCACTTCATGGTATTTGCCCTTTGGTGCCAGTACCTTCTGGACCAGAGGAAGGAATGCATTGCAGCTGTTGGTCCTAAGCACAAGGCCTCCCCTTTACTTGTGCTTTTAACAGCCCTGAGGTGGTAACTTACAGCATAGAAGCAGCTTTGAGTTTCCAGTGAACCTTCAGCATCTTTTGGTCATGAGTGGATTAAACTGCACAGCTACTCTGAGGTGGATTAATGTCCCTGCTCTGCAAAAGCAAACCTCAAGGCAGGGCAATGTTGCACCTGCCACAATCTCCCAGGGTCCCACTGGCAGAAACCACCCCAGTTCTCCCCATGCACAGCCCTGTGCTTTTTACTCAAATGCCTCTCCTTCTTTTTTTTTTTTTCCTTGCAGGATTCCACAGACACTTAGGATAGCAAATAATCCAAAGGCTCATTACTGCACATAAATCCCTCAGCCTTCTGGGTTTCCTTCTCTGGAGCCACTGTGAAAATGGACACATCAATACAACCTTCTGCAGAAAAGCTGACAATCTCAAAATGGGCTCATGCTGCAATAACTGAAATCTCCTGCCAGGTTGGTGATGGTGCTTTCTAATCAACTTTGCAATGAATATTTCTTAAATCATGTTAATCCCCCATTTAAGCAGAGATATCAGTTCCAGACAATGAAACACCATACCTGGAGGGGAATATACCTGCCGTTTCCCCAGAGAGGAGGCGATTAACAGCGTGCGTGCTGTCAGATGAGCCAGCAGCACTGGCATTTATCACCTCAGAGCTCCTTTCCTGCAATGAAGGAAATCTTTGCTCTCTGCTTCTGGTGCAATCAGCTTTTATTTATGTAGTGGTTATGGAAAACAGCTCTTAAAGGAAAACGGCACCTGTTTTGCTCTCTGGGGCAGGTTTTGCTCTAATTTACATGGATGTATTTCCTATTAGAGTTTGCTAAATGTTGTGGTCTCATGAGGAAGTGAAAGCCCTAAAATGCGAGCAGGCAGAGTGCAGTACACAGCTTTTAGACCCACAGAACTGTACTAAACATTGATGAAGAAGCTGAACTGTCTTTTTCATGAGCACTTTTATGTTCTCATCTCCCATAGCTCCTAGAGACCAGCTGCTATGCCTACTGCTAGCATCCCAACTCAAAGAGACTGCAGTCCAAGTAGAAAGTCTTGTTCTGAAGAAGTTCCTGAGCCCAGGTGATCGTATGATTACTTTGGGTAAGTAAAGAACTATGCAGTGGTAAGTTTTTCTCTTAATCCCCAAGATAAACTTCATGAACCTTCATTGCAGAGTAACTTTTCTTTTGATGAACAAGCTGTGGTAGCTTGAAATAGAGAGGGTAATTTCTTGGGTCTTTGAGTCCCACTTTAGCTCATGGCAGGTTGACTTCTGAGTTAGGTGATGTTGCTTATGTCCTCATTGAAGTGAACATGTCCAAGGGTGGAGATGCTCTAGGCTCTTTGGGCATCTGTGCCTGGGCTGAACCACTCGGAAGAATATTTTGGGCTGCAACCCCATGTAATTTTCCTCGATGCTCCTTGTGCCTGTTGCCTCTGCCCATTTTGCTGTGCACCTTCAGGAAGAGTCTGGCTCCACCCTCCCTGTAACTGCCTTTTGGATAGTGGGAGATAAACTCAGTCTCTTCTCTCACAGTGAAAACTCCAGCCCCCTGACCATCCTGATGGGTTTCTGCTGGACTTGCTGCACTTTCAGAGCCCCTCATACACTGGGCAGCCCAAAAGTGGATAGGTAGGTACCATCTGAAAGGTACTGTGCCAAGACAAAGGATTCCCTGCCTTGACCCTCTGCCTATGGTGCAGCTTTTGTAGCCCAGGATGCTGTTGGTTTGCTTTATTGCAAGGGTGCATGGCTGTCTCTTGTTCAGCTTGTCTCTTGTTCAGGACAACAGGGGTCTTTTCTTCAAACACACGTTTACAGGTTACAGGAATACACTTAGAATTGCTGTCAGGGAATGTGTCCCTGGGAATGTGCTGCACACATTTCCTTGAATTTTGGCCTCTCTAGGCTATCTCAGTTTGGTCTCCTAAAAAATATTCCTGTATTTTTGCTAGATACTCTTTAATTCTTTGGCTTTGGGCTTTAGGATAATGGAGGCCAGTCCCATCTAAATATGTGGGTAACCCCTACTTCCTCAGGCAGTCCTGGAGGAAATGAACTGCCCAAGTAAGTGAACTGATGTGGAATTTAAGTAAGAGCCCAGTACAAATGCTAACAGGCATTGGCCTAAAAATACCTGCTGCTTTCAGTGCTGTGGAAAGAACGGCACACACCTCTGATAACTTGTGGTGAGTCCTGCCAGGCTGTGCCTGGATGCAGGATGATTACTGCATTTCCTGGCAGTTTGAGGAGGAAAATAGATAATGTGAAAAGTGGGAGGTACATATAAACCTATTTCTTTTATAAGAATAACTGCAACTGAAGCCACAATTAGCCACAGGAAGCTGTCAACAAACAGCTCGATAGATAATTCATTATGCATGGCTAATAAAAGTGTGTGTGTATGCATCTATATATGTACACGTAATGATATCTGAATGAAACTATTACACCCAAGCCAGATTGGTTGCTTTTGGTCTTGAACTTGACTTCAACTTGGTTACATTTACTTAAGGCGTGGCAAAAGTTGCCCTATAAGGGAGAACTGGGATAGTGCCAGCCTGTCTGTTTCTCTGTTGGTGTCGGCTGGAGAGTTCATGGAAACTTTTCAGGTAAAACATCCCTTTGCTGTTTTATTTAGGACAAGATGAAGCAAGTGAAATATAAGTAATATAAGTAATAGGGCTGGAAAAGCATCACAGACACATTGAGAGGGATTTTCCTTGGAGAGACAGAATAAATTAGAGTGCCTGTCCTTAATGTTACCTGGAGGAAAAGAAAAGACAAATTTGCCATCCTAGAAAGAGCCTCGCAGTAAAACGGTAAGTTGTCAGAAGTAATTGGATCAAGTGGGAGTAGAGATTCTAAGATGAGGAGGACTCTATGGTTACTGTAGGCTGCTGTTAAATGAGGTAGAAAAAAGGTATCTGGAACTGTCCTATGCTATGTATGCAAAACAAGGAGAAAATTGACTTAATAAATAGCCAGAAGGGAGTACTTCACAGACTGTTTGGAGCAGAAGGTCGTGCAAGATGCCACTGGGAAAGTAATCTTCTGGAGGGTTGCCAGAGTGCCTGGCTTTGGTTTTGATTTTCTGTGGTACTCAAGGCTTTCACACATTGTATGTACAAGGAACTGTTGTCCATCTGGGGTTTGGGACGCCCACGTTCTGGTCCCTGCTCTGCCTCTTTAGTTTGTTGTCACTGCAGGTAGCTGCTGAAAAGCATCACTCTTGTTTGTTTTTAATTTTAATGCAAGGAGACCTAATAAACTCAGTTTCCTTCATTATAAGATAATTCTGGAACTGAGTTCCTGAAGTTTTTACAATGCTTCAAATACATGAATGACAGGATCTTAGAGGAAACAATACTTGTGTTACCGTAGCATATATTGAGTATTACAGGGAGACAAAACATAGCTTAATAGTTTTGAGTGTTTGAGAGGAAACAGGGAGAGAAGGGCTTCTGGCTTATTGGCTTTTCTGGTGTTCTTTGTAGGGTTTGAGAAAATTCAGGTGCTCTTTCTAAAGTACAGAAACTCAGCTAAGCCACCATATAATGGAAATGTTTTGATAAAATCAGTGGAGAGAACATTCGGCTGTGAAGTAGACACATTTTCTAATTGCCTGTTTCTACTTTCTACACAGTGAAAAATATCAGAAGCCATTGAAGGAAATTATGTCTGTACCCTGACATAAATCTTTATGCAAAGTGTAATTAGCTGTCAGTAGCATTTGCCGCCATTGAGTACCTGATTGTAGTACTGGCTTGGCACCTTTTGTGAATGAGTGCTGGAGGGAGACAGGACATACCCTTCACCTCTGCCTTTTAAGCTGTTCAATGCAGAGCATGGTCTGCTTGATGTTCCCTCATTAATTTCTGCAGGAGTCACCAACCTTATTTGCTCTATTGTCCTCAGAGACTCCTCTTTCCTTCCCATCCCTTCCAGCTGTCACACCTGATCTCTTTTTATCCTTCTCTCTGTAGCTTTTCCACTGCTTACCTTCCCTCCCTCCTTCTTTGTTGTTTGTGCCTTTCTCTGGGACAGACGGAAAGAAGGATCTGTCTCTGCCAAGAAGGAAGAGGGACAAAAAAAGAGCAGAGGTACAAAGCCAGGCATGATTCCCTTCTCCATTTCAGATAAGTAAATGTGTTGAAAGAGATCCCAGGATTAAATAAATGTTTAACCCCTTCTGAATGTTTAACCCCTTGATTTCCTTGCTTAGTTGAGAAGCAGTCTCTTGTTTTTCATCAGTTTGACAATATGTCTGAACAAGCTTTTGTGAGTGTTTGAAATCCCTCCCTCTCTCCTCACATCCTGTGGCAGGGAGCAGTCCAAGGGAATGCCTCTAATATAACTCTCTCATGTGAAAGTCTTTCTGGCTCATGAGTTCAGCAGCAGTAAGAAGCTCCCCAGCCAAGCAGCCAATATTCTGCTTTAACAGCTGTCGTAATCTTTGCTGTTGCTGATGGACCCATGAGAGCAGAGCAGGAGAGCTGTTGCCAGGGTTCAGGATGCTGCTCCAAAAGGGATTTGGGTCAGAGTGTGTTGGTACAGGCAGGACAGTGTTAGCCAGGTGCACCTGACCCCATGGATTGCCTGCACAGGGGCGTGGATGGGACTCATGTACCTATGTACATGTGCCCCCAGACACAGTGCTGATGAAGTTATTCCTGCAAGGGAAAAGTAGTTAAGTGTATTATTTTCTTCAGTCTGGTAGCTAATTTAATCCCAATATGTTAAACAACATAATTAAACACACACACACACATGCTAAAAACTCTTGTTCCCTGTCAGAAGAGAGGGAATGCATGTCAGACCCAGCCTTCAAGCTCTGTTAATTTTAATTTGAGTTTTGGAATTAGTAATCAGTTTTGCTGGAACACTGTTGCAAGGAATAGATTTTAGCATGCATGGGGCCTGGGCACAGTTTCAAATGAGTATTTGTTAAGAAGAAGTCATTCCCTTGTCGTGTTATGGTACATTACATGAGATTTATTTCCATTGTATTAAAAAATGCAAGCCCAAGGGGAGTGTTCTCTCTTCTTGTTGGCCAAGGGTGGTTTCTGAATTCCATTTGATATTTTTGTAGGGCTTTTAATTAAAACAATGAGATGCAAAACTACTTATTTGTTTAGGCTGTTGTTACAATGCCAGAAGGTTAAGTGACTTGAAGCACCAAGAAAGATGATGAGACTAAGTGTGTAGGGCCTGGAGAGGGGGGCCGTAGGACACCTTCATTGTGGCTGAGCTGTGTTTTTCATATGCCTGAAGAATTCACAACACAAATGTGAGGCTTTGCTCTTACTGGAGCCATCTATTGCCTTGTGCTGCACCAGGAACATCTCAGATCTACAGGTAAGTTTGATAGGAAAGAGCTCTACTAAAAATTTGTAGGCAGGGGGGCAGGAAATAAAACCCAAAAAGCTTTGGCATTCAGTTGCTTGAAAGTGAAACCAAGTGACTTCAGGCCAGAAATTAGCACAGCAAAGTTAATTAACTGTAGGAGTGGCTTGCCCTGGGCATGTGGTGGATTTTCCAGTGGTATTTTGTGAGAAGGTAATCTTAAGTGGAAGCCAGGAGCTGGGGGCAGGGATCCCTGGATCAAGTACAGTGGCATCCATCATGCAAGATGCCAGAGGAAGTGATCACAGTGATTCTTCTTGCTCTTAAAAGTCTGCTAATAAAGGGCTTCACTGGAGGCTTCTCTTTTCATAAAGAAAGAGGCAAAAGGGGAATTATAGCTCAGGATAATTAATATTTTGGTTTTGTGAGGGCAAGTATGAATGAAGGGTGAAAACTGGTGTGGATCCTGAGTCATATTTTCATCCAGCAAGATATAATTTTGAGTGACAAAAGGAGCTGAAGGAGCCAGGAGGCAAGGCAGGCTGCACAACCCTCCTGCTACTTCTCTGAACCCTGAAACCCACAACAGAACTTCTCAGCTAAAGAAAGATCCCCGGGAGATGATGCAGCTGTGCACATCTCTCTGTACATCCATGTGGCTCTGGGGAGCACACCTGAAAGCTTGTACTCTGGTTGGACAGAGCAAATTGCTCTTTTTAAGCTCTGGTATCACTGGCCCCTTCAAATTGGCAAGTTTTCTGCTTTCTTGAGCTCTTCTTCCTGCCTGCGTCTAAAAGCCCTCCCATTCCACAGTCCAGTGTCTCCACGAAAAGATGCATTGCCTCTCTTTCAAACAAAAGTAGATCTTTGATGACAGGAGTTCTGCTTTTTGGTGACTGTAAAGAGAACAGAGTCCTCAACAGATTTTTGGCTCCCTCATGCATAGCTAGCTGTGCCAGCAGGTATATTAGCAGGTCTGTTTGGTCTAGGGTTTCACTGCATGTGTGAAATGTTCATTTTTCCTAAGTAAAACACTCCTTTTCTTTAGATATGTTAACAAAAAGGTGTTTGACCTTGCTCCAAACTGAAATTCCTGTACATGCCAAGCAATGGCTGCCCAATTTAAATACACATTTGCAATTCAGGTCTGTTTCAACACTGGATTCTGAATGAACGACTGAGTCCAAAACCCCCAGACCCTGGTGCACACTCATGTGAGTGTGTAGTGTAGGTGGAATCCAGGTCTGGATTTTGCAGCTTGATCCCATCTCAGCACTGTAGTTGTGGGGAGTCTGGTGGAATGTCTGTGTAGGCTGGTAGAAAGCAATCCCATATTATGCCCAAGAGTCTTTAGAGCAGATCCAGGAAAGGAAAGTCTCTGTCACCTTTGCATCTTACAGAGAGTGACTATCAAATGCTCACATATGGAAATGAAATAAAGTAAATAACTGGAAAATTCCCTAGACACAGCTGTGATATGTGGCCAGAAGAGTCTTGAACATCTTCTCTGCTGGTGTTCACACTCTCCTGCATCTGCAGCTCCTGTTCCATCCCCTGTGCTCACTTATGTTGCAGATGTACCTCAGTGCTCACACAGTGGCTCACTAACAGCTTTGCCCTCTATCCTCAGGGAAGACTCAAAATTGAATTTGTAGCAGTGACAGCACTGGTTTAAGATAAACCAGTTGGGATTTGACGACTAGTCTTTCCCTATGCATTTCCAGCTAATAAGGATTTTGTCACTGTGGCTGCCCCCAGCTTTGCAAGCTGCTGCTCCACAGTTCTCTTGGTGGGAGGGGGGAGGTATTTGTTTTCCCACACACTCCTAATGCACTACTTGGATTGGGAAATTAATGGCAGTCTGTGTGTCTCCTTCACAGGAAAGGGGCACAATGCTCGCCCCCAGCTCTGCTCTGATGCTGGAGCAGGGCTGGCAAGCCACAGGAGCAACGGGAAGCCTCCAGAATCTGAAGAAATTTAATAGCCAAGACTTCAACAACCTACGAGCCTTGTGTTTGAGCCAAGGGCTGCTCTTTGAGGATGCCACCTTCCCTGCTCACATCAGCTCCATTGGTCCCAGCCTGCTCCCGGAGGATAAGCTGCGGCAAATACAATGGAAGAGGCCAACTGTGAGTTCCTCCAGCTCGGGTGTTTCATAGCACTGATGGCCAGTGGTTAAAGGCCTTCATCTTGAGGAAGGAGGTCTGTGTTAAGCAGGAAAGTAGACTTTAAGGGGAACACTGGAAGCACAACACTGCAAGGAGGGGTCCTTGCTGTGGGATGTGTGGAGGGAAGATAACCTCTGTAAGGTTTATGATTTCACTAGGTACATTTTTTGGGGGAAATTTCTTTCCACCTGTGAACCTGACTAAAATTAGTGTTCCCACTTTGATCTGCTTCTAGAGGACTTTGTGCAAACCTGAAAAGCTGTCAAATTCTATTAAAGATCTTTGATTTCTGTAATCCAAGCAACTGAGTCAGCAATACCTATTTTAAAGTAACTGGGACAAGGCAGGAGATGAAGTATGTTTGTGTGCTGATTCCCAGTTGCAATTTCGCAAGCAGTTATCATCTGGCATATGGATGTTTAAAATGGGAGGTGGAATCACATGCTCAGCTCTTTTATCCTAGGACCTAATTTAGGAAATCTTTCCATGGTCAGACTGCTCTGTATAGCACTGCTGTGTACCATTTGCTACTGGCACAGTTACTGGATTAGCCACGTGCTGGCCTTTTTCTGGGTTTTGCTGAGCACACTGCTTGTGCCTGGGGATTTTGACTTCCCTGGGCTGGGACAAACCAGCTCATCTCCCTGAAGGCAGCACCTCAGGGTGTAGAGATAGTCACTGTGAGACTGTAAAGACTGGACAAGACAACTGGAAAAGGTTTATTTGGACGGTAGATGCATTAGGGCAATGTGGGTGTGCTGGAGCCTGGCAGTGTGGTGGCCTTGGTGCTGCAGCAGCAGAGGCTTCAGCCAGCATGGATGTTGAAACTCATGGGTCCTAGAAGGGAAGCAATCTAGCCAAAAGAGCCTGCATAGCTGCTAAATGTGGATGCCTGAAGGGAAAGGCAGGAAGTGCCAGCCCTGGTGTCAAAAGTGTGATGTGGTGAAGTACCAGATGGAGCAGAAGCTGCAGCCTGGACACCAGCAGGGCTGTGGCTGCAGTTTTGTGGTGATAGGGATGGAGCCTGAGGCTTGAACATCTCCCTGCCCACTGCTGCAGCAAGGCCTGGAGGTGTCAGAGAAATTGTGTGTGCAGGACTACAGGGACTTCCAGTCTGGATCGATGCTTTAACACGTGGTGTGGTAGTTGTGGAGGCGCTGGGTGCAGATGTTTGGGTGTCCTCTGTGGAGCTGATATGAAGGGGTCATTCTCCTCTGCAGAAGCAACTCCTGAATGTCTGGGCTTCTCCTTAGGCAGCTTTTCTTCAAATCTGGGCCCAGTGAGAGTGCAGCTGGTGCTCTGTTTTTTACACCAGCACTCTGCTTACAGGTTCATAGCAGGTGGGAACAATGTCGCCTGAAACGGGTTATAGTAGGAAAGCAACTAAAAAATACAAAGGAGAGGAGTTAGCTGCCACTATTTCCAGCCTGAGAAAGACAAAGATACGATAACTAAGCATTAGACTCACAAAAGACAAACATGGATATTTGAAGGGACTCTCAGGGGCATTTTAAAGATGAATAAACTGGAATAAAATGTTATGATACAGTTCTGTTAAGTACTAACACCCCGGTGTTTTTGCCATTTGGGAGCAGTAGAGAAATGTAGGATTTCAAAAGCATACAAAGTAACATAGAAACCCAAATACCACTGATTTTGAAGCACCCCACTACAGGATGAACATCTATCCTACTCTAATATCCTGATAGTTATTTCATGTGCAAAGGGACTGATGTACCTCATCAAAACCAGAATCTGCTGCTGGTAATGCTTGAAGTTTGTCAGGTGAGGTAGGTATTGGAGAATTCCTTTCTATGTTGCTGAATCCATGAATATTAAGCTTATGAATAAAAAATTTGTGGAATTGGTTTAAAAAAATTTGCATATGGCTTCTCCATTCCAGTACTTTCCTTTTGAAGATCTTTTTTTCAGCACTCACTATGCAGTTCCCAGCATCACCACACCAAACTGTGAGACCAATTGCTTGCAACGATTTTCCAGAAGGGTTTTTTTTATTATTATTTTCAGGAAGGAGCAGGATCAAAAGTCATTGGCTTTGCCAGAGCTCTCCTTCAGAAAATTAAACCATATGCTCATGGCCCAGGGTTCACGATGTGAACATTGAAAAGCCTTTTGTTCTTTTATAGAGGCTAAGGCAGCATCACCAGCTGCTTTTCTATGATATGCTCAAGGGACAAAAGTTGCCAAGTCAACTGGCTCGTCTGGAACAGAAACACAGGATATCAGTGCTGAAGAAGGCTCCATTTTAGGGTTTTTTTCTCAGTTCGAGCAATATTTTCATGTGTAGCCAGGCTTTGCCCTGCTAGACAAGGTGTAAGATAAAGGGCAATGGCATCAACTGCCTGGGGAGACCAACCAGCAGGTCTCAAACATCACCACAAACACCCCTGCTGTGACATCAAGGTGTGGCCTCAATTTCCTGACAGAATGCAGCAGGGGCAGAAAGAGTTGCTAAACAGCAGTGGTTTCTTATTTTACAGAGCTGCAGATGTTTTGAGCAAAGGGTCAGGAAGTAAATAAAACTGTGCTTGCTTTTTGGAAGTCCTGAAAGGACAGTGCTGTGTCCAGTTACCTCTGGGAGTTGGTCCCCCAGGACGAAGAGGGAAGGCTTCAGTGTCAGGAGTAACAATGCTCCAAACTTGAAGTTGTTCAGTTGGGCACATTTCATCCGTGCAAAAATGTTCATAAACTCTTTGCTCTTAAGTCATTGCAATGCTAAATGTAAGGATACATGATCCCAGGTGTTTAAGCCACCCAAGCTGCTCAGTAAAGAGATACCTATAATTTCCCCAAGACTGTTTCCTCCCTGAATACATCTCCCAGAGAGCAAGTGTAGTTGTATCCTGCTGACAGAGCATCGCAAATTTAACCTGTGTCTGTATTTTTCTCAGCCTCCACAGCTAGCTCCCTCTGACATTAAAAAAATGTGTCTGGAAATGTACCTGTGACTGACATTTTGGTCCTAATAATCTCTTAGACTCCATTTACTGAGTCATGCAATGTCTGGTTATTTAAGTGGTAGATAGCAATTATAACTGCTGTCTTTGTTCCAGATCCAATTGAGCAGTCGAGCAACATGCTGCTTCTATTTTACCTTGTATATTGTCAAGAGAATTGCCAATTACACTCAGAGTTTGGAGTCTTCATATCTGGGGGTAATGTATAAAGGAGAGAGAAAACAGGTTGGTTTCAGACAGTAATAGTCAGCAGTGATGGTCCAAACCAACTTATTTTGACTTGTAAACTGATCGTATTTAATGGGGATGTCCCTGCAGAGGCGGGGAGAGTGGATCAGGAGCACCAAGACAACATTCAAAATGCCACTTTTCCTAATTCTGGGGTAGTTGCACTTTTAAATCAGATGGAGACTGCACCAGGCTGTGTTTACATCCCCAAACCCTCAGTTTATGCCCATTGAAACAGGTGCAATTTGTAAAAGAGGTTTTGCATGTGGTACTTCAAGAATTACTAGCTGTGGGGCTGAAGGTATCAAATACATCAGGACCTCGCAATTAATGGGTCTTTTGGTTCACCCAATTTTGAGAAATGGAGGAGAAGTTCTATTTGAGACTGAATCAAGTATTTCTAATAGCTGGGCTTTTCTAGAGATCAGTCAAAGGGAAATTCTCTGTGAGGAATTATGTCAGATTTTAAAAACTGAGATGCTCTGTTTAAAATGTTCAGAACAATTCTTTTTCATTGTTAGCTGCTTTTCCTTCACACAAGAAATTGAGTGGAACAGAGGAAGTCATGAAATTATTTGCTGTTGTGGAATATGCATTTTTAATCAATTACTGTTTAAGCTAAAGATTTCACTCTGTTCTGATCATAATGCATGATACTGTACAGATGCAAAAAGAAACTGAATTAGGATGGTCCAGACAATGTGAATTGTGGTGATGCTAAATGTGGAATGCTTTACTTTTGCTAACATTGATTGTATTTTCAAGTGTGGTATGTGTGAGAGGAGAGATTGCCATCTATGCAGCGGTGCCTGGGCCCTACACCAGGGATAGCCCACCATTGTGTTCAATATGATGCCCATTATAAATGTTAAGGGCAGTTTTGATCTTCAGTGCTTATGCTTCTAAAAAGGCTAAAATAGGCACAGAAGATTCTGAATGCTGAAGATTCTTCTGAAGGGTCTTCAAGGTCACAGACTACTGCTCCTGCACTGCTCACCCTGGGTCTCTTGGGGACCCCGTAGCTCCCTTATGGAGGGGGGGATGCTGGGCAAGAGCTGACATAAGAGTGTGGGCAGCCAAAAGAGAGGGAAAAGCTGCAAGGTGGCCAATGGAAGTTTGAGGATCAGCATGAGAGAAATCCCTGAGTGCCTCTGATGTGACTTGTAGGAGGGTGCATGGTGAACGGACTGTCTGAAATAGCCAACGTGGGTTTGCATCATCAGTCTGTTTGTAGCACCAGGGCATGGACTCCTTGGGTATTTGTCTCATGGGTCTAGTGTCAGGTGATGAGAAGGGTAGTGCCTTGAAAGAATTCCTTGGACAGAAGAAGCCACAGAAGGAGGCAGCTTTAGTGTGGACTCCAGCAAGTGATATACCTTGTTTCTGTAGAACCCAGTGCTATTGCACTTAACATCTAAAAAGTGTCGGGGGAAATGGTGCATTTTGAGTCAATACTTGTTTGCTGGGAAAAGTGATCCCCATCAGTAATTCAGATTCAGTAATTTTGCAAAAGGGCTTGCTTACATTTTGTCTTCCTCTGTCCCTTCCCAAAGAAAAGGTAACCTTCTTTCAGGAAGAGAGTGCCTATTGTGATTCTGCACAGCTTTTGGTGATTCTTTACATACTTGCATTTTATTTATTTCCCAGAAATTTCCAAGAATTAGCATCACCATTAGGGAATTCCAAACCCAGCAAATGAATCAATCAAAACAGATCCTCTAAAAAAATAATTTTGAAGTTAGAATCTTTCTAGACAGATAAGCTGAGCTGGATTTCCTACCCCATCAGCCTTGGTCTGTAGGTAGCTGGAGGGGAGAAAAACCAGATTTTAGTAAGTCAAGAATTTAGACAACAGTTTAAAGTTAACCTAAAAACTTATCTCTAATAGAACAGGGGGGAAATGAAGAAACCTTCAGAAAAAAGAAAAAAAAAAGAAGGAGAAATAAATGCGGCTTGCCACATGAGTTGCTTTAATGAGGAAAGTTACAGGAAATGGGGAAATGTGTGGCACTGAGGGATAATGCTGTCCTGCACAACCTGCAGGTCTGTCACCTTGGAGCCATTTCCTGGCATTAGTCAAAGATGCTCATCAGCTGTTCATGGTGGAATTCACAGCTTCAGACTTTCCCAGGGGCCACAAGGCCCTTGGATCCTGTTCAGTATTTCTTTGTGATGAAAATCAAAATCAATTCACCTTATTTTGGAGTGTGCATGTGCAATCAGTGTAATTGAGCACAAGCAGCATCTCCAGGCTGCCATTGTCTCAGCCCTTGCCTACTCAGCTGATTGTGTCTGACCTCAGCTTGGATGCTCATATTTTTGGGCTGCAGTGCATCACCATTTATTACATCTGTCTTTCCGCACAAGATTTAGATGAAAAGGGTTTATTTGCATCGTATCTCCTGGCTCATTGATCTTCGTGAAGGGCTGACTGTGAGGGGGAATTCATGCATCCCAGGTTGATGGGAAAGCAGCGCTCCTATGATGGTCTGCCGACTCACCTGCTCCCTTGTTTCTCAGGCTGGGCAGTCATCTGGCAGGATTATATGGCTTTGGTGGCCAAAGGGTAGCTGGTGATACTGTGGCACTTTGAAAACTTCAGCTTGTACTGCATGGTCCAAGTGGGAGATTTCAAGACCTGTAAGGAAACCAACTCCCAAAGGCTCCGGGTACACAGGGCTACCTCCCTTGTTTACTTCCTTTGTATTTGCTTCCTTTGTTTGCAATTATGTTAGCACTGAGCCACACAAAAGAAACAGGTTTCAGGTAAAATCTGAGCTGGTTTCTGGCTTTATGTGGTTGTTGTTACCAGTCCAACAGGACTTCGCTTTTATATTTGAGGGCTCCCCACCTGTGAGGAGTCTGAGCATCTCATTCTTCCATTGCAAGAGAGAACTGGAGCAGAGCAGGGTTTTTAAGCAACCAAGGCATTTGTATTGAAATCAGGCAGTTAGGAATTGAGCTATTGTGCTGTAAAGCAGGGAATTGAGTTCTGTCAGTGTGAGCAAACCCCTTGAGAGTAGTCTGATTTTCCTATTAGTTTTGGCTTGCTCAGTTATCCTCTCCTGCTCCAATCTGTCTGAGACAAGTCATTGCAAGTCAGATATTTGGTGTGACGCAGCACAGATTTTAGAATCATAGAACTGTGTAAGCTGAAAAAGATTTTTAAGGTCATTGAGTCCAACCATTAACCCAGCACTGCCAAACCACAACTAAACCATGTCCCTAAGTGGCACATCTACATGTCTTTTAAATAACTGCAGGGTTGGTGACTCCACCACATCATGGGCAGCCTGTTCCAGTGCTTGGCAACCCTTTCAGTGAAGGGATTTTTCCTAATATCCAACATAAACCTGTCCTGACGCAATTTGAGGCCATTTTCCTCTTGTTCTGTCCCTTGTTACCTGGGAGAAGAGACCAACACTCACCTGGCTACAGCCTCCTTTCAGGTAGAGTGATAAGAACCCCTCTGAGCCTCCTTTTCTTCAGGCTAAACAACTCCAGCTCCCTCAGCCTCTTTTCGTGAGATCTGTTTCCAGACCTTTCACCAGCTTTATCCTTTGTTCTGCCCTACCTCATTGATTCAACTGTCTTATTTCTGTGGAGGTTTCCTGTGGTTATGGGATATATGACAGTGGTGTGCCTGACCCCTCCTCAGTGCATTGCTAGGCAGTGCCTTCAGCCCACGGAACTGTAGTAATGCGTTTGCTTCTTAGTCCAGAGCAACACTATTACAGGCACAGCAGTGATGCTGTATTAACATTTGTCCAGCTGGGAACAATTTGGCTTTCAATCAATAGCAGCCTTTTTATTTGTCATAACTGGTGTAGGGGTAAATAACTCTTTTCTGGAAGATATTGCTGCCAAGGAGGCAGTTATTTTTCACTAAGGAAGCTTTCCTGCCTGGAACGAGACATCTTTCCCAGACACAGTTTTGGGATGTTTCTCTGCATGCATTCCACGCAAGGTTATTCCCTGGGCACGAGAGAGATAACGTTCACAGATGTGCTGCAAGGCCTCAGCAGCCAAAGGGGGAGCCCAGGGCAGGGAAGCGATGATAGAGCCTGAGGAACGAGCTAAAACCTTGCCTTTGCCTTTTGCTCTGGGGCTGGTGCTGCCCCTACAGCACCATTAGGATCCATAAGCTTTCAGCATTCTCATCTCTGGAATAAACGTTTTGAATCCTTTCCACTGCTTACCATTCTTTGGGGGAACACTTGTGTATATTTTGCTTTACACTGGTGTGTGTTGAACAGGGCACACCGTGACTCATGATGGCAGCATGTGTCAGGATGGTGGAGCTGGAGCAAGGGGGAGCAAAAACGAGTGTAGCTAAAGAGAAAGATGTGGACCTGTGGCAGGAACTAAAATAGAGCTGGGGTTTTGCTTTAGGGTTAAGGTGAACTGACTGGGAGGCGGCTCTGCAAAGAAGGCCAATGGTATCCTGGCCTGTATCAAAAACAGCATGGCCAGCAGGACCAGGGCAGTGATCCTGCCCCTGTACTCTGCATTGGTGAGGCCACACCTTGAGTATTGTGTCCAGTTCTGTGTCCCTCAGTTCAGGAAAGATATTGAGGTGCTGGAGTGGGTCCAGAGAAGAGCAACAAGGCTGGTGAAGGGACTGGAGCATAAGCCCTGTGGGGAGAGGCTGAGGGAGCTGGGGTTGTTTAGTCTGGAGAAGAGGAGGCTTAGAGGTGACCTCATCACTCTCTGTAACTACCTGAAGGGAAGTTATAGCCAGGTGGGGGTTGGTCTCTTCTCCCAGGCAGTCAGCAACAGGACAAGGGGGCACAGGCTTAAGCTCTGCCAGGGGAAATTTAAGTTGGATATTAGAAACAAATTCTTTACAGAGAGAGTAATCAGGCATTGGAATGGCCTGCCCAGAGAGGTGGTGGATTCACTGTCCCTGGAGGTTTTTAAACTGAGATTGGATGTGGCACTGAGTGCCATGATCGAGTAAACGGACTGGAGTTGGACCAGGGGTTGGACTTGATGATCTCAGAGGTCTTTTCCAACCCGATCAATTCTATGATTCTATGAATCAGCTCCTGCCTCTTAGCCATCAGTGGCCTTCTGCCTGCATTTAGGGTTGGGCTAGGTCGGTGGGGAAATCTGTGGGAAAGTGGCCAGGGCCCAACCACTTTATTAAGCAGCAACTTGCAGCCAGACAGCTTATGGTCTCTGTGAAATCCTGCCTCAGGCTTCCAATTTTTCACAAAAACGTTTGACCATGTCCTTTGCATGTCTGCATGTGGCCTACATCTATACAGCTCACCTCCAGCTCCTTCTGGGGACTTGTTCTGCCTTAAAAATTTCAAGCAATTAGAAAAAGGAATTTAGAGATGAATGCATGTACAGGACACTTTCCTTCCACCTCTCAGATTAATTCTCCATCTTGCCCTTTAGATGAACAGTACTTCTGTGGCAAGACCATTCTCTAGAGGATGAACTGGTTTGAACTTGAACTTCTCTTTTCTTTTGAATGCATAATGAGGTCTTCAGTGGGCCAGGGAAAGCAAGTGGTGATGGCTTTGTCCTGGGGGGATGAGTTCAGGCAGAATGCTTGACTTGAAGCCCATATGGTTGCCTTCACTGCTGGACTCATAGATACTCTGGGAAGAAACCACGTGTCTCCCTGAGCTCCCTTTTCTTTCCCCCTCCAGCTAAAACTGAAAAGTCTTGGGGAAAATGCCACAAAGCCTCACCATAATTACTCAGAGAAACAGAGCACTGCTTCTGGACAGACTTATAGTTAAGTCTGTGGTTTCTCTCCTTGTCGTGCAATTCAAGCACTAGCTAATAGTGAGGCTTGCACATTTTGTGTAGCAGTAACCGTGTGTTTAGCTGTGATTTGCAATAAAAATGATATGGTGTTTTATGACTGCTGTATTCTTGCCTTTGAAGGAAAAGGAGCTAATTGGAGACTTCCTTTCCTCCCAGTTGAGAAGGTCCAGATTGCCATCACAATTATGTCCTTTCTCAGCTCTTTCAGAAACCTTCTGGTCTTACTTCAGTCAGCTGCCGAGCAGACCCTTTCAATGGCTAGTGGAAACACCATGATGTGTGTTGATTTCCAGTTATTGCCTCTCAGTCTGTGGGGAGTACATCCTACTGGAAGCAGGGTTTAGTGTGTTGTGGGTGGTGGGGATTCTGGTGACAGTATTTGAGTGTTCTCTTTGATAACTACAGGGACATCTGTATGCACAGTTAAGGCATGTTGGCTGGGACTGACTTCAGATCATGTCTTCTCTGATTTTAGACAAAATTACTGGTTTCTTTCAGTACAGAACCTGTTTTATGACTCAACTTTATCCCTCTTTTCTTACTGGAGAGTTGAACACCTTGGTGGGCAACAGGGTATTTGGTGAGGGGGCTAATGGGCTGACTTTTCAGCCAATCTCCATATCAGGCTAGCAGGATCCGCACTGCAGAGCTTTGCCATCCTAGCACAGAGCAAAACATCAACCCTGTTCTTGGTAATCCCATACAGACACACAGCTGCCTTACTATTAGTTCTGGGCTCATATTTCTAGATGATGGTAACCTCTGTGCAGCTATGCATGGTAGCCCAGCCACCCAGCTTCTGGCAACTAAGACTTCAATAACCTCAGAAGTGATGGGGGAAACAAAAATACCCATTTCTTTGTGCTGTTGGTTTTCTGGGATGACTATTGGCATGTCAAACACACACAAATGCATAGGCCAAGTTCAAAGCCTTTTAGTCTTCCTGCATGTGGGAAGTTTTGAGGAAAGCAAACTGCTGTCAGGGAAACAGAGGTAAGGAGAAGATAAAGCTGGAACAGATGCAGAGTGAAAGGGAGAAGGCCTGAGCGTGGTTGCTTCCCTGTATGATGAGCAACCACTGCTGCTGGTGACCACCCCATCTTAGGCCTGCTCCCACGCCATGGGTAAATCTCTTACTGCAATTCCCTGAAGTCCTGGGATAGGTGTGGATGGCTGCATGAAAGCATCTGTCAAGGCATATGCCTGCCTAGGCTGCTTTCCCCCACATCAACAGTGCTATGGGAGCATGATCACAGCCTGGAGCAGTGACGATGTGTTGCATCTTCTCCTGACAGGGAAACTTCTTAGAGGGGTTTGATCACCATGAAGCCATTTCAGAAAACTGACAGCATTTGCTAATGCTGAGCTCACACAACCGTGCAAGTCATGAGTCACATTGTGTGCTGGTCTCATTTTTGTGCAGCATGTCAAATCAATTGGGGAGAAGAAATGCCAGGGCCTGTTCAAGGAAGAGCTGCTATATTATTTTTCTTGCTTAGATTTTTTTTCCTTCCTTTTATCTCTTCGTTTTCTTAGGTGCATGGTGACTTGCCTCTTTCAGGCTGATTGCCCTTTCAAAACAGAGCCTTACCCAGTTGGAGAGGGCCAAACGTTACTCATGGGGGATACTCAGGCCATTCCTTCCTGAGCACTCAGCTCTCCCAGGCCAATAGCAGATGGGAGAATGGTTCACATTTCTGTGTGCAAAGCCAAGATCTGAAGTGTTTCCCCCTTCACTGCCCAAGCAGGACTGTCAAGGAATGCAAAGAAAATTCTCCTTGAATCAAAAATGTCAGCCAGGCCTTTGGGATTTTGCAGATAGAGATTAAGCTCTCTTTCTATATCTTCCTCAATGAAAAGCAGCCCAGGCAGACCTGCACTAGACCTGAATGGAAACACAAAAGGCTCAGAGTACAAAACACTCCCAGTGCTGAGCTGAAGTACAGACCCTGCTTCACTTTGCTTGGAGACCAGTGTGTCTCTCTGCCCTACTGTCCTCCAGGAAAATGCATGATTTTGCAGCTGGGATCAGAGCCCTCTCTGAAAAGTGTTATAGCATTAGAGAAACCCAAATGAAAACTCAGTGAGTACCCACCCACAAGTCCCCATCTCTGGGAATAGCTGAGCAGACTAAAGAAGTGATGCCTGAAGAGTTCCTCCACTTTTGTTGATATCAGGCAACAAAATATAAGTGCTCAATAGCAATAGTTTTCAGCTATGGAAAAGGTAGGCAGGGAAGGGTCTTCAATGGGCAGGAACACCCTGCTGGCAAAGGCTGGGTACTCACACTGCTCTTTGCATTTTCTTTCCTCCAGGAACTTCAGAGAGATCCTCATTTGATCATGGATGGAGTTAGCAGATTTGATATCATGCAAGGAGAAATAGGTAAGGTTATATTCTTGTTTTAGGAAAGATGGGCACAAAGCAGTAACCCAGGATTGCTTTGCTATGTTCTGAGTATTCAGTGGGAAGATGTGGACCATGGTAGCTGCATTAAACAATTAGTGTAGGTAATCCAGACTCACACAAAGCCATACACAATATATTGCAACTATTCAACAGGATTCCCCAATGCAGTAGCTCCAATCTATGTTCCTTATATATGGCACCTGCCTTCTATCTATAAAAGGACAAGCACAAAAAGGAAGGTCTGAGATCAGGCAGATGCTTTAAGTACAAGGGTCAAACATAGTTAAGTGTAAGGAATTAAATAGGCACAGCTCCAACATGTGTAGGACTGAATTTTCTTTATGTCCTAATGTCTTAATTTGACTGTCAATGTTTTTTTCCAGTGGATATCTCTGTTCACCTTCTCTGATATTTACCCAGTATCAGAGTACATATCTGCAACCTGTATCAGCTCCATCTTTTACTCCTGGTCCATAACCATGTTTATCTTTGGCAGCACTTCTTTCCCTTATGGAAAGAAATGTCTTCCTGTTTCTCACCCCACTGAGAAGTTTGAAGTTTCCTAAACAGTGTTCTAGACTGCAAGTCTCAACATGACTGCTAAAGATAGAGGAACATGAAGGCAGAAAAGGATGGCTGAGTGGCATCAGGGTTCCCAGTGGATGTTGGTGGTGAATACTGGGTAGTGGTTCAGCACTTTGGAGGAAGAAAAGGAGACAGGAGAACATTGGTTTCTTTTAACAAACTGATTCTTAGATGTCTTACATGTTAGCTATGATGCACAATGGTGAGTAACTGAGTAAATGTGCTGGATTCTTCCCTTCCCTGAGGTGACTGCTGGATGCTGGCTGCCCTGGGCTCCCTGACTCTGCGAAAACAGTTTTTGGAAAATGTTTTACCAAAGGGCCAGGGATTCCAGGAAGATTATGCTGGGATTTTTCATTTCCGGGTATGTATTCTCTGTGGTATTGGTACCACTGGAGCGTGGCTGGGTGGATTATATAAGGGTTCAAACTGCAGACCCACATCTTGACATCCTTCAATGCTTTGGTTCTTAAGTGATGACTTGCAGTTCTGAATTTTGCAGAAGATCCCAAATTCCTTGTGCTACAGGTGGTGCAATCACCTGTCAAGGAATTTGATGCCCTTTTCTGAAAGTTATGACTCCAGAGGTAGAGGTACCAACTGTTCAGATAGATGTGTGTATGTACATGTTTTAGATGGAATTCTGGTGTCTGCTTTGATTTGGACAGTCTGTCATGACTGTGAGCTCACCTGCACTATCTGTTTGGACTCATTTTCTGTTTCCCCACTTCACCTTGCCCTTTTAGGTTGTTGAAATGGCTTGAAATTACAAATCTTTGGAGAAAGATCAGAGGAACAGGCTTTTGGTATTTTGAGAAGAGTACTGTTTCAGAGAGAAGAACAAGGCTTTTTATTAAATCTCACTTTCTACCAACTCCTGAAATTCTCCGAATCTTCCAGGAGGTTGGCTGGGATAGCAACTGGCAGGCTCTGCTTGCTTGCATCTGAGTCAAACAAATATCTTGTGGGATTAGAAGAGCTTGCAGTACCATTAAGCTCCAGAAACTAAACCTGATGTAGAGAGTCAATATATACTCAGCCATTCCTCATCCTACTTTTTTCACAAATCTGTTTTGTTGTATGCTGTTCAGTACCAAGCAAAGAGCTCTCTCAGTGAGACTTCTTTGACCTCCTGGAGCTCTTGTGGAGCAGCACCAGGAGGATTATTTTGTGGACAGTCTAAATTTTTCTCTGCTCCTTTTCTCCTTGGAATACATGATGTTTTTATCTTGGCCCATTTCCAGCATACAGAGCTACACTGTATGAGATAAACCAGATGAAGGGACACCAGTCTGCTTAAAACACATTAAAAGGATGGAAGCTAGATTGTCTTTCATGGGAGCTTTGAAAAGATTAGTTAGGCGCAATCCTTAAATCTTAAGCAGTATAAATACCTTACAGTGTTTGAAAATGTTTTCCCTGTCATCTCATCTGCAAATCAATGCAACTGATTTTGGCTTTCCTTGAGCAATAAACCCCTGAGAAAGCTACTCTGAATGGAAATGCTTTTCCGCACTGCCTTTCAATTATTCCATCAAAGATATTTTACTGCCATCCACAGGCTAAGCCACCAGCCCTCAGTTCAGTGGAGAATCGCAAGCAAGGCATATCATATGCCAATATAAAAATTCTAGCTTATAACTTCTTTTCACCTTTCTGGATCTGGAGCGTGTTGCCTTTCAGGAATGCAAAGGTCTGCTCCAGTATTCCTACACAGCGCTGGCTGTTAGGCTGCAAGAGTCAAGGGTGTTAAGCACCTCATCAGCTGTAGTTAAGATGGGTGATGTTTTTATCCAGGGAATAATTACAGTGACATTTTTTTCCCGAGGAATTAAGTTAGTCTCATGTTTGTATAGGAATCACTTGCTCTGCCACAGAAACTCTGATGTCTGTGAGAAAGAGTGTGCTACTTGTGACAGTGAGCAGCAGCATTTCAGCCTGGGAAAAAACCAGAAATACTCCCCAGGGAGTACAGGGGATTATGGCACACCACATCAACTCACAACCAGAGGGATCTGCCCTGAGTGTTAATGTCCCTGCTCTCAGGAAGAAACTGATGAAATCTTTAAAGACCATAAGTGGTCAGGACCTCATTTCAGGAATCATCCAAAAGGTGTCTTTTAACACCATACAAAAGAGAGCAGTTGACAGGCATGGGATTTTGTCCTTGCTCAATTTCAGAACTGGATTTCTCTAAGAACCCTGTCAAGGAAGGAGAAGAAGGAGGCGAAATGACTACACAGCATTCCCCTTTTGACCAGCAGAACCCTAGATGTGTTGTTGTCATCTTGCAACTGTCTGTTTCATTATTTTCCTCTTAAGCCCAGGAAAATAAAGTCTTGATTTAAAAAGCTCACCACAAATGTGGAAGTAAAGAACTTCCCTCTTTGCATTCTGTCTAAATAGCAATTCTTTATTTTATTTACTCCCACAGTCACAGTTGCAGTATGTAAATCCTGAGGGTATAGAGAAGTGTCATGAAGCTGGACTCAAGCCAGAGATTGAAGGCATTGACCCTCTTTGAAGGCATATGAAGTAGAATGGTTTCTCCTGTACCACTCTTGCACTCTCGGAGCACCCTAGGAGTTTCCATGAGGTTCCTCATTCCCACTGTGGCTTTTCCTGTCCTTGTGAGCTCAGATGAGACCACAGTCTGAAAGTCTGTGACAGTCAGAACAAAGCAGCTCTCTTTATCCAGCTAGAAGGAAAACACAGTGCTGCGTTCAGAAGGCCTCCAAGCTTGAGCTCCCTACCAAAGATGGTCAAAGAACTTGGCTCTTGAAAACATGTCACTCAGTAGTTTTGGACTGCACTAATCCCCACAGCCAGATCTGTATGTTCTCGTTGTTCACCTATTGTGTTTTGCACATGAAGCACCATGGAGAGGTGTGGCTGGATGTCATACCTTTTCTCCATACAGACTTGCTTCCAGGTGTTGACTGGTGACAGAAAGGCCTCTTAGGTGACTGAAAAGACAGCTCCTTTTGGACAGTCCTTTTGTCTGTCTTTCTGGGCAAAGGACAGCCAGTGGAAGGCTTTTCTTCAAACCCCATCCTTCCAAAATCAAGCAGAAGCCTCAAATCACTCCCGAAGCTCAAGTTCAGAGCGCCCAACCCTGCCACCTCCTGCTGCCACTAAAGTAGGAAGTGAGAGGCCTGGGTGAGGCAGAATGTAAGTAGGATCAAACCTACTTTCAGCTTAGCAGACTGTAAGCTGCTTTGCTGCTGGGCAGATCTGGTCTTGTGCTTTTCTAAGAGAACAACTCATTTCTGGGCTTTCCATTGACCGAAGCTGTTGAAATAAAATCATGCTAGACTAAATCTATTGCTGGCATACTTCCACTGGAGTCCTTAGCATTACTGCAAATAAGAACTTGGCCTCTTATGATTGCGAATCATGCTAAGCTACATTAATCTGCTAATGACTCTGGAAATGGCTCCTTTAGTTCATTCCCACAGATCTTTTTTCCTATCTTCTCCCTTGAAAGGTTTCATCAGCTGGATCAGCTGGAGAAACACCTGACCTGTCCACATGCTGGAGAGACTGCCTGTGTCCTTCTCATCCATCAAGGAGATGGATAACTCCTCAAAAGAGTCTTTAGTCACTACACTCTCTGTCCATGACAGCATGTCAGAGTCTTAATTGAAACACAGAGGAAAGAAAATCTAGAAGCTGGATCTTGACAGAGGCTCTTTGGCCAAGAGCTGTGCTGCAGGAGAAAATCCAAGTGCCACTGAGGAGTGAGACTCATGAAACCATCTGCATGATCAGCCTTTATTATCTTGAATGCTTCTATTGCCCAAGAATGTTAGCAGGGCTCCTTATATTCCCAAATGACTTTCCCTGCCCCTGGAAAATCGAGCCAATTGGTAGCTTCTTTAACATTAGCCTGGACCATTAGGCTGAAGCAGTTCAGAAGAGAACTTGCGCATATCTGTGCTTTAGGTTAATTCCTTTAGCAGTTCAAGAGGCTGTTGCTTGGAATGAACATTAGCTCCTAAAAGAGGCTCATTCTTTTATATATCTCTTTTTTTTTTTTCCTAAATTTTATTTTATTTTGTTTATTTCCAGTTCTGGCAATGTGGAGACTGGGTGGATGTAGTGATAGATGATCGACTGCCATTCCTAAATGGAAGATACCTGTTTGTACACCCTCGAACTTCAAATGAGTTCTGGCCATCCTTGCTGGAAAAAGCATATGCCAAGTAAATATACCAGGTCTATTCTTCCACCCTGTGCTGAATGCTTTCTGTGGGTGGTTTCACCCTCTGCTTTCTGCAAAGCATACAGGGAGGAGTTCAGGCTGACAGCTGTGTATGTTGTGCTGTGCTCATGCAAGGATCTGTGACTGCATGCAAATATAGGGCCAACGTAAGCTGGAGGTGTTGGTCTTGGGTTAGACATAAAAGTACTCAGACCTAAACGTACCCAGTTCAACTCTGGAACGTTAATGCCTGAGAAGTAAAATGAACAGGGCAATGGCTAGTGACACCAAAGGGACTGGGATCTCCTAATTACTTTAAGAAAAATTCTTTACCTCTGTTTTTTCCTTTTTTTCATATTGTCCTCTGTTTAAAACTGCAGACTCTCAGCAGAGATTACCTCTGTTTACAGTCACTAATCAGAGATCATGTGGGTATTTGGAGCAGGCAATGAGAAGAAGAATGAGTGAAGAACATGCCCAGGCATAACACATGCACTCCTATGAGTCTCTGGTCAGCTCTCACCTCACAACCCTTAGCCAAGGTCCCCAAAGTACTTCAGGGTAAATAATGCTCAATAAAGAGATAATAATTTTAAAAGGTCATCTGGGGAGTGAAGGGATCAGAGTGTGATCCCTTAGTATTTGCCGATTGCCCATTATTAAATATGTTGAAGAAAAATTCCTGTGCTAGGGGTAGTATGAAGAGCTGGAACCCGGTACCTGAAGCTGGTGTAACATTTGCAATGCAGTAAAGAGGACCTGAAGAAAACAGCTAATAATTTTGGCAGATTTGGTCAGGAATAAGCAAATGTTAAAGCAGCATCTGAGTGACTCAGGAACAGGATGCATTTTGCCCTGAGATATCTCAGAAAAGTTGACTCAGGATTTAGTATCAATTTGCTGCATAAGATTTTAATTACAATGCATACCAAACCTCTATTAAATTAAAGTTGCAAGCAATGCTGTTTATGAGATTCCCATTTGAGAAGTTATTCCCCAGTGCCCAAGACAAATTCTTTTCATCAGTGTAGGACAAGGACAACTCTTCAAAATACAATTAGCTGCAGACTTCATTTGATTACATTCATTAAATACAGTGTGTATGGTGGGGTTTAACAGCATGCTCTACCTGCTCTAAGTACGGCATGTTCCAGCTTATTTGCCGTCTCAATAAAAACCACACGATAAAATCAACAAGGGCTGTGTTGGCAATATTAAATTATTATCCTATTATTGCGCTCTAGCAGAGTGAACTGGGAACAGTGCTGAAAACTTGTTTCTGTCTTGCTTTGGGAGCATGGGCAAATACCTTCACCCCTCTCTTTTTCCTGTTTCTCTTTAGCAAAAGGGATACTGGCCTTTTTATTGTGAAGAGTCATGACAAAACACAGTGTAGAAACTAACAGTTTAGCTCCATTTGATCTGAAATATCCATCTGAACTAGTCACCCTTGGCCCCCTGTTCAGAAAAAGGAAACTGGATACTTCAAGATGAGATGTGGCTCATCTCCTTAAGATGGCTGTGTTGGCATGAGATGCACCTTATTATTTTCCACTGGCTGTAAATGGCTCTAGACAGCTGCCTCAGATGTGGATGAATACATAGGAAAAACACTCCCTTTGTGTCATTTACTCCACAGGGCATGTGCTGTGTCTGGCAATGTATTCTGATCGCATTTTCTTTCATTACCTGGCCGCACAATGTCTACGCACCCCAGGCTCCCCCACCTGCTGATCATCACCTCGATGCACATACCCATTTTGGAAGGGAGCACTGCACATTGTTTATTTAAATACAGTGTGAGGACTAATTAACTTTTTTCCCTTTTAATTTCTTTTTACTTTTATTTTTCTTCAGGCTGCGGGGTTCCTACCAGAACTTGAATGGAGGCTACCTTTCTGATGCTTTAGTAGATCTCACAGGCGGAGTCCAAGTGCAGTTTTCATTGAAGGATCCACCTCCTGATCTGGAGGAGATACTGAAAGCAGCAGACAAATCTCAGTGTTTAATGGGGTGTAGCACCCCAGGCCAGGTGAGTCATGGGGCCAGCAGCATGCCTTTCTTGGTTTACTGTGTTTGCACAAAGGTTGCTCTTTCAAGTGGAAAAGGAAGTCTATAATCGCTCCATGCAATAGTTACAGTTTATGGATGCCTGAAGAGATCTTGGCAGCGGAAAGAAGATTAGGTTATTTGGTAAGGAATGTAAAGGAATTTGGACAAATGTAGATGGATTGGTCTGTCAGTCTGGGGACTGTGGCTTCTCTCCTGGCTAATTCCACTGCAACAGAGGTGTGTCGTCTTGCAGGAGGACTGATTTTGGCCTCACAGCTTTGTGATCATTTCTAGCAAGGCCAAAATGCACCTTTCTTCTGTGAGAGAATGCTATTATCACACTGTGATTTTCAGGTTACTGGTATTCATGCTGGGAAGATGCAAAAGGCTTTGTGTTACTCAGCAAGTATCTTGATAAAATGTCTCCAAGTCTTCCCTCACAGCATGTAAGGGAAGACTGCGAAGTGTGTGACATTGCTCCTGTAGTGTCTGCTTCACCAGGACATGAAACTCAACTTTACAAACAAGCCAAGGAGTAGCACCAGAGCCCAGGTGGCTTATGATGGGCTGTGAGTGGCAGGGAAATTCTGCAATCCCCCAGTCTGAGTGCTGGTCACCCAGTCCAGCTCATTTTACAGTTGCAGCAGCTCTGGACTATTGAAGAACTTGCAAATAAAGAGAACACCTGTGCTTTTGTTAATTTTACGGGCTTGCTTATGGCTGGGAACAACATCTACATTCCTCTGGAGTATCTCAGTCTCTGAGATACTGCTGTAATCATAACCAAGTTTTTTTAGTACCATGGCACATGACAGTTTTGGAGCTGTACCTTTACAGCATGGCAGAGAGCTAAAAGCTGTGCTTTCTCCCTTCTGCAGCCAAAGAGGAACATTGAGCTGAGGAATGGGATTGTACAGGGTCATGCCTACACTATCACAGGAGCTGTGAAGGTAAGATCAGGGACTTGTTCCTGCCTGGAGGTCTTGTACTGATGATCCACTACAGGGCAGTTGCACTGCTGTTCCATTCAGAGAATTTTAATTAGTATCACACTTAGGAGGGATTGTTGAAAGTACATAGTTCAAATTCCAAGAGATGGAAGGATTCTGACACAACAAGAAGAGGGAAGATATCCAAATCTAGTATTTTAATTTTTTTTTTCTAATTGAAAAACGCAACTTATATTCATTTTTGTTTTGGGACACTTCAGCAGCAAGTACAGCATTTGTGGAGATTTTCATTCCATGCTGACTCTTAAAAAAATTGCTTTTCTGTTTCAAATGGAAATAGAAGCACTGGCTGAAATTGTGGGATTTGTCATATGATGCAAATCTACATTTGTTCAGCTCAATCACAAGCCGCCAAAAATCACAGTGTGAAAAGTAAATCGCTGGTTCAAGAACAGCATTTCTCCATCTTTTAAAGCTGTTCTACTCATGCAGAACTGCTCCTGGCTGGGTATTAATCCTGATGATCTGAAAACGGAACCAGTTTATCACATGGACCAAAAGAAATGAAGAATTGTTTACAACAAGTCAGAACATGGCTTACCCTGGTAAGCTGTAGTGCACACAGGGATAGTTAACAGTGAGCAAGGCCAAGAAGGACACCAAACAATAGCTATGCTGTCAAGCAAGATAGCTATAAAACATTTGAATTTCAGAACCTGAAGTGCTTTGGAAAGGGGACATTGTGTTCTCTTAGGTATTTTCTCCCCTTTCCCTCTCTCTTTGATGGTTTCCTGTATAAGCTTGGCTTTGGTTCATATCCTCTCATGCCATGGCATGCTTAGTGCCATCAGCATAATGTGCTGCTTCTTGGAGGACACTTGCTTGTAGCCAAGAGGCTGCGAAATGGCTCCAGAGAAGGCCCTGGCTGTGTCTCCCCAGGGCAGGGGCAGGAGAATCCCCAATTCTATTGGAGAAGCAGGTTGTTCCAGGCTCCTGCTGCTCACTGTATGTGCAGAGAGGAGAAGGAGTCTTTGCCCCACACTGTAGAAGTGCCAAGGCATCCAGGGATCTGTCCTGTGGGGAAATGGTTAGAGGCTGGGCCTTTGCCTGGAAAGAGTCTGCCATGGCATTTGTTTCCAGCACCGCCTGTGTGCACAGAGATAGACAAACAAAAGGTTTGCTTCTCCTTTTCACTTCCACCATTTTGGCTTTACTGGCAAAAGTGAGTTGTTTCTGACTAAAATCAGTGGCAGCAAGAGGAGAAAAGCACCAGAAACCTCAGCTGTTGGAAACCACAGTACTGTGGATATAGAGGGACAGATTCTGTTTATCATCTCTCTGTGCTCACTGTTGGCTTTCACTCCAGGCAGTCTGGTGACCTCGTTCCTCAAAGTCTCTGCCTTTGCTGACTCACAGGATCAGATGTGCAGAATTAGGCACTGGAATTTCCCAAGGCTGTTGAATTCATGTGGTGTGGCAGGAATGCTGCTGCTTCTCTTTCTGTCAGCTATTCGCTATCCTCACAAAAGCAAAATGGGCACAGTTTTCTCTCACACATCATTCCTTTGCAATGTAGCAAAAGGCACTGATTTTTAGCTGCAGTCAAATGAGATCAGAGGTTAAACCAGGTCTCTAAGGTGCAGAGGAGGATCCATTTTTATTACCCATCTCTTCACTAAATATCATGATTGTGAAAATCTGTGACTGAGTTTGTTTTCCTTATTACAGATCCGCTACAAGAACAGCTGGAAGCATATAATCAGGATCTGGAATCCGTGGGGCCATGGGGAGTGGAAGGGGCCCTGGAGTGATGAGTATGGTCTTAAAGCTTAATGTCATAGAGAAGCAATCTTTTATAGGCTTATTGTAAAGAATCTCTGCCTTGTACCCATTTAAAAAAAGGGATATTTCCAAATCAATTAATTATAAGTGTTGCTTCCATCTGCAAAGCAACTGTCTACAGAAATCCAATCCAGGGAAAACTAATGCACCCTCACTAGGCTCAGGTGCCCCTTCTTGTCTGTGTGTACATTTTACCCAATGCATAATTCTAGATAAGTCATGGATGAAAGAGTTGTAATTTCCTGGAGTAAGCTCTGACCATGTCCCTAGATGCTAACTGGCTGCATCTGTTGCATTTCCCTGCAGTAATCATGCATCTACCTTCCTCCTCTTTCTTCCCCTCCCATGAGTCTGAATCTGGGAAGAGGATTGTTAGACAAATCTGTGGAGTAGGGCAGTGTTGAACACAAAGGGACAAAAAGGGTCCGTGGTTATTGCAAAAGCAAAGTGCCAGGGAATGGCTTGAACTGATCTTTTGGATCCTCCATGCAGCTTTGGGGATGCCAAGACCACTTTGCTGCTATGTGTATAATCTAACATCTCTTTTGAAAAGGAAAGGAAGACTACAACGGTGTTTTGTAAATAAATCGATGTTAGTTTTCCTGTTGGAATGGGATCAGTGTTTTCACAACTAGAGTGCCACTCTTAGGTTAATCCACCTCTCCCTGTTGTAGGATCACTCACAACTTCTCTGCTGAGAAAAGTCAGGCTGGCATGTTGCATCTGGATGGGTTGGTGGGTTGTGCAGACATGTTTAAGGCTGGGATAATATCTATGTGCTCTGATAGCATCCTCCCATTTTTTGGAAGGATGAAGTACAATCCTAGCTGTAATTGACATGTCAGTAGCGCATTCACAGGTAAGCTGCATAAATCAATAAATTATTGATTCACGCTCTGTTTATTTATCTTAAACTCTGCAGAAAGTACAATTATCACTTAATTATAAACATGCTGCTTGGAAACAACACATTTGACTGGCTAATGTGCTCTCAACATGTCATTGTAATATCAGCACTTCAGAGTGCTATGCCTTGGTACCTCACTGCCCTTTCTAGCAGGGCACAGGTGACCAGGGCTTAGGGGACAGAGGCAGGATTCCCCATTCTAGGGTGGGCGACTCAGACAGGCACAGTAGAGGTTCAGAGCTCTGTTTGCTGGCCTTGGCTATGAAGGTATCAAACACAGTCCTGTTCCCAGTGTGCAGTTTGTTCACCCTCCGTGATCCCTCATGACTTCATGGGCTGGTTAGAGGAATGGGCTGGCCAGAGAAATGAAAATTTGTGCTTCACATCTTCTTATTGATTTGTTCCTTTTTTGCAGCTCTCCTCAGTGGGACCATGTTGAGCCTAAATACAGAGAAGCCTTCCTCAGAAATAAGAATGATGGAGAATTCTGGTACTTTCCTATTGATCCTTTGTCTACCAGGTTTTCTGCTTGTCTTCATGATGAAACAAGAGTCATTTTGGCAGTCCTCTGCTCTCATTGATGGCTCAAGACACCTTATGTTTAGCTGTGTGCAAACACCAGTTTGGAGGTTGTCCTGACACTGGTTTCAGAGGAAACAAGACCTGAAAAAATGGGGCTGGCCAAGTGAAAAAAATGAAAAGTGACAGAAGTAAAGACCCCTCCCTCTGAGAGCTGGTCATTCTGTCACACTACCATTCCCCATAAAGTGCTTGAACCTCGGACTGCCAGGAGTTTGAAGGGGGACAGGTGGCTAAACAGGTCATAGAGCTTGCGTACTTGGCTGCTCTGCAGGTGTTTGTGGTTTTTCACTGCCTCTGATTAGTTTCAGACACAGTTTAGCCATGTTTGAGCCATCCTTTAGAAAAACTATTATTGTGCAGAAAGGGCACAGTTGCCCTGTGAGGCTCTGAGGAAAGCAGGGCAACAGCAAGCTGGTCTGAAATAGACACTTGAGGCTTAAGCTAAGGATGAGTGTGGGACAGGACACTGTGGAGGGACAAAGCAAGGGGCAGAGATGTGCTGGATATAGCAGGGCTCCACATAGGGACTCCTAGACACACCCTGTCATTTACCTGAGGCACTAGGGGCAGTTAGGGTAGCCCAAATGCATTGAGAGCTGTCCTCTTCTGCAGGGTATCAGCCAGTGCAGCTACAGTCATCTGCAATGTTCCCCTTTTAAAGATGTATGGGAAGGATGTGAATACCTAACTAGTGTCTTCACAGAATCACAGAATGGGTCAGGTTGGACAGGACACAGTGTGTCATCTGGTCCAAACTCCCTAGTCAAGTAGGGTCATCCCAGAGCACATGGCACAGGATTGTGTCCAGACAGTTCTTGAGCATCTCCAGTGAGGGAGACTCCACAATGTGTCTGGAATACCTGTTCCAGTGCTCAGTCACCTGCACAGTAAAGAAGTTCTTCCTCATATTCCGGTGGAACCTCCTGTGCATCAGTTTCTGCCCACTGTCTCTTGTCCTATTGCTTGGTACCAGTGAGAAGTGCCTGGATCCATCCTCTTGACACCTTCCCTTCAGATACTTATAGGCATTGATAAGGTCCCCTCTGTTACCTGTTCTTGAGGTTGAGCAGGCCCAGCTCACTCAACCTCTCCCCATAAGAGAGATGCTCCAGTCCCTTAAAAATCTTCATAGCCCTCTACTGGACCAGCTCCAGGAGTTCCATGTCTCTCTTGTATTGAGGAACTCAGAACACTCCAAATGTGCCTCACTAGGGCTGAGTAGAGGGGCAGGATCACCTCCCTCGACCTGCACTTCCACCTTAAACTAAAAGGTGAGATTTTCCTCCTTCTCTGCAGGATGTCCTGTGAAAACTTCCAAGAGCAGTTCTCATGGCTTTATATATGTAACAACACCCCAACCTTTCTGGACTTCGGAGATGAGCACTGCACAACATGGTCTCTGGACAGCCACATCAACCTGTGGAGTCCACACCTTGCCCCAAGAAGGAAGTACTATTCCTCGGGTAATGAACACTCACTGCAGTCACCCAGTCCTCTCCACTGATGCTTATGGTGACACATTCACTCTGAGCACTGAATTCCAGAAATATTGATTGCCAGTTGTTAATCCCTGCCCTTTCCCATTACAGCTAAACAGGCAGAAACAAAAACAACAGCACTGGCTACCGAGTTAAAACTGGAGACTTGTGATTTAGGAAACCTGGACTCTCTAAATCAAAATGAGCCTGTCTATTTTCTTTCAGCCAGTTGCAGTAGGTGTTACTGAGGACCTCATCAGAAAGTCTGGTCTGGCAAATATGTAGTTGATTGTACAGAGCAAGAAACACTCTGAAATTAAATGGATATGAAATGAAAAAATCATGCTACAAAGCTCTATTTTTAGGGTAAAAATATCTTTGAGCAGATAATATTCATTGGTTTTACTGTCTGTGCAAGGACCCTTCTGGCACTGCAAGCGCCAATCATTAGTAGTAGTAGTATTTATTTTTTTTTTTACATTTTTATCTTTATCTCACTTATTTTATAGCTACATCACTATTTGGGCTCTGTCTTTTTAAGCTAAGATGGTAGCATGTAATCAGTGAAGGGGCTATATTTTTTCTGCAGTGCTGATCCCTGTCTTAGCAGCAAATGGATTTTGGCTTACAGGTTTCAGGCTCTTCCTCATAACCAGATCACCATGTCTCAAGGTGTGATAACAAAGCAGTGCCTGTGCTGCTGCACACCACAGGCACTAGGACTGAGTGAGGAGATGCAGGGGCTGAACTGAGTGTGTGGGCAGAGACAGTTGCCTTGGAATTGTGTTTTCCACCAGCACTCTAATAAAGTTCCTGCCCAAGTACAATCATGCTAATTTGCAACTTTCAAGGCCACCCGAAGCAGATATCTGGCTTAAAGTCTAGGTTTGGTTTAAGCTGATGATGCCAACTCAGTTCTTTTTCTGCAGCTTGGGCATTTGAATGCTGTTTTATCAGGTATGCTTCCTGTTAACCAAAACCCTGGCCAAGAAGAAGCGCTTTCCCTCTGGTGCTCAACATTCTGTCTGTCCATCACAAGCACTAACAGGAAAGAAGGAAAGGATAACTTTGCACCATTTTGTTCTCTTCTGTGTGCTCATGATAGCCAAGCCACAGTCCTTTTTAACTCAGCCAGTGGGTCAAGGCACCTGATTTAAGTCACTGCTTTTCTGCCACAGGAAAATGTGCCATGTAGGTGAAGCAGATATAGGAAGGTTGAGAAATCTGTGTGACTTCTATGACTTTGCCAGAGACTTCTAGAATGATTAATGTGCACTTAGTTTAACTCCAGATGCCTCAACTTGTAGAGCTACCGTGTAGACTCTGTTATATTGAAAGGATCTTGGAGCAGTAACTACCTATTCCTCTGCTTCCACAGAAGTAAGATCTTACACAGTAGGCTACTACTGGGACATCTCTGTGCCTACTGTTAATCTATTAACGCTTTCTCAGCAGGTGCAGTTTCAACAAACCCTCAGTATTTTTTCAAAGTGCCAGAGTATGATCGAAAAGCCTACAATGTAGTAATTTCACTCATGCAAAAACACGCTGAGCATACGCAGAGTGCAAAAAACCTGAAGATTGGCTTTTTCATCACCACGGTAAGCACAATCAGATATCATGTAAACACTGTTGTTCTTTGTGTGGTTTATTATACCTGGATGTGGAAGTGAAAGACTGAATTGCCTTTTGGTCTGTAAAAAGAGAGGAGTCAGTATGTGGTGTGAATTTTTGGATGCCTTCTATTGTAGAACTTCACAAGGAAAGTAGAGTTAGGCAGACTTAGTTTCCTTTATTCATGTCTTAAGGAACAAATGTTGAACTTTTAGTTTTGTAGCATCCCAAAATAGCCCTGGGAACCTCAGGGAGTCCCCAGGCTACAAGATGAGCCAAGGCAATACAGGTGACATGCCTGGCTGGCCTGGCACAATGCATGACAACCAGCCCTAATCACAGCCCTTGAGCAGTACTCCAGGTATAGTAGGGAAGCAAATGGACTCTTGTTCCCTAAACTGGCCTTGTCTTACTCATCCCCTTCATTTCTATCACTGAAATGACATGTAAAAAATTTACAAAATACATGGAAGCCTTGGCTTGAGACCAGTAATCCACAGATATCTGGGGTCTTCACTGCAGTTTCTCTGGTTTTCTTGGTGACTGTCTGGGGAAGTGCCTTTTCAAGGGCAGCTGTTGTCAGAGCATTACCAGGCTTACTGAAAGGACAATTGCTAGTACAGATGAATGTTAGCCTTTTCCAAAGTGTTTCTGTTGTCTGAGAAGGGTGGGAGGAGGTTGTTCTTAACCCAAAGAATAAAAGGAAGCAGAGATTGCTATGACCTGAACTTCACATTCTCCTCATCGATGGAGAGGTTTGCCCTAGTCCCAGACTTTGAATAACTGATGCCATAAGTCTAACTGCTCCTCATAAAGGAAGAGCATGGCTCTGTAGCTCATAAAAAACAGGGTCAGAGAAATAAAAGGTGTTATAAAAAGAGCATCCCTCTAGCAAGTGGAACTCACTACCCCTGTGTGAGGACATCCTTTGCCCTGTGCAGATAAAAAACCTGCAGGACTCCATGGGGCTAGCTGTGCCACTCAGAAAGAGCTGCTGTTCCTGGAAAGTGGGGAACTCCCTCCTTCCAGCATCCCCAACACTCACCAGACGTGGAGGTCCCTTTATGCTCTTGTATGATGTGTGTCCATGTTGATTAATTACCCTTTTTAAGAGAAATGGCCTTCACTGGGAGGTGATGCTGTAGGTCTTGGGTCCCTCAAAAAGAGGTTGTTTAATCAGGAAGCAGACTATGGGACAGATATTCTCTCTTCTTGCTTTATATTTCAAATTTATTTCTTCCCCTGCAGTTAATGCTCAGGTGTGTTTTCTGTCTCTTGGTATGTTCCTGAGGATGGATGAAAGGTGATGAGTTTGTCAAGTGACATGACCTCTGTGGTCTGTCAGCCCACAGCTCACCTCAGGCTCAGTTTGGGCTTCTGACCCTAAGTGACCTCCCACACAGAGCCGAAGGGCAAGGCCAGAACAGACTGTTACTAGAGGCACCAGGATTACTGTGGAGCACCTGGTCAGTGAGAGAAAGGGAAAAAATATGCTGCTGCCCCATCATAGCTTTCAGTACTGTAATGATATTGGTACAAGTTCACACAGCAGATTATACAGAAAATATTCCCTTATAGACACAAGCTAAGCATTTTAACATGAGAGCTGGTCTAGCATCTCCTCACAGCCAACTCAGTGTCCTGCCCTGGTAGCAGCAAAAGCCAACTCCAGGAGCTAAAACCAGGATACATGTAAGTGCCATTCCCTTGGTTTATTTCCTTAGTGCCTGAGGGTGATCAGAGGTGGCATCTTTGAGTAAAGGTTTACAAGGGATTTTCTTTGTGCAAAGAGAGTGCAATTGGCAAGGTTCTTGTGGCTTTGCTCTTCCTCCCTGATCTGCTTTCACTGCCGTTATTCATTAGCTGTATTATTCATTGTTCAGTACCTTCTGAGATGTATCAAATGGTTGCTGTGAAGTAAAAAGAATATTATCCCTTGGCAGGATGAGAGGGGAATGCAGTGCAGGCAAGGATGCAAACCAGAATGGACATATCTGATAGCTCTAGGAAGCCTTTGATTAAATATAGACGTGGAACACTAATACATGGCTGTGAGGGAAGTTTAATGTTGTGTGATAGAGCTGAGAAATGTATAGAGGCTGATTCTTATCTCACACTGGGTTTGATTCCATTGAGATATTAATCTGCTTCTGCTTTTTACCAGAAGGAATGTGGAATGAAACTCAAAAGTGAAAAAAAAAAAAAAAAAAAAGGATTACACCATTTATTTCTTTACAGCACTGCCCATTTCTATCTGCTCAAGATCTGACCCATAATGCTTGGCAGTCTCTGTACCTCCCAGCCGTCTGTAACAGTAGTCATCCTTTTTTTTTTCCCCCTTCCAAAATAGCAGTTTTATGTTATTGTCTCCCAAAGGCATGGCTCATAAATAACTCTGCCACGCTGTATAACCATTCTAAATGGAATTTATATATGCTGATATATTTTGGGGAATATGTTTAGGAAAGGTTTTTTATTATGCTATCTTTACATGTCATCATAGTAATAGCTGTTGCATTATATTTGTTTCATCTCAGCAAAAATACTGGAATAACAGACGAAAGATCACAATGCTCAGCTTTCTTGTGACACTTGCTGGTTTGGGTTGTGATTCTTGAAGCATTGTCATCCGGGTGACACGCTTAGAGGGCTCTCTGAGCCCTCTGAGTCATAAAAGATCTCTGGGAAGTTTCAGTAAGAGTATTCCTGATTCCTTCATGAACTCCAGTCTGCTTAATGTTAATTGAAGTTCTCTTCAAATCCACTTAGATTCATTTTGCCTTCCGTTTCTTTCAGTTCCTTCATGCTCATACAATTTTGATGTGTCCTCGAAAAAAGTCTGTCCCATGGATGGGCTTTTCAGGCCATTGGGCAGGTTGAGACACGTTACATTCAGTGTGTATTTGGAGAGCTGTGGGAATTCAAGGCTGCTGCGAGTGCACTTGCTGATTTACTTTGTTGCCTAACATGGAGGGAAGATAACCAGCTGTGTTTTTCTTTCAGGAGAACTCCAAAGTTCTGAAACAATTTTTTTCTCCAATTCGAGATGTGACCAGTTACTTTATCTTGAGCCCAGGAACTTATGCTGTTGTTCCTGCTACAACAGAGGAGCATGAATTTGAATTTCTCTTGCGAATTTTCATAAAGAATCAAGACTACAAAGAGTAAGATGATATGCGCTCCTTAAAGGCCTCAGGCTTACAGTGTGCCAGGAATTAACTATTTAATGTCAAGATAATTAATGTGGCAATTTGCTTTTAATGTATCCTTGAAGCGTGTGGGGAAGACACAGACGAGTGTTAAGCACACAGGGTTGAGGAGGATCTGATGTATAGTCAGATGCACAAGTGTGGCCACCGCAGAGCAGGGCAATAACTCATCTGCAGCCACCAAGGGTCTCAGCTTTGGTACAAAGAGCCACACAAGGGAGCAATAATTGTGTGATGTGTCCTCCTTGCCCCCGACTATGGAGAAAATTCTCTTTACTGAAAGGAGGACTGGGAGTTTGTTTTTCTTAATTCTTAACAGCTGCTACGTACTTTCGTATGTTCTGCCGGCTGGATGCCAGATGGATCATGTCCCATTCTGCTCAGAGTGGGACCTAGAGAGGCAAAGAGCAGTGAAAGTCCTTGATTCTTTCACTCAGCCATCTCATAGACAGGCTGGCAGGGCTCTCTGTAGGTATGAGAGGGGCCTTGAAGATAAATTTATTGGAAAAATGGTATCTTAGTTCATGCAAAGGAAGCTATTACCACATACATGTATTCACATTACCACGTGAATATCTGGGTGTGATTTACTTCACGTAAGCAAACCCCAGCATTCCGCCTTTACCAAATGACCTCCAAACATCAGATGTGCGGTGGCTTCCCTTCCCTTTTTATAGTGGAAGTGATTTCAGCTCTTGCTTCATCAGCCCATATTTCATTATTGTGAGATTACTTTCTAGGCTTTGGGCCCTGACAAAAATAGCCCAGAACTAAGAACTAAGGCAACTCCTTAGTTATGGAAAACAAACATAAGGAGTCTGCTGTGAACTGGATTGCCTTTAGCATGATGACTCATGGACAAGGCAGCTCAGCCCTGGAAGGTGCTCCAGGAGAGCCTCTGACTCTCCCAGACCTTCCTGAGCTAGGACAAGCATGGAGATGCCCTTCCCATGGGTATCTGCAGCACTCACCTACATAATAGCACAGATGTTATAAAAATAGAATCTGGCTTGTCTGATTTCTCTACCAAAAGCAAAACTCAAGTATTGAATGTTGCTACTAAGTATGTCTCAGAAGGAATTGTAACCCTGGCTCAATTTGAGGCAGTCTGAAGGCATTTAGATGATGTTGCCTTTTAATAGCCCAGATGCTATTTTTATTTCTGACTGTTAAGCTTTACGTGGCTCAAGGCAGGGCAGCCCTGTCTTCGTGCGTGGTTAGTTTAGTCCTGGCATGCTCAGAGTAAAGCAAGTTACCCTTTCTCTACTGCTCGTGCCAGCAGAGCTGGCTTGGGGAAGGCAGTGGCCCCAGATCAGCCAGAGACTCAGCTCATGACTGTTTGCACAGAGAGACCCAAGACTGGTGCAACAGGCTTGAGTGACCTGGGACAGGCTGGGCCATGTGGGTGCTGAGCATCTTGTGGGGCCATGGGCTGGGTGAGTGCACTGTTGGTGCTTGCCTTCTGCCACGTCTGCAAATCAGTGCTCTGAAAAGGCCTGCTTTCTCCCACTTTGACTCTTGTAACTCTCTTGTAGGAACTCAAACTCCCCGACAAGCCTAGTGCTGCCAATGGTAAGAGTCTGTGAAGATGCAGATACTGGTGGTGGTTCCCAGAGAGCTGACTGTTCAGTGGGCACCTCTACTGACTCCTCTTCATCAGCTTTCTTCTCCCTTTACCAGCTGTTACCTGTCCCAGAGTAACAGCAGAGTACCTCTCTGGAGAGATGGAAGTGACAACAAAGCCCCCCCTCTTCACATATGCTTTTTTCAGGCTTGATTTTTAAGGAAACAAATCTTATACAGTCCCTTTGTCAGCCTGTCCATCTGTCCTTTTCACCTCACTGTCTTTAACACTTTGACAAACCAATATAGCACTTCAAAGACACTAAATTCTCACGGTGTATGTAAAAAGTGTATGTATCTATTAAGTAAAGAGGAGGGAAACCTTGATTAATTCCTGAGATTGAGATTATACATGCCTTCCTCATGAAAATGGCTTAATTTAAATGCTTGTACCCTATAAAGAACAGGAATCCATAGGGATGAGGCCCAATGCAGATTTCTTTTGATTTCCCTTGGGATATCTTCACAGAAATAGGACAACTTCAAAACTGGCTGCATCTCTAGTTCAACCCACTTTCAGCCTGTCTAGCCCAGCCACCGTTTGTTGCTTGGTTTCCTTGCTGTGAACTGTGGACACATTGCCAGAGCTGGTCCAGTCCATACTACTGTCTCACCAGCAAAACCCTGCCGCTGAGACACTGCTGTTTATACCAGTGCAAAGCAGTGCAGGTCTTTGAAGGCACAGGTGTGAAGCTGCTCCAGGAGAACAGAAAACAGTCCTTTCCTTGTGATTCATTTTCCAGCACAAAATTAAGCCCCATTAGAGGGATAGTGTAAATGGTGGCTTGCTAACTCTTTCCACAGAAGCTCTCAGTTTACTTGGCTGTTGTCCTTAGCCAGTGTTTAGACTTTGATGAATTATGGTACCCACACTTTCTGCTCTTGTTCAGGTATTTGGGTGTGAATTACCTCACACAGAGCTAAAGGCTCTGGACCTTAGGCTTAGATTTTTTTGGAAAACTTTATAATGTTAAGGATAGTTCCCCTTCACAGTTGGTGGATCTTCTCAATGGAAGGTTGAAAAAAATCACTTAACCATTGAATTGCAACTGCTCAGGTGTAGTCAAGCCTGCCTTGGAGTTGAGAAGGTGCAAGAGAAAGGAAAAGTCAACTCCTGCTCTATTTCTTCATTCACATGAATCTTCACATGCCCTGAGCCAGTGGTCCCAACTAGTGGCCATCAGTGAGGATCAGGATTTGTACCTCTATATTCATGACTTGCTAAATTCCACCCTGGATGTGATCTCTCATGTTCCTTAGGCCCTGAGCTACTTCTCCCTAGTTGTACTAAATGGTAGCATCCAAACTCTGCTTCTTCCTTCATTGCAGTAGCTGTTCCTCGCTTCTGGTCCACTTTACTTTTGAGGTGTTACAACTGCAGCCTGTACTGTGCATTCCCTGCACCTCTAAAGTGCTGTTTGGATCAGCAGACCTCTGCCTCCAGTTGTTTTGTAACTGAATTTTTTATGTCTGTACTTTGTCTTCGATGCAGGATGTACTGACTCTGAACCAGGACAGCTCGTATAAGGCTCTTTTCCTAAGATACGCTGAACAGGTATCCTATCTAAAACATCTTGCTGAAAAAAAAAAAAGTAAAATAAAAAGACATGTGGACTTGGAAAAAGAAAAACTGATCTATGATGTTGATACAAATCTATCTAGAAGTTCTTTTTTTTTTTTTTTTGTAACGTAGCTTGACCCTCAAGTGGATACCCTGAAAACAGTATTGATTGACCTGCCAAATCCCACAGAAAAATGGGACATTCAGCTGGGATAGATTGGCTATTGCCATGTATCAGTCGAATATTGGAGATTTGTAGTTGCACTGGTGATGGGCTTGCATGTGTACATTTTTATTTTTTTGCTTCGGTCTGTTTATTTGCTGAAAGCAATTAGAAAGTCTTGGGTATTTCCCCCCCGTCTCATCAGCATCATTTTCCATTTGCCTTCTCAGCACTTGGAAACCAGACATCAGTCAGCATTTGAGTAATTGATTCCTGCTCTTTCAGAGCCAAGTTCTGTGTTCACAGGAGATGCTTTTAATGGTTTAATAAACTGTTATAAAGAACTCCTTGACTTAGTCAAGAGGAAAAACATCACTGTCAAAAGTCTCTGCACAATGGACCTCTTGCTGTTAATAGTTATATCAATGCATGAAGGTGAAAATGAACATGAGCTGCCACACTGGATGCCCCAGGGGTGTTTCAGGAGGGAGGCAGCCAGGTTCACTGATGGGCAGCTCCAAGGGAAGCAGGCAGCAGTGCCTGTGCTCCCAGTCATGGGACAGCTGCCTGCTGTGCTTGCCAATCGACAGCTCCCAAGCTAGGGGCTGGTGAAGTCAAAGGTGGTCCCATCACTGTTGATAATATCCCGTGGTGATGGCAGTGCCTGTAAATCCCCTACAAACTCTAGTAAAGAGTGGCCCAGAATTGTGGAGGGTTTTGTCATGGTCCTGAGTGGGTGTTGATGCTCCTTTGATATATAAGCAGTGCATGAGGAAAGGAGTTTTGGGTAAAAGTGACACAGGAGAAAACTTTATGCTCACAGACCTCTCTTTGCATTTTATTCTGCATTAGGGCTCAACTATTGATGCCTCGCAGCTACAACAACTCCTTAATGAAGTGATCCTGCAAGGTAAAGCTTTTACAACCCAGCTAATGTCTTTGGTGCTTCCCCATCCTTAGATGAGTGTAAATTAGACAGAGGATTTAGTGGTGTCCTGATGGTCCCCAAAAAATCCTCATTGTGGCTCACCACACTGTTGGATCAAACATGAGACAGGCACAGCCTGAGGGCTCAAACCAACTCAGCCATGCACAAGGCTCAAAGTGCCCTTAGGACTTGCTAGTTCAGCACAAGTGGCCTTTCTTGTCACAATCATTTCCTTATTTCAAGAGAGAAGAGTTTCCATCAAGGCAGGTAGGTGGGCAGAGACTGGGCAGAGTAGCTGTCTGCAAGTTCCAACTATCCTTGGAGAACAGAGAAGTAGAGATGTCTGAGATGAGTCAGAATCCCTCAGTAGACCTCAGCTTGGCACAGAGCCCTTGCTGCTGTTTGAGAATCTGAGCCAGATGTGGGGCTTTTTAGCTATGTGAGCCCTCAGACTGCTGTCCTCCTTCCCTTTGAATGGTGACCTGATGCCTGTCACACACCTTGTTCTCTCTAATTCCTTCTGTTTTGTCAATCCTTGCAGATGAAATGACCAGCCTGGGAGGAACATTCAGCTTCGATTCATGCAGAGGCATTTTAGCTCTGATGGATGTATCCTTTCAGCAGAAGCAATAAACTTCCCTGGTGCTGCCCATCCTTGCCTTGAGTTATGGCTAAGCTGTGCATCCCAGTGTGAGAACCTGCAAGTAAATATTAGCCACAATCTGCAATAAATAACTGTCCCAGAGTCTATGCAGGACTTTGCTGTGCATGCCCTGGCTCTGGTGTGTCTGGTTGAAAGCGTGGATCAACCTTCTAACTTCTAAAGCTAATTCTTTGCTCTCATTTTCCCCTCTGCAGGGCCTGGGGCTTGGCTAAGCTTCACCATTGGGCGTGGGTCCCAGGCAGAGCCAAGACATGGGGCAGCACAGGGCTTAGGCATAGCTCAGCTCTTCCATCCCAGCTGCACCATGCTGGCCTGTGGTGGCACTTGAGCAGGCTGCCAGCACTGCCAGCATAGCTGGTGTCAGGGGCAGCAGCACTGTCACCACTGAATAACACCCACTTGCCTGGCAGGACGTTCAACCTTTCCAGTGTATCTCTCCTATTTTGATGGATCACACAGTCTTTTTACTGTTAACAAGACAACACAAGAAATAAATTTCTGGCTGTTGTAGAACAAGAGGGCTCTGTGATGAAAACATGCATTCTCCCTCATGTGTTTTCTCCTCCTTGCTTGTTCACTGTCTCTTTTCCTCCATGCTCTGAAATAACTTCTAAACATTTCCAGAGATTTACAAACTGCCAGAGAATGAATAAAAATGACCAGAAGTCCCTCTCTCTTTCAAGCTTTCTGAATCTAGCCAGCAAAAGAGATTTTACCCCCTTTATAAAGCCTGTCCTGGGGTAAGTGGGCACTGTGAATGCATGGCACATGCAGGGAGCTGACAAAGCTGCTGCTTGGCTTTAATTCAGGATGGATTTGTCATTCTCTGGCCTGCATACAGCCCATGTACAGCGTGACTTATCCAGGCCTGCAAAGCCAGGTTCATCTTTTTTCTCTCAGGTTTCATGACAGTGGCACTTGTCTCCTTATATTTCAGTGGTGATGAGTTTTGCTTTCATGGAGTTTTCACCATTCCAGCTGCATTAGGTGAGTTCTGTGTGTTTGCCAAGGACTCCTGGGTGGTGTATGGAGGGGCGCAGTCCCACTGACACTGTCTGTGCATCCACGGAGGATGTCTGGGCTCCCATGCACAGCTCAAAAGCTGCAGACAGAAGTCATCAGGATTGTCTCCTCAAGCTCTTACTCCTTCAGTGCCTGTTCCTCCAGGAGTATCCAGCCAGAGCTGATGCTGTGAAGCCTCATGAACAGCCCATGGGACCATGTTCATTCACAGGGGCATCTCTGCTCCATGGCTAAATGTCACTGCAGGTTCCCTTGTGGTTAAAGGCACAATATAAATAGAAACCTTTTGTTGCTTGTGAGCACAGGTATGAGCAGCTGTGCAATGTGTCAGAGAAGGTGAATATAACACTAAGCGTAACTGAGAACAGGAAAGATCTTGGCTTTCTCAGTACAAAGCAACAGACAGAAGAGGCTGCATCTTAGGTCTTTTCTTTATGTGAAGGCATCCTCGGGAACAAAGACAGCCAGGCTTAGCTCTCATTAACTGCTCAATTCTTAACTAAATGCACAGCTCAACTCGAACGGACGACTGACACTGCAGGAGTTCGGGAGCCTCTGGCGAAGTCTCACTAAATACATGGTATGCGGGGGCTGCTCTCTCTCCTCCGCGGATACTGTACCCTTGGGCTTTTCATCAGCAGGGAGCAGATGCTCTGTGATATCAAAGCACTGCAGGGCGAAGCACTGCAAAGGTTGCTTGCTTAGTGGGTCAGAGTTGCATCCTCTCACGCAAAGGTTGAGAGCTCAGGAAGCAGTGGTGTGTGTAAAGTGCTCCAAATGAGCAGCCGAGGTTTTTCTAGCACAGAGAATATTGAGGGAAATCTGGGAGAATGTAGGAAGGCCACTTAGGCTCAGAACTTGATGGAAATCTCTGTGTCTGTGCCACCACTGGCAACTTTTTTTAAAAAGGCTTTCTAAGCTGAAATGAGCTCTTGAACAGAGTCATCTGAAAAATGTCACTTTCCTCATTGCTGCAGTTCAGTCAAAATGTGTAGGATCCAATGAAGGCTTGTCCGGGAGAAATGTCCCTGCTTCAGGATAAGCATTAAATCTGAAAACAGTGAGGTCAGCAGCATGTGATTTAGGGTCCCACCTAAATTCCCAGTCAGGGCATGCTTGGCAGCTTCCCCGTGTCAGGTCTTTCTCTCTCAGTCTTTCTGAAACCTGAGGGCTGAGTGGGCTTTAGTCTGAGGCCACCTTGGACATGGGGTGCCAGTTCCCTGTCTAGCAACAGCGCTCTGCCTGCTGATAGCACCTCAAGTGTAGTGTGTGGTCTGTCAGGAAAGATGACCCCATACCGTTCTGGGACTCCAGAACTCTTGGCTTATTTCACATGTTATAGACAATGTCTTTTTGTCAGTGAAGCTGAGTATTCCTGTTGCTTGTCTGCACACATAACACAGGGAGAGTGAGCAAAAAGGCTTCTGGCTACCCAAAACTGGGATTTTGTACACAGTAACATTCTGTCAGAGCCTTCTGGAAATGGGTCTTCCTTGTCATGGCCACCCCATCTCATCTGCTGAACTTTCTTGCAGCCTATTTATTAAGGAAGAAAAGCATACACAATTATATGTGGTAGTAAATTTGGGTAATGCTGATAAGGGCTTGACATCTGCCTTTATGCTGTTTTTTAGGATATCTTCAGCAAGGAAGACAGAAACCGTTCTGGATTTCTTGATGTCGCTGAGCTGAGGGGTGCGATACAGGCAGCAGGTACATCCATAGGTGTTGAGCAGCTCCCTTTCTTGTCCCTGTGGCAGTGAAGGAAAGGATGAAAAAGAAAGAGGAAAGAAAAAAGAGCTTAGGCAGAACGTGGCTTGGATTTCACAGAAGTGCCAGTTAGATCACAGCTCTGCTCAGAGCTCTGCCTTGGGGAGCTGGCAGAGGTGCAGAGAAGTGCAGCACTGGCCAGACGAGCTTATCCATAGTCTCTCTAGGCCATGGATGAATCATCCAGCAGAGGAAAGGAGCAAGGAACAGTGGATGCCCGCACTTGCCCCAATTCTTGCAGTTTCTCTCCATGGCAGTGACTTAAGTCTAGAAGGAAAAGCCACAGTAACAGGCATTTATTTAGTTTGCACTGACCTCTGTTGGCTACTGAGTGCTGAAACTTGCAGTGAGTGCATGGCACCCCGTTACACGAATCAAGTATTTCAGCTGGGTCATCCCTCCAGAGACTTTGTGTATGAAATATGTCTCTGGCACAGCAATCCTCTTATAATTGTACATTAGAGAAGCTCTCATTTGGCTACTTGGAGCTCTGAGGGGTGCTGTTCCCAGGAGGAAGCTGGTGCAGGATTGCTATTCGAGGAAGACATCAGTTCAGGGGATGTATGTGTAAGTTTTTGCTGTTAAGAGGTGGGCAGAGTATTAACATCTGCTTGAGGAGTGCAACACTGATGTGCCAGATGTCAAAGGAGGAGCTCCCAGGTCCCTTCTGTAAGAAAGATGATGAAGTGTAAAACTGTGAGAAAAATTGTATATTGAGAAGTCCCGTCAGCCAAAACAGTGCAGCTATTTGAAGGGATGCAAGGACACCATTAAATGGCAAATTCAATGCATGTTTAGCTATAAGCAGTTCTGAGTGGGGAAGAAAAAGAAAACTACAAGCTCATTCTTGCTGCCTTCTGAGCCAGACAGCTGCATTTGAATCTGGGTTGGCAATAGGATGATCCCCATCCTGATTTCTAAGCAGGAAGAAGTGGGTGACCCCAGAAGGTGTTTGAGAGCTTGGTGCTACCTCTGGAAATGGTATTTATGTATCTAAATACATCTCCTAGACAGATGTTCCCTAAAGTGTTCAATGCTTTCCCCATCAAAACACTGAAGTGTGTGCTTAATTTTCACTGTTTTCCTAATGCTTCCAAGCATAATGAGGATGGGGCAGAGTAAAGCAGGCCGGCTGCATTAACAGCATTGCTGCCCTGAGATGCAAGGACATTGGTCTGGTGTATTTACACACTCCTCACTGGCAACAGTAAATACATCAAAATTTAAAAAAAATAGGGAAACAAAGTCTGTATTTTAAAGTTTGGCTAAAAACAGAGTGGGGAGTAGCCTTACAAATAAGTAACAGCACATATCTGAAAAGACTTGGGAACAGAGAGGTTAATTGAGAGACATCATGAGGTGAGCAGATTTCAGAGCAAGTATATCCCAGACTGACCAGGCTAAATTGTTAGTGTTTCACTAGTGTAAAACATGATTATACCAATTCATAAGCAGAACTACTATGTTTGCTGGAATCTGCTCTCCAGAGAGAGCTTGATTGAATTCCCATTGTCTTCAAAAGGTTAAAAATAGATAGAATTCATTGCTCACTGCTACAGAAGTTCTTGGCAGTGGTTTGAAACCAGAATCAAAGAAGGCATTTCATGAAATAGATTTATTTTTAATTACTAACTTTTTCCCCGAGGAAAAGAATATAAAATCAGGTTTATTGTAATTTGAAATGTATATTAAGACCAAATATATTTTGATTCTTTAAGTATTCAGCATTGTGCATCTGCTTCCTGCTGGAGACCTCCAACTAGGCTCCAATGGTGGTACTAAACCACTTCCATCAGCTCTCTCTCTCTCCCTACACAGGTGTAGAGAGGCCATTTCTTTTATTTCTGCTTATTCAACTAATTTAGCTCCAGGATGAGTTCATTTAAAACTGGAAAGTTTAAAACTGGTTGAAAAATCGGGAAAGTTACTTCTCATCCAGCTGAGCCACTAAAACTGGCAGTGAGCAAATGAGACTTTTCTGAAGTCTCAGAGAAGGCATTAAACTGAAGCTATCAGTCCAGCTCTCTGCAGAAAATTTCCCTTTTGTTTCGCAAATCAGCTTTTAGTGCAAAATATATTTAAATCATTCCTCTTATATAGCCAGCACATTTAGGGTAGTTTTATTTAACTAATAAAAGAATCATTTTAAAAGGCAATTTTTGTTCATTGAATTGAATACCAATTTCCATCCAAACAGACTGTGACACAAATACTGAATAATCAGCTAATAAAAAAGAAATGCACTCTTTGCCATTTTCTAATAGAAGAGAAAATGTAAAAATTAAGAATCCCAGGCATGCTATGCTGCATAATAGCATGAGCATGCAGCATCTCCCTGTTTAGCAGAAAGTGCCAATGCTATTGTAAATGCTAGACTCAGACTTTAACAGTCATAAGCCAAATAAAATCACCCTTTCTTACAGAAAATAAAAGCTGAAAAGGTAAAGCAAGATAACTCTAGATTAGTTAGCTCAGTGTTTCCCGCTTGCTGACTTAAGCCACAGTGTGAGTGAGTAAGATGGCTTTGATTTTCCATTACCCTACTGCGACTCTGAGGCACCAAACTGTGGAAAGGCACCTGCTGTCCTGGGGTGCAGAGAACCGGCATGACAGGGTGGAGGGCTGAGGGAGGGCCCCAGCTTCCTCGCAAGGTGCACAAGGCCATCAGAGCCCATCCATCACCTCGCAGTCTCTTCCCAGTGCTGTCATTCCTCTTCCCTCCGCAGGTCTGGCCATTACTGACCAGCTCCTGCGTCTGCTGGTGTTGCGGTACGGCGATGCTGCGGGGAGAATCGGCTTCTCCGACTTTGTGTGCTGCATGCTGCGCCTTGAAACCATGAGCTGTGAGTCTCAGAGACAGGGGCTGGGCAGGGGACGTGGTGGCAGGGGAGTTTGCAATGCCAGACTGTGGGCAGCAGCAGGAGGCAACACTAGACACGATAATACATGTCTAACAGCATAGCTGGGAAGTAATAAACCTGCCCAAAGTCCAGGCATGGTCCAGCAATCCCTTTGGGCAACCTGAAGCCAGATTTGTCTCCTGCCCATTAGAGCAACTGGTGGGTAGAGAGCAGTTTAGTGTTGAGAGAAAGCAGCAGCTGGGAATACAGTAATACACCCTCACTGACAGAGGCCAGAAGGAAGGTCAGCCCCCAGTTTCCCATCAGAGCTCATCAGACTGCCTGGGAGTTGCAGTGACACTGCAATGCCCTGTGCTTTTCCCTGTTGAAGAGCTATGGTAATGTATATCCAGAGTTTCTTCAGCTGTCCATCCTTTCCCACTGCATGAATTTAGCCTGGCCTCTGCAGGCTTGTCCTTAATGCCCCTATACACTAAAACTCATTTCCTAAAAACTAGATGTGTCCTTGTGCCTGGTGCTTTTCCACAGAAGCTTGAGCATCATGGGCCACAGCAGAGCTTCCTCCAGGGTGGTGTGAAGTGTTGCAGGTACCCCTGAGGGGATAGTGCCTGCAGTAGTGCTCAGTGAAGGAGTGAAATGACCCTTCCCAAATGGAAGGCAGCTTTCTCTTTTTGTTAAAAATTGTTAAAACACAGAGAGGGCTGAATCATAGCTAAAGAGAGGGCTTTTTTTTTTTTTCTGCTGACTAAAGAGATATTTTTCTCACCAACTTCAGTGAAGTTCTCTTCATTTTTTGGTAAGGAGAAGATCTGAGATCCTTCTCAGTGGATATGCCCTGTGTTGCACTCAGCTATTGTCTGGCAGTTGCAAGGAGGGAGTGGCTATAAATAAGCCCTTGCCTAAATGTGAGTGCAATTCTGTTTTACAAAAGCATAATTTTTGCTACTCTAACAATGAGCATTTTGACTGGAAATACCAGTAGTTAAACAAAGCCAGCAACTGTGACCCTTGTGCTAGAATATCACTACAGCAATTTATTTCATCCTTGGAATGAGCAGCGTTTCAACAGCGCATGGAAATGAGGGTTCTTTTTTTCCATGAGTTTTTGCCACTGATATTTAATGGGCCAACAGTGGTCAGCAAAACTGCTCGGATGACATTGCCTAAAATCCTGTTTCAAGGGAGTACAGCAGAAGCAGCTCAGAAAGGCAGAGCGTGTCCTGATTTTAATGCTTTCAATAAAAAAAAAAAAAAAGATAGCTTGCAAACATCCATTTTTTTTATACATGTCACTTGCTGTAGATGAACATTCTTAAGCCTAAATTAGTACTATGACAATTTTTTTTCATGTAGGAAAGATCCTCTTACTTTGTAAGTGCCAATATAAAGACAAATGCTTTTACATCCATGTGGAGTCTCTGAAAGTTTCATTCTCATTTGTAATGAGAATCTTAAAATGCTCTCAACTCTTTTAGTTATCATTTTACAGGGGGTTTAACGTGGAATACATTTCTCAGGCTTTTCAAATCATTGTGAATAAGTTTGTTACAGGAGAGGATAAAGGTGCCAAGTGATACTAAAAGGCAGTCAACCTTTATAGTGATGTGAATGCAGCAGGGAAGACAAAATCTGTCCCATTAAATCATTACTCATCCTTTCAAGATAGCCAGAAATGAGACTCAGACCAAAAGCAGCAGCTTCTTTGCAAATTCTATTTAACTGGAGTTAATGAAGCAGTAAAGAGGCACTTACCTCTGCCCAGAGGAGGTAATTTCAGCACTGCCTTTTTTCCTAAAAAGATTGCTGGGTGTCAGTCCAGCCCTGCAAATAGAACCTTGTCAAGAGGTGGGGCACAACATGGGCATTCACTTGTTCTATGCCTTTCTTCAGAGCAGCGTAGGCTGGATGTGCTTCACCGTGTTAACTTTCCTCTCTCCTCTGGACCCTGTGGGTAACTCTGGTTCCTTCCTAAGGGTCAGAGGAGGGATGAGCCTTTGTGCCCTGTTCCTACCCTCTCCCAGCAGCCTTGTACTTTTTCTAAGGCCGGGCAGGTTTCAAAACATTCATGATGTTACAAAGTCTTTTCCATTCAGGCTCCTGGAGAAACATGTAGTTCAAGGGTAGACGGACTTAAATTTGTTTCAACTTTTTATTACTGTTTGTAACAGCACATTTCTAGGAGAAAAGTAATTTCAATATAAATAAAAAGAACTCACAATAGTATGTTTTGAGTTTATCAAGCACTTGGGTTTGAAGGTTTCTCCTAGACAAATTGCAATATAAATGTGCGCATGGAATATCAATATTTGAATGGATTTAAATTTTCTGATGGCAGAGTGTTCTGTCAAAAAAACTTTCAGCAATGTTAATTTCAAACTCTAGCTGAATAACAGCAACATCTGCATTTATATTCCCTGGAAAGAGCTTGCAAGGCATACTAATGACTTCAAGAGAATCACTTCCTTTAGGGCACACTGTGATCACTCACTGCCAGCGAGGATGGAAAAGGACCAACAGAAAGTTTCCCTGTGGGAAGATGTGTTTCATTAGTTCACCGTTCTCCTGTCAGTCTTCAGGCAGGAAAACAATTGAAACAAATTATGAGAGGAGATGAAAGCAGCCACATTGAGCACTCCCTGTCCTTACACTTCTGCCAAATTCCAGCTCTGAAATTGGGATGCCTTCCCAGGCTGTGGTCCCAGGGCCAAGGCAGAGGGGACACCCAGCACACAAATGAGATGTGGCCAGGCAGGACAGTGCAGGTAAACACCTGAGCCAGGCAGAGCATCCCAGAACAGGGATTGCAGCTCTGCTACTCAGCTGCCACAGCCTTATGTCTGCATTGCATCCTCATGCAATAAGATTTTCTGTGTTCTCTCCCCAGACGCGTTTCAAAATTTAGCAGACGGTGGATCACAAATTTTGATGACGGCAGTGGAGGTAAGAACGTTCCTTCCTTGTATTCTCTCCATCTCCAAAGTGACACCATTGAGTGTGTTAGCAGAAGGGAGAAGTTAAGGGTGACGTGTGATGTATGTTGCTAAGGTGTTTGCCTCTGACACCAACAGTGATGAAGGTTTTACTGTGCTGGAGGTGCATAATGTGTGGAGGTATTTCCCTGGGCTTCCATGGCCCCAGTCACAGTGCCTCACAAGGGTGAGCACAGCTCAGAGGTGGCCATCCATGGCCAAAGCACAGTCTTCCCTCACTGGTGCCAGCCTGTTATTGCTGGAATCATTGCTCAAAGTGACTTTGAGGAAGTGAAAAAAAAAAAGAAAAAAAAAGAAAAAGTTCCATACCCTCATTTCTTTACTGCCCCATCTGTTAATCCTAAATTGCAAAACATCTTGGTTTTAAGAAAGAAATAGCAGACAAATGCTTGCTGCTGCTGTTTGTCTTAAAAGCACAGCCTGAAGGATAGCTAGCTGAATGGGGATACATCAAGCTTTTTATCAGCTAGTCTGAAGCAAAAATCCTGCTGTGCTCCATAGTGATATGCCTGAGTGCTGCATTTTATCAGTCGGGGGACTGTTATTTGACAACCCAGTGTTTAAGAAGATTTAAAAAAAAAAACCCTTTTACAATCTTGCCAGCTCCTGTTTACACTCTGTTGTTAGTGCAGTGGCTCGTAGTTCATTAAATGTTTTGCACCAAGGGCAGAGCACATTTTTCAAGAAGACCTGAACCTGTTTTATAGGGTAGTCTTTTGGATAAGCAGATCCCCAGAGGTTGCTATCCTTTCCACTTGCAATCAGGCAGGTGCCATCCTTTCCCAGCAATTGCTCCTGCTGCAGCTGCTGCAATAATTTATCATGGAAAATAACATATGGAAAGTGTTTCTGGGTCTGAATTGTAATAAGGGAAAAAGGCAATTCCAAAACCCCTTAACTACCCTGTGCGGGACAAAAGGGCCATAGTCTTTGGGCAGAAGGTACCAAGACACATCTGAAGACTTGGTGCAATATCACTATCTAAATTCACCTTTTCTTGTCCTTTTTCCAGTGGCTGACTCTTGTCATGTACACCTAAAAAGATGTCAGAGCTCATGGTAAGAAATCTCCTCAGTACTATACAAATTGAGAAGAGAGTGTGGGTGCCCTTCCAGTGGACACAGGGAATGTGAATGGGGGCCTTATAGAAAGCTCGCCCTGGGATAATGGTGAGTTTTGAGAGAAAGAGAAAAGTGAGAGCTGAGGCATGAGCAGGGCTGGAGAGAGTCTGCAAAGGGAATTGGACTTTGGGCTGTTTTTTTCTGGGGAATTGGAGATGAGCTTCTTGGTTATGCAGACCATCAATGGCTCATCTAGTCACTTGCCCCTGGTTCCCACCTGAAGTAATAAATTTTCCACAGATCAGCAAGCAGTACTTGTCTTCTTCTGAGGGGTGCAATTATCCCTGCATGTCTTACATAGCTGCAGAAAATGTAAAGCCAAGTAGAGGGTGGGGATATAAAGTCACTTAGATTTCTTTGTCAGTCTGATTTCACATTTTTAACTGAATGATGTGATTTAGTTTACCTTTGAACAACAGTCCCTACCTCGTGCTTCACTTGATGTTTGCTCTCTGCATGCCATGGGCTTTTTTCCTCTGAAGTTTTTCTGGACTTTCCAATTTTGCTACTTGGTTCTCATGAAGGACTCTGCCTTTTCCTGAAAAACTTGTTCTGTTTCTACATCCATAAACCATCTTGGCCCTTGTGCTTCCTCTAACCCTCTGAGATGCAACTGTTCACAGCTGCAGTGGTTGAAGTGTTAGTGCTGGTCCCAGACATTTGTCACTGAGGAGAAAACAGGGAGGAAATTAGAGAAAACATGCAGTGGAGAGCCAGCAGCCTCCCACGAATTTGTGGAGCATCCTTGGACAGAAATGTCCTTCAACAAACACCCTCAGAAGAACATCAGTGAGAAAGAAGAGTGCTATTGCCAGGGAAACGCCTTCAAGAATCTCCCTGACACCCTTCTTTTTTTCACTGATAGCTAGATCCACAATCACCACTATTATGTCCACAATGATAAGTACAACTCCAAATACTCTGAATCCAAATGACATCACAAATGGGTAAATTTTTCTCCTGATTGCATTGGAACACACTTTCCTTATCAAACCTGTTAAAAAATGGAGTGGGGCAAAACCCCCAAACCAACAAAGAAAACCCCTATGCCCAGGACACCCACTGAAATCCAGGGGCTGAATTCAGATAAGCCTTCCAATAGACAGGAATTACAATAACAAATAATGCATGAACAGCATCTCTGGTGTCTCCCACCTTGTTTCTGAAGACAGTTGACACTGGATGCCAGCTTTGGTGAGCAATTGGAAGGGCCAGTGTATAACTAGGGTGTAAATTACATTCCCCCAGGGAGAAAGCATGGTAGGTTCAGGCCCAAGGCAGGCATGGCTCCATGTCTTTCACCCTTGGCTCCCGAACACCATTCATGCCCAGCTGCTCTGTCTTGGCTCCTAGTTACATCCAGTGTGTCCATCTGCAGCAAGAGCTGGGCTTCACCACTCAATGTTTTCACCCCTCTGAGCTCTATTTGCACACAGTTGTTTGTTTGAAAGTCTGCCCTTTGCATTTGGAGAGCTCTGGACAGTGCAAACCTGCATTTTGATGTGTGGAAACACAATATTCACCACACAGCACCCACCACTTGCACTGCAGGCTATCATTAGGTAAATATGAGGCTAGAAGGACCTCACTTTTGGAGATGAAGTTGCTTAAATTATTGCTTGCAAATTATATTCATAGTGTATTTAGTCTTCTTTCTTTTTTTTTCCTTTCATGAATCATTCATAAACTGATCATAACTTCTGGGAATATATAATTAATCATAATTTTCACTTACCGGTTTGGAATGAAATCCTGCCTGTAGGGTGTTTGTAAGCAGTTCACTTGAGCAATTTAGCAGACACTTGCAGCCAGAGACTGGGCAGTCATGGCACAGGCCCCCTCAGAGGATTGAAACTGTTTAAACTTGGAGCCTAATGAATTATGAGTGATGTGGAAAAACATGCTTGACATCCACTGAAAAAAATTCTTGGTAAAAATATTAGTGATTCCTGAAGCTGTCTGTGTTTTGAGCGAGTCTTTTTACCTCTGTTTTAGGTGGTTCTCTGCTCCTCAGGGTGCCCAAGGCCATCCCCTACAAGAGCCATCCATGGGGTTCTTGTAAAACTACTGTGAAGGAGTGAAGCCATGGACATTTGCTTATGCTTGGTGGTATTTGGAAGCTGGGATGAAGAGCCCTCTTCAGGCAAACTGGACTTGCAGTGGAGAGAGAAGAGGTGCTAATGAGAGTGGCCTCTGGCCAAGCAATCTCCTCTCATCTTCCTGTAAATAGCATGGCTGGTTCTCCTCATCAGAACCTGCACAGAATTCAGGAACAGCTCCACTAAACCCATTGCAAATAAGAATAGAACCATACCTTTTGTGTGGAAGGTCTATATATCACATAGGTTGCAAAAACAATTAAGACAGAGTTTTATTTGCTTGCGTGCCATTTCTAAATGCTGGAAAAAAGATGGAAGAAATTAGTCATAATTAAACATAAATAGCACCAGAAGCTTTTTGATTTTATTTATACTTTTTTGTTAATAAATTTAAAAAAAAGTCTTGAGCCTGTTTGAGTTCATCTATAGGGATTCCATTTTAATTACTACAGCAATGAGGAGGCATATTAGAGATGTAGAACAGATTGTTCAGTGTTTTTTTCTGACTTCCAACATCTATATCAGGACAGTCTGGGAAGACACAAGTTTATCTGAACTGCATTTTCTTCCTCCATCCTGATGTCCTTAAAAATACAGGGACAGCTTCTTCAGACATAATTCCTGCTCCAAAATGTAACTTAAATCTGCAAAATAACTGTAACCTTTCTGTACCCACACCGAACTTCATTTTCCTACCTTTTTGTCATGGTGATAACAGCAAATTTAATGATCTCTTCAACTCAACTATTGAAAAAAAATAATCTTTGAAGACTCTGTGAAAATGCCAAAAAAGAAGGATGCAAATGTCAATGGATGAAAGGAATCCAGGGTTGCCATGGCAATATAATCCACACTGTGCCTCACCCAGACCCTCTGTACAAGTTTCCATCGAGGCATCCACATGGTAGTGACATATCTACCCATTTGGCAGTGAGATGCTACACACTGGAACAACATCTACATCACAAGGTGAAGAAGAGACTTTGTTATCATGAGGTCAGTCTGCATCAGTGTCTCGTTCAGCAACTGGGAGAGCTTTACTCATATACATGGGTCTTGTGCAAGAAGGGCCACTGAACCCACTCTTCTACTGAAAATGAGGGTAAAATTAAATCAGTAAATTGAGAATATTCTAATACTTTCCAGTAATTTTTAAACAAACTGATTCCTTCTCCAAAATGTGACCTACACATCCCAGCTGAAATCCTTAATTGTTAATTAAGCTCTCTGAAAATGTTGGCAAAGAGAGAAGATAAATATAAGAGGTGGCCATGGAAAAATAAATATGCTTTGCTAAAAAAGGTATATTAGGAGACCCACTTCAGAGAAGTATGCTCATTTAGTTTAGCCTGGGAGTTCATGAAAGGCAAGTAGAAATCTTGAAGTACTTCTGGATGGTATCATCTATACGGTTCAGGGATGCTCAAGATGGCTCAGACCTGCTGGGAACAAGCTGACACAGAAGTCACCTCTGTTAAAATTGAAAAATTCAGTTCAAGTCAACTGGTATAAATACATTCTCGTTGTGTGAAAGTATTATCTATAAAAATACCAAGCTATTAAGATCAATCTTAAAAATCTTAATTTGCAGACAATGTATTTCTTCTCCTTTTGTTACGATGTGTAATTGCCTTTCTGTGGAAGGCAGTTATGCCTGTCATGAGACAAAGATCCTTGTCTCATAACTTTGTCTGGCCAGAGACTGAAATATCTCTTCTTCATTAAAAAGCTAGCACAGACACCAGACATGCCAGGTGAGAAACATCACCAATACATGAGTTGTCTCCGGGTGAGCAGACGCTGGGGCTGATGCCTTTCCCACCCCAGGGGCACGTGTGTGCCTGTGCACAGAGCCCCTGCAGCCCAGCAGGCACTGCCAGCAGAGCCCACCTCCACCTCCATCACACCAACCTTCTCCCAGGTGTGTGTGGTCTCTGTGCACACCAACAGTCTCAGGGACAAACCTACAGCCCCTCTGGGTTTGCGGGCTGGTGCCTGCGTGCTGATCCTGCACTGGGGCAGGGAGTAATAACTCACTGCTGTCAAGCCGAGCGTGGCTGCCTGTCTTGGCATTGGAAGAATTGGTATTCCACTTGATTTATACCTCCAACCAAGCTAATTAAGCAACAATTCAGGAGGAATCCATCATTGTGACAGACTTGTTGATTAACCATCCCACAAGCAAAGTCAAGGGTGTTTGGTAGCCTGAAGGGAAAAAAAAAAAAGAAGGGTCAATAGGGAGAAAAACAATGATTTGGCCATAATACAGCAGTGACTGTTATTTCCAAAAGCAACAAGAAGCTTAATACATTTCACAAACACAGGGGCCAACATTGAAAACAAAGGCAGCTCAGATCAGTGGGGTGTTAGATAAAGAAGAAAAACTTCTCATCTCATCTTTGTGTGATTAAGCTGTGAAGGCAAACTTTATGGGGATGGTGCCCCTATTAAAATCTTCAGTGCCCTTTCATCTGTGTTTGCCAGCTCTGAAATGTTAGTGTGATCCCCATGAGGTTTCTGGCATTTGTGAAAGCTCTGAGATTCATCCAATTATGATAATATCATCTCTAATTTTTTTGATTAAAATCAGTTTCCACTCCTTGGGGACACAAGTCTGAAAAGACCCAAGAGGATCTGCTGTTAGAAATTGAAGAGAAGGACCTCAAACAAATGCTCTATTTTTAAATCTTCATGAGGCTAAAACCCTCAAGAGGGTAAGAAGCAGGCGATGTGAAGAAGCTGAAGCAGGTGAGATTAGTGATGCTGAGCTCCCTAGCACTGAAGATGGGATATAGAGCTGATGAAATTAGGTAGGATCTAAGCCAACCATTAGCATTAGAAGGACTTTGGTGCAAACGTGGTGACAGCTGACCCTGCAAGCATAATCTCTGGATGTAGATCGCAAAGCCCTGCTGTTGACTGACCTTCTTCCAAGACGCAGAGGCCCCATGTCTTGATTCTGCCAGGCAGAGGCCATGCCCAAGTCATCTCAGAATGGACAGAGGAGGAAGCCCTCACATGTCTTGCCTGCTCCTGAAGATGATTCCAGAGTATGCAGACTGGACCAGGGCTTTCCCAGATGCCTTAGAGGCCATGCTTTTGATGTCCCTGCCTCAGTGAACACATCCTGCTGTTGTGGTATGGGATTCTGGGGATCTCCATGGCCAGTTTTGGAGTAACTGAACCTCTCTCTCCATCACTGGCTTTGCCTCAGATCCCTCACAGAGACACTGCTGCAGTTTATACAGAATAACTGTTAAAACTTTACAAGAAAAAAAGAAGTCACATTATTCTATAACCACAGGCTGAAGCAGGGAGTGCTGGGTTTGCCCCTGGCTGTGAGCAGCCCACTGGACAATGCACTTTATGGCATGCACTAGTGATCTTTAATTTTTGTTTCTTAGTGCAATGCATTTCTCAAAGCAGAGACCAACCATGCCATGCAACAGCAAACACTCTGTCCATGAGCTGCAGAGTCACAGACATCTCTCAGTCAAGGGTGCAGGACTGGGTGACTGGTATCCCAGTGTGCAGCCTGCAGGGGTGCCTGGGAGCACTCAGCTCTTCCTGCTGCCTCCAGTGAGATGCGGCCCTTTCTCAAAAGAGATACCTGTCCTTCTCTTAGTAGGACACAGATGGAAAGCCTGTCAAGAGTGACCCCCCTCCCATGTATAGGTAGCTCAGCAGAAGCACAGACAGATGTTGGGATCGTTTCTTTGGTGGAGGTTACCAGCTGTATTTCACATTATCGTGCTTAGCCTTAGCACTTGTCTCTAGGATCTCTTTGCTGCAGGGCTGTAGGTGAAATATTTTACTATTACCTGTCAGTTCCTTACATGAAAACACCTTATCCTGCAATTTCTGCCTACACCCCTTGCACTTGGTCCCACCCTGCCATAGCTGCACCTTTTCAGCCCTGGCAAGGGGGATGCCCAGGCAGTCTGAGAGCGTACCAGTCTTTATAGAGCAGGTTTCCCAATGCCCTCCACCAAGCTGGCCATTGCCTGTGTGCCTGCTGCCGGCTATGCTGCCAGCTGTGCCTGTGCCGGGTGTCCCCAGCCCGCTGTGGCACTGGGGTCCATTTCTGCTGCCTGGCAGTGACATCTAGAGGCTCCCTGGCCTGAGCTCTGTCTCTCACTGCTTGCAGCACTTGGGAGGCAGAAACCCATCCCTCAGAAAGCTCCCGGGAAGTGTATTCACACCCTAAGGGTGAAGTGTTCCAAGACTTAAATCCACGTCCTTCCCTCCCCCTCCTCCCCTAAACCAGCGTGGGGAGGATCTTCATTGTGGCACCTTGAGGAAATTTCATATTGCTTCTGAGATTCCAAAGGTTTGGGAGAGGCAACCCATGTCCCTTCCCAGAGAGAAAAACTGCTGCATATGAGGCTGGTGCAGATTAAATAATACATACAGCATTCCATTTGAGGACATATTATTTCCTTGCTTTACATGCCATCCCTTATATTTGATGCAATCTAGCATTAGATGCAAAGCTGCCACAGAAACACCTCTCTATTGAGACTGGCTGTGCAAGATGAAAGATTATTGTGCAAACAGTATTATGCATTTAAAAGCAATGCATTCAAGAGAGAGGGAGGAAATGTATCATCTCCATGAGCTGAATTATTCAGCCAGATCATGAATGCATCTCCTGAAGCATTCCCAGGGTTTGAGCTGAAATGCCTACCATGGAGAGAAGGAGGGAATACTATTGCCTGTATGAAGGGTACTTGGTATTCAATAGAATGTGTATTCTCCAGGGCGATACCCCATAGGCATTTTGGGTCAGCAGAGCAGATTGCAAATGATCTTCTGGACTGAAATCAGGGAAAGAGCAGCTTAGTGGATTAGAGCTCTCTCACAATACAAAATCCATGGGAATATTGTCGTGAAAAGTGGGAGAAATGGCTCTTGCCTATCCAGTGTCTTATATCCACCCTCCTTGCCTCTTCACTTGTTTTGTCTGCCTGATGCTGAGGACCTGGGCTGTGATGACATCTCCCAGCTCCACCCAGAGAGAAATGCTGGGACAAGGTAGGAGGTGCAGTGATGGGGTGAGCCTTCTCCATCATCCTCAGATTTGATGGCCTAAAAACCGTCTTTATCTCTTAGGGACACAAGTAACACCTCTATCCATGGAGCAGAAAGGTGCTTTGTTTACTAATGGTGTGCATGATTTGAAAAACCTAAACATAGTCATTAACATATAGAATTTCTAATGTGTCTAGTTGTTTGGAGTTCTTTTTCAAGACTAGTATTCCACTACTCTAGAGCTCAGAGGTAACAGGAGACGTGGAATGAAATTGAGGCTGTCAGGTTGTCTCAATTTTCCTGGGTGGCAAAAAGAATGGTTGAAAGAAAATAGCAGCTGTGAGTACCAGATTTTTCTTTTTGCTACTTTCTTTCTTCTCTTATATCCTGGCATAAAAGCTTCTCTTTTCATAATTTTGCCAGATAAAACCAAGGGAATTTTTTCCCCCATTAGAAAAAAAAAAAAGGTTTAAATCTTTTAAGATAATCAGTAATGGCCAACACAATGTTTAATAAAATTTAGAAGGTGGGTTTGACACCCATGGCCCCAGAGGTTATTTGTTCCCACTGATGTCCCTTGGCCAAAGCCTTCCACACCGGACTGAAGATGTTAGGAAGTCAGAGGGACAGCAATGTGCTGTGGTGGACTTGAACATGCTCTTCTGGGCCCTTCTGCCAAGCTGAGGGAGTGTGACCTCAGGAAAACCATACTGAGATCCTGGTCTGTCTGTCAGAAACACCGAGCCTTGGTGAAACCAGCTGAAGCCAACAGCAGTGATCAGGCTTTACTTCAGAGCTTTCATATCAACTTCATATTGTATGAATACTTTGGTGTCTGCAAGTGGTGAAAGAAGAGGTTTGAAGGTTCAGTTGGGTCTGTTTACACAACACTGTGAGCATCCAGGGAAAAACCAGACAAAATGTCATAGTAGGAATTATAGCTTCTGTATCATCTATCATTTGAATTCTCATTAAAGGCAGCACAGGGGAATTCTGGACTTTGAAGCAGTCTTTGTAGCACTCAGCATTTCCAACTGCTCATTCGGGTGTTGGCTCTGGCCTGGGGAGGGGTGGACATCACTCCTCCTTCCCAAAAGCAGGCATCAGAAACTCCCTTAACTTTGATGGGGAGGACACTCCGTGGCATTGCTGGAACAAGAAAAGAGGACCTGGAAGTATGAAGCTGGGCAGCTGTGGGTCTGTGTACAGAGCAGCAAAGGCAGCACCTTCTGTGCCACTGAGGAGGTTGCTTGGTGCAAGCACTGACCCCTCCAGCCAGGTGGCTGCAGAGATGCTCCAGGGAGGTTTGTGTGTCTCACTGCCCTGAGACAAAATCATGGGGGCCTGTGAAAGTCCCACCAGACAAGCTAAGAGATCTTGGCATACTCCTGCATGCTGACCTGGGTCACCTCATCCATGGGAAAGTATGTTTCCTGCAGGCTCTGATGCTGCTCCTGGTGCTGACAGGAGGAGTTATAAACTCTGTGTCCCTCCAGGCGTTAACAGACAACTTACCTGACAACTTCATGCTAACAGATGCTGGGAAACAGCATTTTTGGCTCAGCTCTTGAAACAGGTGACAGATCCAGTTCTCCTACTTAATGTTCATTTAATGTGAACAAGTCCTAGGAAAGGCAGACATCTGCAATCACTCATCTCTGCGGCTGAGACGTGAAGGCACGACATTTGCTGGAACTTCCTTGTAGACAGCCGGCTGGTTTTAAAGCCAAATTAAGAATATGAGATAGAAGAAACCTTTTTTTTTTTCATTAAACCACATTTGTAAAAATAATTTCTAGGTTTTTACCCTGGTGCAATTTCACTTCAAGGTTTTATTACTCACCTCCTTCCTGAGGCTGGGAGAGTGTCATGCTGTTGGACATTAGTCACATCCAAGAGGCAACAGGCTGAGCAACCAGCTTTGCTTTGCTGAGCTGGAACAGTCAGCTGGAGGAAGGCAAGGGCCAGAAGCTGCTTGCAAAGCTGCTGAAAGGTTTGGGAAACTGTGCTGTATCCATGCTGAGCCATCACAGCTGTGTCCCCAGGATGTGCCCTCTGTGCTGCCAGGCTGGTGGTGGATTGACACACATTCCCACTGACCTACATTAGAGGGATTCATGAGTCACACATTTTAAAAAAAATCATTTCTCTAATGAACAGAGTGCTGTTACTGAGATGGCAATTTTGCATGAGATGCTAAGCAAAAGCCTTTGGATATTTCAATATAACAATGTACTTCTAACAGAGCATTAAAAAAAATAAATTACAAGTGTTAGGCCTTTATACAGATAGCCATGGCTTTCAAGACCCTGTATGGATGAATTGATTCTGCTGAGTCAACTGAAGCATGGAAGAATTATCTCCTTCTTTAGTTCCACAGTAATTCCATAAAAAAGGGGACAGGACTTCCAAAATTCCCTTTTGCTTTTAACTGAAGAACGGGAGACCCTTTAGAAAGACCTGAGACTCAAGTGTACCCAGTGGTAGAAAGTCAGAGGTAGAAATTTTTAGGTCAGGAACAGATTGTTTTTCCTTTTTTTTTTTTTTTTTTTGACAAGATATGCTCTGTTTAAAAGAAGACACCATTAATCCAGGGACGTGCCATGTCATGTATAATAAAGGAGTTCAGATGGATGGAGCACACTGTTCTCCAGCACAAGGATCTGAAGTGGTGAGGTCTGCATGGGAATTATGATAGCTACTGGAGTTAGGGTGGGATCCAGGCAGGGGTGGTCCAGAGGGACACACCAACAGAAGAATTGATCTGGTGGCACTTAAGGTCAAAGTCATCATGATGTCCTCTTACCAAGATGTTTAAGATGGCTGGCTTTGTGAATCCAAACAAATGTTTACCAACTGCTTTTGGTGATCCACCTGCACTCACTCTTTGGAGAAACAGGCAAGCTCTAAACATTCTTCCTGGAAAAATCACAGTGCTGGAACACTTCTATGAAGACAGGCTGAGAGAGTTGGGGTTGTTCAGCCTGGAGAAGAGAGGGAGATCTTGTAGCAATTTCCAGTACCTTAAGGGGGCTACAAGAAAATGGAAGAAGGACTTTTTACAAGGGCCTTTAGTGACAGGACAATGGGGAATGGCTTTAAACTGAAGGAGAGTAGATTTAAATTAGATATTAGGAGGAAGTCCTTTACTGTGAGGGTGATGAGACACTGCCACAGGTTGCCCAGAGCAGCTGTGGATGCCCCATCCCTGAAAGTGTTCAAGATCAGGGTGGGTGGGGCTTTGAGCAACCTGGTCTCACGGCAGGAGGGATGGAACCAAATGATGTTTAAGGTCCCTTCCAACTCAACCATTCCATAATTCTATGAAAAAGCAATGAAGGCATGCAAAGCTTTGGCAAGTTGGAATATCCTGGCCCAAAGTATTTGAAAAAACACTTTCCCTCCTTAAAATGGGCAGAGGGACAAGAACTTCCGAGAACCAACACAGCTATAAGCCCGCTGTGATGCTGATAAGCAGACACACTCCCCGAGGCTAATCTCATCTTAATTTTTCATTTAAGGGGTGAGTTTTTTAGCTACTTAATCGTTTAAGTAAAGACTTTCTCTCATTTACAGTATTTTCATTCCTCTTGAATCCCTACTTCTGCTGTTCTCACCTCTGGGAATTTTAAACACAGAAACGTCACGGGGAAAGGTAATTTAAGCAGGGGGTTGTTTTCCCATGCCCAGAGGAGAGCGTGCCTGTGGGGCACGAGGCTTTCCCGCAGTTCCAGCCGGGAGCTGCAGATGGCAGGATTGAACTGCAGACTCCTGTCCGACCGGCGCTCCTTTGCTCTCCCAACCAGCAGAAATACCTTCAGCCGAGATACCAAGGTGCATGCAAGCACTTTGCAGGTGGGAGTGGTGTTACCACGCCAGCTCACAGCTTGCTTTGGAGGGGTTAACCCCCTCTTGCAAAAGAGATTCTTTTCCTCCACAAACATTGAGGCTCACAGCCAATATTGGTACTGTTGGGGACGCCCTGAGGTTGCTGCACCCACGTTCTTCCACCCATAGAAGAGTGGAAAAATGCAGAGAGAAAGGCACTAAAGGTAATCAAAGTTTTCTGGGCAGTTTCTGGTTGAGGAATCATTAAATAGATTAGGATATCTTAGTCTGGAAAGAGCTGCCTGCAAGGATGATAGAGAGCAGGTGCATTGTCTCTGTAATACAAGAGCCGGGAGCAGCAGATAAATCATTTGCTGATGTGTGTAAAGAGACAGAATGAGGTACTACTGTAAATGGCCTGGAAATGGTAGGACTCATCTCCTTGGGATGCTGGGGCTGCCAGACCCTCACAACACTTTGAAAAATAATAGAACATCATCATAGGAGAGGAATCAATCTGCAGATACCATGCTCAAAGGCATCCCCTCTGGTTCATGAGGAGACTGGTCCTGGTCCTTAAACCTTTCCCACGATGTCTGCTGGAGGCAGGAGACTGTGCTAAGGGCCCCTTCAGCTGGCCAAATCCAGTGCTTCTGTGGCCTTGGTTTGGGGAACCAGTTTAGGGGATGCTGCGAGGCACTCACCTTTCAGTTTCTGAAGTTCTTTTCCAGGACAAAACTTGAGCCTATGACCCAGCTACATTGCACAAACTCTGAGCCTAGAAGACAAAAAAATGTATATATAGATATATATAAAAATCTCTTGACCTTTAAGTGGGTTTTGAAGGGGAGAAGGTGGGACTTATGGGTCACAGTTTCCAAAGGCATGGAATAGCAGCATCACATTGTGTCTGCACTGAAGTGGAGTCCGTGGCAAAAGGTAGGGTGAGCCCCTGGTTTCAGGATTGCTGTGCTGTAGGACATCACATAATCATTGAATAGAATTGTAGAATGGTTTAGGTTGAAAAACACCTCTAAGGTCACTGAGCCCAACTGTTAACCCAGCATTGTCAAGCCACCACTGAAACATGTCCCCAGGTGCCACATCTACATGTCTTTAAAATACTTCCAGGGATAGTGACTCCACCACATCATGGGTGGCCTGTTCCAGTGCTTGAAAACCCTTTTGGTGGAGAAACTTTTCCTAATATCCTTGCTCTGTAGCTTGTTACTTGGGAGAAGACACAAACCCCCAGCTCACTACAAACTCCTTTTGGGTAGTTGCAGTAAGGTCCACTGAGCTTCCTTTTTCTCCTTTTCAACATTTGGTAGGCAGAGCGCTGGCCTGTTTCTCACCTACAGCTGGTGCATAGGCCAGACCCTTGCTTTTTTGGGTGCTGCCTCTTCCACAGTCTGTGACAGAGCAGGCTGCTCTGCTCTCTGCTGTGAGCAGTGCATTTTTGGTGGAACAATGCTGTGTGTGCCTGGGTCAGAGAGTGCAGCCCCAGCAGCTGAGGAGCCTGGGCTGCCCTTGGCCATCCAAGTGCAGAGCAAGGCTGGAACAAGCAAATCCTGACTGCAGCATAGCTTTCCTATCCAAAGGTCTAGTTAATGGATCTGGATCTGCATGATGATGAAGAGGAGCAGAAGAAAAAGAGGCATCAGACCGATAACATCCAAGTTAGTGCCTTTCTCAAAACCTATTTTCCCTTTGAAGAAAAACAACTCTTTTCTCATTTTAATTAGGCTTAACTGGCAATATGGGAACAGCCCTAATTCGTAGCTGTTTCCTGGCAGTGTTAGATTTAGTGCTGCTTAAGCAGCAGCCAGAGCTGTGCTCTCAGCATGGTGGGGATGATGGCAGCAGCAGCCATTAAAGCCAACAGAGAAGGAGTAGCAGGGTTTTGGTACTACACTGTGGCTGGAAATGCTGATGTCCTGGTGTTAACAACTAGATAATATGAAATGAGGATCAGCAATTGCTCAGGTCCATTGGCTTCTTGGCATCATTCTGACTGGACTTGCTATTTGGTCTTTTTAGCTTGCTGGCTGATCTGGTTTGACAAGCAGGGCTTGGTGCCCCTGCCTCCAGACAAATTACCAATGTTAGGAGGTTACCAGGGCTGATAGGACAAGAGGAAATAGCCTCAATTTGTGCCAGGGGAGGTTTAGATTGAATATTAGGAAAAACGTTTTCACAGACAAGCTTGCCAAGGCTTACCACACTGAAAAAGAGTCAGCCCAGTCAAGTGCAGCATCCAAACACTGACCAATGCAGGCAAGGATACTGGATTTTTCCTTCAGCAGCATGCCGTGGCCATTCTCCTGATCATTGGTAATCTCCATGTCCAGTGCCTGATTTCCCCTTACCCTAAATTTGCTCGAAAGCTGGTTGTAATCCTTTGTTGGGGTGGGAGGGCATAATTCTATTTATTGAATATTTTTCCGTAATTGCATTTGTTTATGGTTATCCCTCTAATCTGCCTTTTCCCAAATCTCACACAATCATGCTGGAATCCATTTATGGCTGCATGTGCAGGACGGGGCCTGAGGAGGCAGCTGGGCACACATGTATGTGTGTTTGTGTGTGTGTGTGTGTCCAGGCACACATGTCCATGGGGAAAAACAGAGCACTTGGCATGGCTAGTCCTGGGCAGTGGCTGCCTCCAGCAGTTGCTGGGCTAAGCCTTCCCTCTGCCAGCCAGTGGCTCCCATCCCAAACAATTACGTGGAGCTGCCATGTACCGGAGTCATGCATTCAGCTTCAAAAAAAGGCTGAGCAAATGGCTGCCCCCACTGTTTATTCATACTTACCTCCCAGAAGTGAGGTAAACCGACAGGATAAAAGATGAAGCAAGACCTGATGGTTGTGACCTGGCCTGTTCTGTCCTGTTCTGCAATAGCAGAATCGTGGTTGCACTGGCAGAACCCACCTGAAGGAGCTTGCTACACCTTCAGGCAAGGGTACAGCCATTTGGCTTCATCACTTTTGGCAGGGAGGTCTTGCAGCCGTGAGGTCCACCTGTGGCTTGGGAATCTCTGTCCCTTGCCCTGCCAGCATGTCTGACAGCCTTCTGCCTCTGCTCCACATGCATGGTGTGGGGATGCTCTGCTGTGCGGGCTGAGTGGGTGCTCCAGGCTGGTGGGCATCCCACTCGCAGTTCAGCAGTGCTTCAGGCAGGGAAGTCAACATGGGAAAGCTCCTTAGGAGCTATTTTTCCTGGGAGGTCTTTCATCTATTCTGGAGTAACCCCAAAGATACCTTGCACAAGAGCACATGGCCCTTGACCATTGAATTTTCCTTGGATTGTGATGATGTTGAGCAGAGATCACTGCAGTGCTCTGCTGGTCCCCTCCTCTGTGCCTCCCACAGTGGCTGTTTTTTTCACCCTGGAGAGATCTGGTCCTGCTCTCCATCTCTATCTGCAGCCCCATCAGTCCAAGAGCAAACACAGCAGAAACCTTGATATGAACTTGCTCGCAAAAACAATATCCTGCAGGGATGGGGCTTTGGCTGCTGGTATAAGACATTTGACTTCACAGATATTTTTTTGTTTGTTTGTTTGTTTATTTGCTTACTTTTCTGGTTTTTTTTTCCCCCTCAAGAAAGCCAGAGGGACTGGATGACAGGGGAGAAGGGGATCTGAGCATAAATTTGTTAGAAGCATTACAGTAAGCAACCCTCCAACACTAGAGTTGGATCATAAACTTTGTTCAGGGGGAAAAGAAAAAGCACAGAAAAAAAAATTCCAGTATTTTTCCGAATGAAATGTTTCCTCTTATAAATTTGTGCTTCTTTAAATCACATTTTTAAATGTATTAGAAAACAAAGTCAGAATCAAAGTGAGATCAGACAGATAATGTCATAAAGTTTTCAAACAGAGTTTCTCTAGATGGGGAATTTGGACATTTTCATATTCTAATTCAAGGACAGACAAATTTTGGATGCTTGCGATTCTGTGGGGACTTATCTTCCCATATTTCTTGAGCTCTTCTTGAAGGATGAGGGACACGGAGTGCAGAGTGAGCAGATGCTGTAAGGAACTAGTGGTTAAGTACTCTGTTTTAAAGGGGCTGGGGATGTCAGAGATTTTTCTAGCTCACAGGCTTCCAAAATGTGAAATTTTCACCACAACAAAGCACAGCGTGTGAGGCTGAAGGTTTGGAGGGCCAGGTGGGTGCTGGGGAAAGATCCTGCAGCCTTGCTTTGTTTCTGGCTGTCAGAAGAGAGCAGCTCACCTGTGCAGCCTGGCCCTCCCACATCACCTGAGCCCTTTCAGCTTAAACTCCCTGCTGGCCTGCAAAGCTGGAGATCAAAACATGGAAAAGGTTCTCAGTAGAGAACCACCATGGCTGTAGTGAGATGGCTTGCATGGCTTCATACCTATACATACTTTTCCTGCAAAGGAAGATGAGTAATTGTGGAGTCATAGAATTGTTAAGGTTAGAAAAGACCTCTAAGATCATGGAGTCCAACTGCTAAATACACAAATATGCACCCATCCATTGTAAAAACTCATTTTCCTTCCCCTCTTTGTGATTGGAAATCTAAACAGTAAATAGTATTTTAGGCAGCTTTCACTCTGTGTAAAAGGATCTAACAACCTTTGCCCTGAAACATGCCAGAGTGTTTTTGAACAGCATAATGAAAATCCTGTGAAGAACAAGGCAGTGGAAGAGCCGGTGTTACACATGCCCCGAGACCCAGTTAGCTTAACTTCTTTATTGATCTTCCCTGGAAACACAGTGCTACAGCAGAGAGGTTAAGAGAGATAGATAATAAACATCAGAGACTTTGAACACATAAAAATTGAGATGACAGATTTAGGGAAGACATCTCAATGGAGGCACAGCACCCAGCTCCCCAGGGTTTCCTGGCAGGTTAGCCAGCAGGCATTAGTTACCATACACTAAACCCACTCTTTTGGCATCGAATTGGGAGATCAAAGTCCAGCTCTTGCTTGTCCCTGAAGAAAGGGGCACATCAGGCAGCAGCTCAGGGGGGAGGGAGGAGGTGCATGTGGGTGCCAGGCAGGACACTCAGGGCTGGACTTCAGCTCTGGGCAGCTCTTGGGACTTTGGGTCCTTTAGCAAGGCATTAGACCTTCACATTAACTCTGCTCTGCACTAGACTTGCACTAGTTTTGAATATGACATCTGTGTCCAAAACCAAATTTTAGAATTCTAAACAAAATTTGCCTGTTGTGCTCTGCCAAGATCCCAAACTGCCAGGCCCAGTCAGAGGTGTGTGCCCTGCCCAGAGGAAGCAGGCAAGGACAGACCCCAGCCCCAGAGTATTCCTCCTGCTGCTTTTCCTCTGCCTCTGCATCCTCAAAGCTTTGTCAAGGGATGTGGTGGCATGTATTTGCTCCAGAATTATTTTTTTTTTTTTATTTGCTGGAAGAAGTAACACTGAGCTAACAGTGGCAGGAAAATACACTGCATCTCTTTTTGAACTGCACAGCTGCAGCTCTGCATTTTTGAAGGTTTAGTACCTAGGGAATGGGAAATGTCAATATTACCATATAGTTTTCCTTGGGTGATACAAAATCTTCCAGCTGTCAGGTTAATTTAAAGCCAAAAAAGAAATCAAGTTTAATCACAATTTTGTGATCATTTTTGCCTTTCACAGGAAAAGATCCTCTGGCTATGCTAAAAAGATGTTAGATCTTTCAAGGACATTGATTTGTTAGAGAATAACTTGCATTCCTTGACCTGAACCTCTCCCTGAGCAAGGAAGGAGGGGATGTCCCAGGATCAGGTGCTAGAATCTGCTTGAAATACATGCATTTTAAGTTTCTATTTAAGACCAAGAAACTGCTCTTGGCTTTCTGGTGGCCTTCAGACAAGCTAGTGAGCTCCTTTGGGAAATGCACCTTCTGAAATCACCTCCAAGCCACCCCAACTTCTAGAGGCAGTGACCCAGTGTAAAGCAACACCTGTCTTGGGGTGCTAGAGCCCCTCCAAAGGCATCATCATCCATGATACCCACCACCCACCATGGCTTCTCGTTTGCACTGGTCTGGAGCCCTTGGGAACCAGCCCCAGGAACGGGCTTTCCAATCCCTATTCCCATTTGAAGGGGAGGAAGGGTAGAGGAACAAGGAGATTTGAAACAGAGAAGGGGGAGAAGATGCTTGCCGGGGGAACAGCCAGAAGAAATTGCAAGGAGGTGTGCGATTTAGAGGGCCAAAGACCCCAATCATCATTAGCAAAAGGAATCCAGCATGGCAGAGGCAGGACTATGAGTTTGCAGGGTGGAGGGCAAGGGAATGAAGAAAACTGGAGAGGACATTGATTTTCTTAGAGGAAAAAGTGAGCAAGAATGACCTCAATGGAAAAATGTTTTCTCTCTCTTTCCCTTTCTGTCCCACGGACAAATATAGCCCTGCACGTTATGCAAAGGCAGTGTTCAAGCATGCTTGGAATGAGCAACTTGGGAGGCAAATTGCTACCACTTGTCCTCACCCTTCTTTTTTGGCTTTTATTTCTTCTTTTCCCTTTTCCTTCTCCCCTCCAGCATGGTCCAGCCCTGACAGCTGCCACAAAACCACCTCAGAGCAATCCCCTGCCTCAAGAGGACAGGGTCCTGCCTGGGAGGAAGCTGCCAGCAAATGCAGGGAGAACCACCACTGGTGTTCACAAAATGATCTGAAAGGAAAAATGGAATTTTTTCCTGGGGCTGTGTGTGTTAAAAAAAGGGGGAAATGGTTGGGCTGAGTATTAGAAAGGTTTTTCTAATGGACTAGGCTGCCTGAAGATCTCACCAACACCTATCCTGAGGTATCCTTAAGAACTGGTTCAGCAATACCTGTCCAGAAAGGCACAGGTACAGCCAGTCATTCCCCCTGACAGGCTCGCTGCTCAGCAACAGACCAGAACACTTTCTTACTGCCCTACTTCTGCAAAATTTCTTTCTTTTTCACTGTGAACATTACAGAACATTTTTGCTGGGAGTCAAAAGGCTGCCAAGTGCCTTTAGCTGTTTCCATCATCTCCTGTTCTTCCAGCCCCAGCTGCATTTTCCTGGAGGCTGTAGCTCCCATGAATCTGCTCTGCTTCACTGGCTCCATGGCTGCTTATCCTCGGTTTGCTCCCTGTCAGGATCCAGCTTGGAGGGGCTGGAGGGACTCTGCAAGCCCCTCTGCCCTGCAGCCAGTGCCAACCCCAGCCCACTCCAGCATTCCATGGGGAGAGGAATCACCCGGGGGTCACCTCTGTACAAGTCTCCCATCCTGTGGTTACCCCTGTTTGTGTTTCACTTGTGGGACTGAAAATTTCAGCTTTCTGGTGAAACATGGGATTGCTCAGAAAAAATCCAAATGCAGAGAAGTGACTGCACGCCCATGGCTGCTCCAGGGGAAGGAAAAGGAAGACCCAGGCTTGGGTACAAAGCAGAAATCTTGCCTTGTAGGACCTGCCTTTGTAGTAATCAAATCCTGCCTTGTCCTTCTTTAGCACTGATAGAAATAGTTCCTGGGCCTTGAAGCCAGCTCCACAACCAGACCTGGGGCTGAGCACATCAGGACAATAATCTTGCTGACCATACCCTGCCCTCAAAGTCCCAGGACAGAGATGGATTTTGCAGCCCAGGGTCTCCCAGGACAGGATGGCAGGGGCTGGGAAGATCCAGAAATAAGTTGCTAAAGGGCCCTAGAAGAATGCAGCAGAGTGATTTTTTTACAAGGGCATGTAGTGATAGGATACAGAGGAGTGTCTGAAAGGGAGTAGGTTGAGATTAGATATTAGAAAGAAACTTGTCACTACAAGGGTGGTGAGGCATTGGAACAGGTTCCCCCAGGGAAGCTGTGGATGTCCTGTCCCTGGAAGTGTTCAAGGCCAGGTTGGATGGGGCTTGAAGTAACCTATTTCAGTGCAAGGTGTCCCTGCCCATGTCAGGGGGCTTGGAACTAGATGATCCTTAAGGTCCCTTCCTACCCAAACTGTTCTGTGATTCTTTGATATGATTCTACCTGTAGAAGAAACAATTGGGTCCATGTTTTTCACCCAAGGTGGCTGTATCCATGTTTCACATTTCTTTATCACTTGTCTTGGCCAGGAGACCGTGGCTCCTGCCCATGCTCTTTTCTGGCAGCTTAGCTCTGGCACTCACTTCACATCCAGGGCAATTTGGCTCTGCTCCCTGGCACTCCTGAAGGCTGTGAGCATTGGGACAATGCTGCCCCATCCTTGGGCTGCACAGACACCCAACACCTGTCCTGCCAGAGGCATCATCTGGCTTGTCCTCTTGCTCAACAAGTAATAAGTAAAAGCAGCAATACCAAAAACAGTAACAACAGCAACTGCAATGCTTCCTTTCCAAATGCTAGAATAATTCCCATGTTGTATTCATGAGGAAAAAAATAAAATCAAGAATTCAGATGTCTTCCTCAAACTCAAACCGTGAGATAGCTGGGAGCTGGCACAGATATCCTTAATCCTACCCTTCAGCTCAGCCACTGTGTAAAGAAGTCAGACAAAATCTGCAGAGAGTTCTCTAGGAAGTGTTGCCCCTCTCAAAAAGAAAGTGGGAAGAAGCAAAACTGAAGGAGCTGTAGTCATTCCCATGGCTAATGCCATGTCCGGTGCAGACAGTGAGGGCTGATGGTCTGGCAGAGCAGAGGTAAGAGCAGCCTCTGCCTGCCATTACCCCACGGTTGCATTTCCCTCTTTTCTTCAAGGAGCATGATGCTGAGAGCAGTGGAAGAGGTCTCTCCTTCACAAAGTTAGTTATGTCTGATTGGCAGGAAATCAATCAAATGGGACAAAACTAAAGCAAACAGATCAATCTGCAAACAGAGATTTTCTCAGTCTTTCATAAGCAAAAGAAATAAAAGGAACAATTCCCTTCCCTAGAAAAGCCCAAACAACAAAACAAACCACAAATGTCATCTGCCAGCACTGTCATTTCCACTGCCGGTGGGGAGGCAGACTGGTGCTGCTCCCAGATTTTCTGTGAATGGACTGGGAGGCAAAGCAATTAGGCAGAAAATAATAAACCATTCATCCAAACACCAGAGCCAGCAGAAGAGCAGTTGTAAACAAGTCAAGTTTTCTTACCTCCTCATGGCTTTGAGCACTCAGTGGTTTTGTGAGAGGTGACAAAGCTGTGAGCAGTGGGAGGTGCAGTACCCAAGCAGCTCCTCTGATCACCCCACCAGGGCAGGTTGTGTGCCTGTTAAGAAGCATGAGGATGACATGGTATTTGCTCACTTAAGGAGTCATTTGTGTTTGCAAAATATTAAAAATACTAAAATTTTCAAGTCTTCATACGGAGTTTTCGTGCTTGTAGCCTGCAAGAAGAAGTGGTGTGATACTGTCAGCTGGGGTCTAGCCAGCATGCAAACCACCTTAGATTTCCAGTCCTTGCTGGTGCAATGCCCGTGCTACCTCAGAACTGTTAAGACACAGGATAAGCTCTTCCTTGTTATGACTCTGGGATTGGTAAAACCAAACTTCACCCCAGCTCTTACCACAAACATTCCCCAAAGCACTGTGGTTACAGCGGGCCTGTGGTGGGAGGCAGAGTAGAAGTCAAAGGGGATCCTGTCAGGACCTAAACCCTTCCTGGTGGCCTCATGTTGGAGGTTTGCTGGTGGCCAAGGCTGCATTGAAAGCAAGGAAGGAGAAGGGAGAGACCTGCCACTGCCAGGTGGATGCAGGTTTGGCTGGAGAGGTGCCATTCAGGCATGATGGCTGCGCCTCCAAGGGGTTCATTTGTGTCAGTACAACTTACCAAGGGATAACAAATTCATGGTGTCCTCTACCACATTGTTTACAGTCATTTGAGTGTTTTGATAGTAAAGCTGCATTTTTCACAGAAATGCCACTTCTTTGGAAAAAAACCAAAACAAAACAAAACAAAAAACAACAACAGAAAAACCAACAAACCAAACAAAACAAAACAAAACCAAAAGATGCTTGCTGAGAAGTCAGTTTTCAGCCAAAAAATATTACACTGGGGAGAAAATGCTCCCATGTGAGCAGTCTAACTATCCCTACTTAAGTCATACAGCCTTGGGCCTGGAGCACCCATGGGAGTGGAGTGGAGGTACCACACCAGATGCATCCCCTTGAAGGAATGACTTGACCAAATAGGACAGGACAAGATGGGAAGGAAATAATAAATGCAGTTTTTTTATATCCAAAATAAAGACAGAACAAATTAAAAGGGAAAAAAAAAAAGGAGAGGGAGAGAGACTCCATTTTTGAGCTATTGGAAAGAGAAGTGATGGGCAAGGGATGAGAGGAGGGAGAGCTGTGCAACCCAGGTGTGTCACACTGAAGAGGCTATTTAAAAGCCTGCCACAGCCTCTCCTAGGCACATGTCTTAAGAGACAACAATAATTTTGTTTAGTTTGGCATTTTTGCAGCACCTGACAAGCAGGCATGTAGAAAGGCTCTTGATTTCCACTCCATAAACACAGGCTTCACAGGAGGAAATTTCTGTGTGATGATAATCCCTGAAAAATATCAAAAAAGCAGATGCTAGAAGAAGCTGTTTCAGGGCAAGGGTTAACTCTTTGGCCACTGGAGCTGACTGTGCCCCTCTGGCAGCAGACCTCAGGAACTCACATCTGAGTGACTTGGGAAAAAGCACCACCAATTTGATATGCTTGTTTTCCAAGTTCTGTACAATTTATTGTCAAATAAATAAAGTCTTTGTTGAAGTAATTTTTTTTTCTGTGAGCAAATATGGTATAAAACATGGTTTTGAGTGAAAAGCCTGAAGCCAAACAGTGATGGATACCTTTTTACTACCATCAATCATGAGGAAGAGCTGTTTGGAGACTGCTGTCTCTAAATAACATCCCACATGTTTGAGAAGTGATGTATACAGCCATTCCATCTGTCTTTGGGAAGATGAGAGCCTTCAGATCAATCTCCTTACAGATTTTTTTTATCTGCATCTCCTCACCTGATGATGGGAAACATGGGATACAACTCTCTTCTGGCACTTCTAAAACACTTTGTTGAAGAGTTGGCAGTGCCATATTGATAAAACCTGACAGCAATATTTTTTATTTATTATTTTATTTACTTACTTGTTATGATTGGCCCTTCTTAGATTTTGGAATTATTGGGACATACATGGATTTCCTGGCTGAGCCATTGGACTTTTCCCCCTTTATACCCTACAGATGTATAGTTCCTCCACCTCTCCCAAACCACTTAGGGCATTGTCTGCTCATGAATGATGGCATGGATGGCATAATTTGCTGAGTGCCCAGTCTTCTCATCCCGTATAGCACAAAAATGTATAGGCACAAGTCTATAAGCAGGAGGCCCTTATCTCCATCCTTCTGTGAGCAAGGACAAGTGGCTGACTGAGGTGGTCCTGCCCTCTCCCTCTCTGTTACCTTGGTAATGCAGTTTCTGGCCCATTAAGGGTTTGCTATCCCTTGCCTCTTCCAAGCTGTCTTGTAGCTTCTTGCTTCTCTCCTTGGACCATACCAAGGTAGCATCACCAGAAGTATTTCATCATCTGCCATTGATCTATGTAGGACAAGCAAAGGGCTAATCAGGCAGAAATGGTTAGTCCAGTAGATTTGGAAGAATTTACTGAATGATGTTAATTCCCCATCTCTAATTCAGCTTTGCCTGCTTTGAACTGTTGTTCTTTTTTCCCAAATTATATTTGAGCTGATGTTCACCACAGGGGTCCAGATGACTGAGAACCCATCACAACCTTAGAAAAGATGCCATGGACAAAGCTCCCCATGTCATTCTGGGATTGTCTTTCTCAGCCTTACCAGTACAGGCTACTGGTGGAGTCTGAGGAGCTTTGCTTTTCCTACAAGACCTGTTCTGCCTCATTTACACATGTGCTGACTGGAGTAGGGCCCTTGGACACTCTCTTCCAAGCACATGTGCTGTCCTGGGTCCTTTGTGCCCTGTGGCTTACAGGAGCTGCCCTCATGTGACCTGCAGCAGAGCGGGCTAACAGAGCTGTCTGAAGGGCTGAGTACTTCAGGCTAATTGAATTAATGTCTTTCATTAACATCACTGGATAGTAAAGTGCTAATTTTCTTTGCAAGCCTGTGGACCAGTTTTCCAAAGCAAGGAGAAGACTGATGTAATGTGAGCTTCTTACAAGCTACCTCTAGCACCCTACCTGGGTCCTCACTGTCAGTGAACTGAGACACATTTAAGAGACACTTATTACTCTGACATCTGTAGATCCTGACCATTTGGCCATCAGCAGACACTGAAGGCACAACCATCACTGTAAAGACATTTTCCTGCTCAATGTAAAGAAACACACCTTTAAGCAAGAAAGATGTTGCAAGCTTTTGCCATTTCATCTTGTGTGCAGAGATTTAGTGTGACTGTGAACAAGGATTTAGTCCTGCTGTATTGCAGATGACCCATGAAACAGCTACCAGGTCGGTCAGCTCTGCAGGTGCCTGGTCTGCACAAAAATTAGGCCTGCAGCTTTCCCTATAGCACTGATGTGCTCTCATGCTGTGAAAAAAATCAGAACTGTTTACAGCTGCTTCATGCCCAAAAATATTGTACCTTTGACAAGACTAGCACAAAAATCAAGAAGGATAACTTGAGACAAAATCACTTAGAGGTGTCTTCTTGTCTCCTCGAGAAGATTACACAAAGAAGTTACAATAAGTACAAGATGAAGTACTATCAAGCTCTAAAAACAAGCTGTGCATATTAGTGCCCCTGAGCAAGACAGTTTCTGGGATCAGGGCTATCAGAGGAGATAATCTCAGTCTCTTCTCCTCTGTGCACACACAAAACAACATTCTCATCATTCTGATGTCATGGCACGTCCAACAGATGAAAAAAAGCAACTAGAACCACCGCAAATCTCAGAGACACATCAGAGGAGTGCAGCCAGCGGAGGAAGCCAGCACACGTATTACATCAGCCTGCATCAGGTTGCTATGCAACCAGAAAAATCTGCACGTGTTGCCATGACGATGTCACTTCATCATCATTCAGTGCACAGTTCAAAGGAGTGCAGAGAGTCCTCGCTGTGCACATACCGGGACAGGAGATTGTGGGACCAAGGAGGAGCATCACAGCGTGGTGGGTACGGGGGGTGCTGCTGTCAGAGCCTCTCACTTGGGCTGCTGGGAGAGCCTTTTCCTCCTAACGCTCTGTGGTTCAGCATTTTCCCCTGGCATTTCTCAAATCATGTCTGGTATCTGTGACAGCCATGGACAGCATACAGATGGGCAGCCCATTCTGTGTGAGGTGGCAGCATCCTCCTCCCCTCGTCACTCCCAGGGAATGGCAGCAGCCAGGAGAAGGTCATAAGGGAGAGTAAATACTCTGGCTGGGAAGTGAGGGAGCTGCTTGTGTGTTGCTGGCAACACATGCTGCTTCACAAGCTCTCACAGCAATAGTATCATCACTGCTGTGTATGAGGCTCAGAGTGAGTGGCACAAAAAATAACAAGGTGACAGTGTTAAAGACCAACCGGAATGCCACATAATGCCACACTTACTTAGGAAGGATGAGCAAGCTGGAGCTTGTGTAGGTAACCTCAGCTTGACATCACTGCCTACATTTGGTTTGGGATCTTTAAGTCCCTTCCAACCTGAATCATTCCAGGATTCTATGATCCTGCAGTGTTGAGCTCTTCAGAAATGGGAAGAGAAGGAAAGGCTTTCACTGGAAGGGAGGCACATTGTTAACCAGGCCTCAATGTTGAGCCCACAAGTAAGCAAAAGCCAACACCAGTGACCATATTGCAACATGCAGAAAGGGATGCTAGTGAACACAGCAGAAAATAACCACTATGGCCATCAAGCACCTTTACTACCCTCCTCCACACTCACCTTTTGCCAGATGAACCACTGCTCATTTGCAAAGAAATCATCAGCTGCTGGTGCCTCAAAGCACTTAAAATTATGGAAATGTTTTAGAGAAGATCTTGCCAGGCAGGTGCAATAGTCCATTCTGGCCCTAAGCACACTGGAGGGATCACAACTGGTCTGTGACCACCAAGCAGATGAAATAACAGATGATCACAAGTTGTCAGGTGAGTTGTTCACAGCTGACATCGGACTGGCCCTGTCAGATAAAACATAATGGCAAAGAGGGAGAAGTCCCAGATGAAGACATAGCTGGAGAGGAGGATCTGAAACAAGTCACTCTGAGGAGCTATTCAAAGACAAGATTGCAGCCCAAAGTGATGTAAGAAAGGGCAGCTGGTGTTGAACGCTAGGGGAAGTGCTCCCTGTGCACTGGGATGCAAGGGAGAAGGTCAGCCCTGAGGCGGTGTGGCTGGGCTGGGACAGTCTGGTGGTTCCTCTCTGCAATGTCCACCATCATCTCACTAGAGCTGGTGGATTGATTTCAAGACTGACTTTTCTGGTTTGAGCAAAACCAAGCCCTTTTCTTTCCTCTTCAAGGTCTAGGCACTGCTGAATCCCATCTTAACTCCACAAGATTATTACCCAGAAACTGGACATGTAGGAGCTTCCTATGAACTCAGGAGTGAAGGCTGCCTTGTGTTCTCCAGAAACCCTGTCAGCCCCCTGCCTGGCCATTCTGCCTCCCTGTGGTTGGGACTGACTCATCAAAGTCACCAGGAATCATACAGAGGCTTCTTGGCTGGGTCTGGACAACACCAGACACATTTCCCTCTCTGAGTACTAAGTATGTGCTCCAGGGTTGTACTCAGGGTTGAAGAGCTGAAGTACTTAGAGTGGATACAGGGTATGGGATCCACTGAATCTTGGTCTTGCTCATTGTTACTCCTATCCTGGAACAAGGTGTACTGGCAAAGAAATACCAATTCCAACTGTTGCTCTGTCAGTACCCAGCAAAACACTTGTTCTTTTGCCTTTCCCTTTTTTAATCCAAGGTTGCAGTGCCTGCCTATGTGGTAAACACATCCATAGGAACAATATTAAGAAAATGGAAAAATCCAGATCATTTGCCAGTCTGTTCATGCTTGGAGCAGCACCCAGGGTTTGGGTTTGAAAATAACCTTTACATTTCATTTAATAACTGCTATCAAAATCCTATCTGAACCCTAATGCAATTATTTTTTCTCCTTCCTGCTTTCCACATCCATCTAGTCTGAGGAAGGAATGACAAAATATTGTCATTATGTGTCCTTCACGTCTCTGTAGAACTCTTTGTATTTTAGCTGGTATTTGACTCAGCCGTTTGAAAGAGCAGATCGTAACACCACACATCCATACAGCTCCTTTTTCAGCAAAGGGAAGGAAAATTGCTGGCATCACACAAAAGCTTCAGTATTTTGCTTTCCATGTATATTTTTCCCTTTGTGCTCTGCAGCTTTCCAAAACTACCAGACTTGCCCAACCAAGACAAATCTATTTTCTTTGCATTTTCTTCCTCTACTTAATCTTTTGTTTTTTCTTAATTTTTTTTTTTTCCAGAGGGAGCTTATGCTTGTGGTTCCATCAAATGCCCCGTGGGACCAATTGTGAGAGGAGGCAAGTGTTTGTGCCTGATCTGTGCCCTGAATATCAAACTCTGCTTTTGATCCAGGGGCACTTACTCCATAGAGCTGCAGTTGTGGTACCCCTGTCCTTTTCCATCGGGAAAGGCAATGCTGTTCCTGCCTTGCAGTTACTGTAAGGAAAGATAAGGAGAAAAGTCCCTCCTGTTTCAAGCCTAATATTTAGGTTATCATTATGTTAGAGCAACATGGGCTTTATCCAGCAACAATCTGCTGGATGATCTTGACAGTGATTTTATCTAATTTCCTGTTCAACCAACACAACAGAGATGGAAAAATAGCCAATGGCCCTATGGAAGGATTGCCTAGTTTCCACATCAGGCCAGTTGGAAGCTGGTCAGAGCAAAGGTCTGCACAGCCCATTCCTGAAAAGAGGCTATTTGGAGAAGAATAAAACTAGGGCAAAACCAGAAGGGTTCCTGCTCACAAATCCTACACATCTCCAGCAGCATGTCACTGAGGACTTTGGCACCAGAGATGTTTTCTGGACATTAACTAGTTCTCCAAAGGGCCTTCTTCTGCCATTGTGCTGGCTCTTCCCTTGGACCCCTACGATAAGGCTTTTTGTATCCTCAGCATCCTGGGGGCAGGCACTCCCCTTCGTCTTTGCTCACCACACAATGACCCAGCTCATTGTTGCTGCGGCCTCACAACCACAAGCAATGCACAGAGCAGACCTCATGCTGGAGGGACATGGGGCAAGCCTTGCCACACACACACTGCTCCTCCCGCTCCCTCTACCCATCTCCTGCCAGCCCCCACCTATACAGGATTCCTTCCTGGCCCCAAAGTCATATCAGAGTGGAGTGGTAGCTTTCTATTTCCTTGCCTTTCAGGTCCCAAGTGCTCAAGCGGGCAAAAAAATAGTAACTGTGGGATGGTGGGCAAAGGCCACAGGAGCCACAGAAATGGCTTTCAACAGCTGGCAGGGCATAAAAATAGCTCTGCTGGTGCATGGCTATAAAAAGGTTTATATACTGCACTTTGAAGGAGAAAATTGACTCCATTACAGTCAAGTGGCTTGATGTCTTCAGCTGTGTCTGGACACTTCTGATTCTCAAGAAAAATTGTTTTGATCCCTTTTGTTGTGCTCCTTTAGCAGAGCTGTGTAATCGATGTGCTCAGCCACCTGCTCTTCACACCGCTGCCTTCCCCATGCCCACTGACCCAGGGGATGCAGGAATAACTGCAACCAAAGTCTCCAATCTTCCCTTGGTCCTGCTAATGTTTTCCCAGGTATTTTTGAGCCCATGGGCTCTCCTGTCATAGAATCATCTCTGTCTCAGATGATGAGAGTGTCTTGTGCATGTGCTGTGCTGGATTTCTGACTGCAGATCCCGCTGGCAGGCAACAAAGAGCATTCATACTAGCTATTGCTGGATTTTGGATTTATGTCCCCAGCAGAGATCCTCCTCACCTCCTTCCCACACTGTGCCCCAGGGGATGTTAAACTCCTCTGAGGCTTGGGGCATGCAAGACCCATGCCTCTTTGGGACTGTGCCCATGCTCCCAGCTGGGACCAGTGGTGCCAGTGGGGAAACAACACCTGGGTGAGGGCCCTCTCATCAACTGCACTGTAGGGTTGTGAGTTTCATGGTGCTTTTCCCCAGTCTTGAAGCATCCACTTCTCTGATGAGCTGTGGGGGCAGCAGCAAGTACCACCTCTCTCCAGCCAGTTCACACACACCCATGGCAGCTCTGCTCAGGCTTTGCTGTTGCTGGAGCTCGACATCTGTGAGCCAGGAAAAAACCCTCTTGAGCAGAATTTGTCAGACAAGACTTGCGATAGGGGTTTCAACTTCCAAGGACGTTGAGCTGAAGCCAGCAGAGCTACATGGGTTAATTGCAGCAGAGAATTTGGCCAGGTGTTCGAGTCTCACATGAAAGCCTAGAGTGTAAAGTGATTTCTGGCTTCAAAATATCCTGTGTGTTGGCTGCTTCTGTCTTTGTAAATAACTTGTTTTGTTACCACCACACCTGTTTTAGATACACAGGCCTTTCTGGCATACCTACTTTCCCTACAGGCAACCCATATGCTGATTTTCCCCTGTATGGGCACAGCCTTCCAAGCAGCTAAAGGGGCACAATGGGTGATGGAGAATGAAATTTTCATCCTCATTTCAGAGCAGCGGCCCCAGCAAGCAGATGTAGCCAAGTGACACTGACATTTAAAGCAACTACTGAGATTACATTACGGAGATTATATTTAATATGGATGGCCAAATCTTTCAAACAAAATCAATGTTCTTTTACTTAATAATACCCTTGCCACATCTTAATGAAGGCTCCTCCAGCCCAAGGCCCTATTTTTCTGCCGTCATTTCGTTGCGTGACATCGCTGACTGCATCAGATGGTGCATAATGCTATTTTCATCCGTTTCTATTGGATTTTATGCCTTCCCATCCTTGATTTGTCAATTGCCGGATCAATTAATCAAGGGACTCTTAGGGGAGAAACAGTTTTATTACTGAGAAGGAAGGGGAATTAATTTAAATTCTGCATCTTCCTGCAGCATCCAACATCTATTATTAACTCTCCCCACCAGACACGGACAGGAGAACAACAAGGGATCTACAGACTGGTCTGTTGCCATCTGAGTTATTTGCAAAAGTAAAATCCATGCCAGGCTGATCCCTGGTCTGTCCCTCCGTTCTCACGCTGGGACAGGCACCCAGGGAGTACCCCTGAGCCCAGGTAGCCCCAGGGAAGCCTGAGGGTCCTGCAGCAGGTCCTTGCACAAGGCTGAGCCTGCCATGGGCACAATCCAAGGACCAAAAAAGCTCTGCTGGAGCCCTAGCGGCAGTCACAACATCTGTGGGTGAGAGCAGAAAGACACTTGTCATCCCAGTAAATTCAATTTAATTAGCGATGCCTGAAGAAATTTAGTCAGGACAGGAGCTGTACTAAAACTTTGTGCAATTACAGAGCCCAGCATTAGCCTTTGTGAAAGCTGGGGGGAAAAACAGTTAATGTATGTGTCAGCTGGTGCCTGTCTCAGGGTGAAGTGTGCCCCAGCAGGGACTCCTGAGCATCCTTGTTAAGCTGTAAATTTGCTGCAGGCCCAGCCCTAGCATGTTCCAGACAGCAGACTCCTAGCCCCAAAACAACCACCAGTGACCACGTTTTCTCTTGTCACCCCAGCATGGACATGATTCCTGTCTATAAGCACACTCCCATCGCTGGGTTCACTGTAATGTTTCACATCAGAATTCCCTCTTTGTATGTACCAATCTCTGCATGCTCTCTTCCAAAATGCAACGTGCCCTTTCCATGGGGAGACCCTGAAGCAAGTTTAGTGGCTGGAGAAACCAGCTGGCAGCTCATCCCAACCAAAACACAAGCTTAACACCTTGAGTCCAAACACTTTTGAATGCTTGAGCATTTAAAGACAAATCAGAGTGGGATTTGCTCTGGACAGAGATCTACATCAATACCCCTGTGTGATCCATCCCTCTCCCCAAATCTTCTCTAAAAGAAGCCCTGTCTGGGGGTCAGACTGGCACCCAAATTGCCCATGGACATCTCACACCCAGCTGACTAAGGGCCAGTGGTCCTCCTGCTCTGAAGATATCCTCCCTCAGGATGTGTGCCACAGAGATTAAAAATAAATTTTAAAAAAGGATTATTTAGATATTGTTTCCTAAGAGGAGAATGAAATTGCATGGGACACAATGCAGTTTGCCATTTTTTCATCCCAATAACCCCTTGCAAAGAATTATTTGTCAGTATAGAATCTGGTGGAGCTGTGGTGAACTCAGTCCTTGCTGCCACCTGCCCCCACCTTGAAGTCAAAAGGCACAAGCTCACCATTCCTTTGGGCTTCTGACAGCCCTTCTCTGCACTGCACAGGCAGGAGACCCCCTACATTTTGCAGCCGCAGGGAGCTGGGCACATCAGGCATCCAGATCTCCCCCTGCCTTTGGCGCCTGTCAGGTTCATTTGATGATCAGTGGTTACTTAACGAGGATATGTGGAGCTGCTGGAACTGCAGGCAAATGATAAAGGTAGGGCTTTTGTGTCCTGGGGTTTCAAAATAAAAAGCAATTTCAGCAGCCACTGCAGGAGAAGGATGTGCCTTGTGAGCATGTCCAGGAGATGTAGGGCTAGAGGAAGAGGGGCTGCTGTGGCAGCTGAGTTATCTGCAGGGAGGACTGACAGGAGCAGAAAAATGTAGGCAAAGATCTCTGCCAGGACCAACTCTTCCAACTAAATTACCTTGTTCAGGAAATATGCAGTGGGCAGACCAGTCCCACAGCTATATTTGAATCAGTCCTTTTCCTTGTTTGCTGTGGGACAGAGACTCATCTCAGTGCCCTGGGCCCACCGCACAGATGTGACCACTGGTGTTGGCCACCTGGTCCTTCTCCAGAGGTCTGTCCTCCCCATCAGGGCTGCCAGCATCTACAGGCATGGGAGATGTGCTCGACACCTGCAGAGGTCCATGTGGAGAACCTACATGGAGCCTGCACCTGCCTGCGTGATCCCTGAACTGCTGGACCCTCCTTTTCTCTCTGATCTCTTGGGTCACTGCTGCTCCTCCACCCACAGCTCAGCAGAATCCTCCTTTCAAGGCTTAGTTTACACCACCTGAAGCAGTCAGGAAGCTTTGCTGCTCCTGTAGGTACCATCCACTCTGACATTCATGAAAGAGAGCTGTTCTTCAGACAGACACAAAAATAGCAATAAGAAAGCACTTTCTGATCAAGCTTTTACAAACCATAACAAAACATGGAAGCTCCAAGTGGATCAGAGTGTGAGCCCCTGGGACTGCAGTACTTGAATCAGTACCAGTGCCCTGCAAACCCCACTCAGAGGGATGGCAACCTTGGCTGCAACGGGTCACTAACTGTGATGGGTTGTTTTTTTTGTAGGCCTTCCTTGGTAACCAGGGTCAAGATCTAGGAAGTACTCCATCCCATCTCTTTACGTAATCAGGTGTATATAAACCGAAGGAGGAGGTGTTCTTTCTCTTTTTTGCTTTCTTTTCCTTCTCGGGCTGGCACGCTGACGAGCTCCCGGTGTTTGGGCCTGGCTTATCTGTGTTCAGCGAGGCCTCCTCTGGGGGTTGTTTTGCCTGGGCCGGCGGCGCAGGTTAAGAATCTGCTTTTCTAAGGAAAGTAGTGAATTTACTATTGTATTTGTTATTTACTGAGTTAATTTCTGAATTTAGATTGTATATATATTTGTTTTGTCTTATTTTTCCCTATTTCGTCTCCCTCTCCCCTTTCCCTTCCCCTTGTCCCTTATTGGGGTGGTTTGGGGGTCCCTGTCTTGTTGTGCCTAGTATATAAATTTAATATATGCAAATATATATATATATTCCTTCAATTTTCTCTTGCTGCTTTTTGCCGTTTCGGGAGAGGGAGGGGGGAATCTTTCTTGTGAGGTTTGGCTGTTGGCAGAGAGCCAACCCGAACTTTCACACTAACTCAGTGTCTCTGTGCAATTTACCCCTCCATAGTTTTATTGTTTGCCAAGTGGAGGGCAGGGCTTAGAGCCTCACAAGCCCATCCATGGTGGCCTGGCCCTTGCATGGGGTCGGCTGCTGACTTGTGTGAAGCCAAGGACCAAAACCTTACTGGGGATGTGACAAGAGTGCACAGCCATCAAGGTCATGGCCAGTCTCATGGGGCAGGCCGTGTGGCCAAGGCAGGTCCACCAGCTAGTCTACAGCAAGGCAGAATTTGGTCCACGGCACAGTATTTAAGATCTTAAAAAGGCAAATGACATGTGTGGACACTGCACAAACCCAGCATGAACCCTGTGGGGTAAGGACCACTGTTTGCCTGTGCTGCTCTGAGTAAACCAGGGCACTGAGCTGTCCTCTTTGGCACTGCAGGCAAACAAGCACACTTATAACAGTAGAAACCAAGAAAACGAAGTCCATCTGTTATTTCTTTCCACCTGCTCCAGTTTTCTAAAAATAGACATCATTAACCATCTTTATTCATGCTAGACAGCAGAAACACCCCTCCAGCTGGCTGCCCACCTCCATGTCTCCATCCTGATGCAGGGTGACCGTGGGCCATCACTGGTGTGCTGGAGCTTCCCCACTATGATGACAGCTGGGAGAGTGTGGGATGACACAACTGCTCCTGAAGGCTGGGCACTGAGCATGACAGAGACAAGCTTTCCCCCAGTGTGTTCCCAGTGCTGAGGAGGAGGAGGAGGAGGAGGCACAAAGCACATGTCCCACCAGCATCCATAGCAGGGCTCAACACAGGTAGTAGAAACCAGCCTCCCCATTTGGTACCAGCCAAGGACTACTCTGATCCTGAATGAAATCAAGCATTTTTACTGGTGCTACGCCCTATAAAGGAGGATAAATCCCATGTGTGTTCAGGTTTCATCCCTCAAGCTCAGAGGAAGAGTGGTGCAAAAAGGAGGTTGACTTTATGATACAGCGGTTACAGCATGGATCTTTCTCCTCCTTTAGGCACAGTTCAACACCCAACACCACATCAAAAGGTTGAAAGGAGGCTTAGCACAACGTGGATCCTGCCTCTTCTGAGACAATGATCATCTGAGCAGAGCATCACACCCCCAGCTGGAGCTGGAAGGGCACATCAGGGCCTCCTGACCTTGGCTCCCTGAGCAGCTCTATGATGCCCTTCTGCAGCCGAGTTGTATTTTTAGGTCCTTCTCCCTGCTGATTCATTAGGGGAGCTAATGTTCTCCAAACTGCTGGGCTTCTGACCCTCGAGGTGTGTACACCATGCACTCCTGATAAATATAGACCACTTCAATTACATAACCTGTCTAATAAGCAGTGCCTGTCCTCCCTGCGGGCACACGGGGAACCAGGAACTGAAATGCCTCTGCCAAGGGTGTCAATGGATGCCTCGCTCGTCATTTTATTCCCATTGTTTTCCATTTCCAATGACTTCCTGCTGTATCATCTTAATGAGTGACTCAGTGAGGTTGGACGGTCCTGGAAGTACTCCAGGTTCAGGGAGACCTGTCTGCTCTGCCCACTGCCACAGTGAGTAGGGCAAGGTCCCCCTTTATAACCCTCCCTTCTGCTCAGGGAGATGTGGTAGAGTGGGATGGGATGATTAGGATTGGAAAGACTGAGCTAAAAGCGGGATTCATTTCTTAACTGTATGTATCAGAGCATTTGGCAGACTAGAGGTAACCAAAGGACTTTATACCTAGAGGTGCAGTGGTCTGTCACTGGGAAAGGCACCTGGCTTGGTTAATAGAGCAATAAAAGCACCTACCTGTGTGCTGTGTCAGTACAGAAGGCTTGAAGAGTCCATGTGGTTGGTAATAAAGACATCTTGGTATCAAGTAATGAAACATCAGTGGAGGCGGGCTGTGATCTTACAAGATGAATGTCTGATCACTTTAGGACCTGGATGTAACTGCAACGGCTGAGTTGCAAAATGCAGAGTAATTATATTAAAAAAAAACCCCAAACATTTGAAGTACAGTGTGAAGCACATTATTAATAGACTTGACAAACACATGCACAAGTGGGGTGATTATTCTGTGTGTGCAGTGGTTTTTAACCCTGGTCTCTGGTTCCTTGTGGCACTGGCAGAAAGAACCCAATGGAGAGGACACAGAGAAACCAGATCTGCCCCACAACAGGGGGTTTCTTTCCTTGACAATGCAGACCTTGTGTTATTTAGAGAGAGAACTGGCTGTTCTCATCAAATGTACTCACTGCTTGCCATGGGTTTGGCATTGCTAAGCCAGGCTGGCTGCGAGCAACATCATGATGGCAGAGGGCTAACAAAACAGCTCGAGTGATATTTATGACAAGGACCATTCCACCTATATTTGTTGTTCCTGCTGTGCCAGCATTCCAGCATGTCCTGTAATAACTTTTAATAGCTTTTATGCAATGGCTAGAACAATGAAGCTAATTCAAGTATTTAACCTCCCTGGTTTTATTCCTGTCCTTATCTAACAATCAACAATCAGATCTCTACCAGCTTCCCTCACCATTGGATTCAGGCTGACTCTGCTGTACCTTCACATAAGCAAATGGCTGTGCTTTTGCTCCTGGACAGCCCCTCTCCTGATATGCCATGGCCTGCCACTGAGCACCAGCTGAGGAAAGGTGACAACTATGACCATACTCTCCATGGGGCTGGAAGCCCCTTTTCACTCTCAAAGAGGGTCTGTGGCACAGTGTGTCTCCAAGCAGCAGTGCATTCCCAGGAGATGTCTCTGGTCCTACTGAGCCACCTGGGATGCAGGAGGTGCACGACAAATGCCACTGGACTATGGCAGACCCAACAGTAGACCCCAAGGTCTGCAGACACAGAATCACAGAATATTTTGAGTTGGAAGGGACCCACAAGGACCACTGGGTCCAATTCTTAAGTGAATGGCCCATATGGGGCCACAACTTTGGTGTTATTAGCTCCATGCTCTAAGTGAGGTAGTCTCAGGGTCCACCTGTGAGGCCAGATTTGAGGTCAGTCCCAGCCTGCAGCAGAGGACACCAAGCCCCATCACTCCTTGCCTGCAGTGCCCTACTCTACATCTCATCCTTAAATGATGCACAAAGTCTACTAAGGAGTCTTTCCTGCTGGAAGAACTCAGCAGGAAGCAGCTAATGCAACCTCTCTTGTTCATCCACGGCACTCACATCCAGGGGGTAATAAAACCACAGGCTCCTTTCTCATTAATCCCTAATTAGGCTCTCTCTCACTTACATAGCACTTTCTGTCATTAGCAGTGGAGAGATGAGAGCCTGCCTTTTACCTTCACACATTGTGAGGAGGCAGACCCAAACACCTTGCTGTGATCTTGCATAAAGCACCTCCTTGTGCTGGCTCTCAGGGGCTCCTGGAAAAGAACCTCCCTTTCCCCAGCATGTGCAGAAAGCAAAACCTCTAGGGGAGTGCAGCACCCGCAGTGAGGAGACTCGAGATATCCACTATGTGTGACACTTGACCACTGAGTGACCACAAGGTCAGGTTTGCCCTTGTACCTGTGCAAAAGCCCAGCTGATGGACTGCAGAGGCCTGAGCCAGCTGCCCTGTTGGTAGCTCATCCCAGTGTGGGAATAGAGAAGGCAGCCAGATTAGTCCCAGAGATTCAGCATATTCATTTAAAGCCTGGCTGGGCATGAAGGTGTGTAGACTGAGACCATGCAAGCATCCTTCACATGGTGTAGGAGCAGAAACAGAGAGGAGGACAGAAATCACAGCTGAACATCAGCCCCGCTCCCACTTGTGTCAGACAAACCCTCACCTCATTATTAGGATGAACACCCTGTGGGTGGGTGTGCTGGGCACACGTCAGGGATGGGCAAGGCAGGCAGCTGAGTTATTGTATCAGGATTGTATGTGCCAGCCCCCAGTGCTGCTGCTAATGTGGCATTTGCTGCTGCTATCCCGGTATCTGTAGGGCAGCTGCATCCTGCACTGTCCTGCTCATAATTGTGGGACTTACTCCCAGCCAAGGCCTGGAATAATACCTGTCCCAGATGGACACACAGCATCAAACCCATAGGTGAGTGTTAGAGCCTGGTGCCAGGCACATCCCTGGCTTGCAGTAAGTGGTGCCTGTTCTCTGTCCATACCCTTGGCCCATATTACTCACAGCATCTTTAAAAAGATCACCAAAAACACCAGAGGGCTGTTGGTCATCAGGTCCTTCCCCAAGTGCTCCTCTCTGGCTTCCCAGCAGCTGGCTGCAGCACTGGGGAGCTGTGGGATGATGCTCCATGTCCCATTGTCCTTGTGCTGGCCATGAGGATCTCACATTGTTCATGCAGTAGCCCAGCAAGATGAACCATCTGGCCATGCCTGCACAAGAGACCAGTGATGGGTGAGAAACCAGATCCAGTTCCTCTCCTTGTGAGTCTCTCCTGGGGCAGACAAATGGCAGGAGCCTTGTGAACCTGCCCAGCACAGCTCAATCCACATAGGACAGTGGCTCCAGAATTCTGTTCTCCTGCTTTGAGCAACTGTAGCACAGGTGTCCCAAAACTTTTTCATCTCTTGCTCCTGGTAGGGAGAGAGGAGAAGGGAGGCATAGAGCAAGAAAGGATTCAGGAAAGTTTTGTTTGCTGCTGAAAGAGGTTGTTTAAAGCATTTCCTCTAAATAGACAGTTCTACTCCTGCAGGGAGCTCAGCTCCTGATCTCCCCATATCCAAGTCTGTGCATGGCAGGCTGATCCAACTGGACTCCAAGTGCTGGAAGGGGATCCCCTCTTGCTCTCACAGCAGAGGAAACGGTCCCGCTCTGTGACCTTGAGACCGACTCACTGACTCTGATTTGTGCCCATCAAATAGCACCACAGAAAGCCTCAGGAAAGTGGGGACCTTCACTTAGGTAGCTATAAAAAGGGCACTTCTTGAGTGAAAGAGTTCAGAGATGATCTTCAGAGAGCTGTTTGAACAGCATCAGCGGGGAGTGCAAAGCTGTAGGTAGCAAACCTGGGGATCTACCAGCATGCATAACATCTCCACTTGAATTATTTCAGTGATTAATGTGGAAGGAAAACTAACTGCAGCGATGGGGAGGGGGATGATGAGGCAGCTCCTTCCACTGAGGTGAGGGAGCACCCAGCTGCCAAGCAAAACACGGGTTGCATAAGGCAGCACTGTGTTACAAGCGATTTTGCAAGCTTCCCTGGAAAGGCAGGTAGCTCCCCAGCCTGCTAGTGGGAATCTTAATGACAGTGAGGGATTATTCTGTCCTTAAAGAACTCAGGGTCTTGCACAGCTGCCAGGAAAAGGAACTGGAAGGAGCCATTTATATGTCTTGAAACACAGGACATCAAGTGAGAAACAAGCACAGAAAGAGAGGAGATACTACCCCAACTAGCTACGGGCACACAGTGCCAGCAGCAGTGAGCAGCCTGTCAGGTAAGAACAGAAAGAGGCTCCTCCTGGGGCACTTTGTGGGTCAAGCTGTGAACCACTCCATGGAGGATGTTCCGTCTCTGTCCACTTTAAAGATGTCTATGAAGAGAAGCATTCAAACACAAACCTTTTCCTTGAGCCTCCAAAGCTGGATGGCATGCTGCCAACAGCTGTACCCAGCACTGGCAGGAATCAACACCTTCCCTAGCACCTCTGTCCTGTTATCCCTAACATTTTCCTCCCTTTTGGGTTCATTCCTCTCACTCACTTGACACCCAGCAGTTCAGATATCAGAGCAAGCCTCAAAGGCAGACAGAGTGTAGGGGAACAGAGGGCAAAACCTGGCAGTGATGTCAGTGCCAGGTTACAGATCTGCTGTAACCTGCAGTGCCTCCTACTCCTCTCACAGCATCTCCTTGTGCTCTTGCACCCTGCAGCAGTTTATCCTCCTCTGCCAGGTGTCCTGGGGATGCAGAAGCAATGCTGAGGCCTGAGCCCCTCTAGCTCTTCCCTTTGGTAAAGATGAAAGTGCTTCTCTGCTCCCTGCAGATGAGGGTGAAGGGGCTCTTGCCTTATCCCTCAGACAAGCAAGAGGAGAGAGAAATTTAGGGAAGAGGCTGCTGACCACCCAAACCATTACACTAGCACCCACACCCCTGCCTCTCCCATGCAGCCCAGTATGAAGTATCTCAGATGCAGCAAACACTCTTCTCTCTTCTCCTGAGAGCAGCTATGCCTACCAGAGAAACCTAGGTGGTGTTTTGCTCAAACCCATCCTGTATGTCCCACCACCAGGGGAAACTGTCACCTCAGATGAAGATCTCCAGAAAAAGGGCTGACAAACCATATGGAGGCCCTACTGTAACAGAATAAAGACATCTACTTAAAAACTCAGGGCCTTATATCCACTTCTGATAAAGATGCCTGGACTTTTGAGAGGCCCAGCATGGACAGAGGCGAGCCCTCTCATGAGTCTCAGCAGAAAACCTCTCTAGGAGGAGAGTCACCCAAACAAGTTACAAGCACAGACCATGCTCCCTGCTCCCAGGAGTAATTTCTGGTTGAGATAGCTTGCAGTCTGATCCAAAGCCCTCAGGAAATAAGACCACCTTTTTCCCGTTGTAGTGAACTGCAAAGGAGGTGTTTGGGGCAGCTGGAGGGTGAAAGATTTGGGCTCCATTACTATTATTTTCTGTAATAACAACTAAGACAGAGAAGTACATTTTTTCATTGCATATTTGAGTTCTGAGGAAACCAGCAGGAAGGGACAATCATCTTTTCAGAATGACAAGCCATTCATTTTGACTTTTGGGGACTGTTTTGCATACTCTGAGCATACATAGACATGGCAAATACACTCTCCAGCTGCAAAAACTGCTACCAGGGTCTCTGTTTCTTGTGGTCTTTCTGGCACAAGCTACCTGCTGGAGATGCAGGTGTTTTGCTAGGGCTGTCACCGCTGGCATATTCCCTGTTAGGCAACGAGGAGCTGAGAAACACAGCCCTTGTGCCTCCACCCCACATTAAGCATTCCAATCAAGGTGCTTGGGATCTGAAATTACATTAAAGAGAGGTCCTCTGAGAATGTGAACCTTGCCACAGATAATTTCTTGTGTCAGTAGTTACATGCATGGTAAAAGGATATAGTTAAAGTGGAGGACTTACCCAGGGATCACCACCTAACACAGCTTATTCTTTAGCAATCCTGGTTAAGCAGCACAGCAAGGCTAAAGCTGAGCTGTGCTTCTTGCATGCTTAAAGGTTTCTGCACTCCTTTCCATGAAGCAGCCTGAGTGAGGTTACAGTGAGATCCCCTTTCCAACCTACCATGGTGAGAAAGGGGGGTCCTCCCCTCCCACAGCCATGAACCATGGCTTAAACATCCAAATAGACACCAGTCTGCCCAAGACAGGCAGCTATATATGACTGAAGACAAGGTTTGTTCCTTACAGGTGCAGCAAAAAGAAAACAGCAAAATTAAACACATGCAATGCTTCAGGTCTTTATTGTTGCTGTAGAGTAACTGGTACATGGTTAAAACATTCTAATAATATTATCAGTGAAATCTGAAAACTAAGGCTTTCTGTAGGTTTGTAGTATCCTGGTGTTTCCTTTCACACAGTGCACATATAAAATCAAGTTATAAAAACACAGATCTTCTTTAAACAACACCAATTGATGCAATGCACAAAACTAAGAACTACATTTTGTATGATCAAGACAATACCTTACAGACCAGCTTTGGGCCTTGCAGCTTTGAAGTCAAGAGAGAAATGTTTTGGTCTGACATCCTGCTACCCAGATGAGCTCGATGACACACACAGATGGCTGGATTTCAACCTTCTGTTCTGAGCAGAGAGAAAGAAACCCCCTGATGCTGAGGAGGAAACATTTGATTGAGCAAATGGGAGAGCATCCTTAAAGCATGTCGCTGATCTCAAATAATGTAAACAAGACCTACCCACACCTGTAGGTCCCACAGACAGGGCAGTCGCTGCTCAGCAGTGCAGCTGCTGGGACTGTGAGAAAAGGTGAGATGTGACAAATGTGCTAATGAGTGAGATGAGTCTCAGTGCCAATACGTGTCCCACAGAAGAGGGCTGTGTGATTCCTGGAGTACTAGCACCTTTAATCTAACAGCATTGAAAACATTTCAAAGTGATTTACCCCACACAGAATCACAGACTGATCTAGGTGAGAAAAGACCTTCAAGACCGTAGAGTCCAACCATAAACCCAGCAGTGTCAAGTCTTACACTAAACCATGTCCCTAAGTGCCATCTTAGTGTTCTTCAAACAGGGAAACAGGGCAGGAATAAAGTAGCCTTCAAGAAATCTGTATATTATTTCAGTAAAAAGCTACATTTCAACCAAAGAGAAAAAAATTCACAGAAAAATCTTCCTTCAGTTCTTTAACCACTTTTTAAACAAAGAAGCTTCTATATCCACAAAGCTTTTAGTTTTCATTCAATTTCCCCCCGTCTTGCATTTCCAGTTGAGTTGAAAAATGATGCACATCATCTGAAAATTTACATCAGACACAAACACCCTTCCCTGTGAGAGGAGGATTCTTCACTTACCACTTACTCCTCATCATGGAGTTGGGCATTGCAAATGTAACATTAGCAGCTGACAAGAATATTATTCTTTCTCTTTGATCTGAACACATGAGAGGGGAGGATGAATTACAGATTTGCAGGATGTTTTTACCACATTACAGTAGGTTATGTGTTTCGCTCCAGCTGGGAGAAAACCCCATGTAAGGGTCAATGATGGATTGCATTTGACTTCATTTTCAGAGCCCAACTTTAATCACACACAGATGTAAATCCTTTACTGCTCCATGGCCAAGACTCACACTGATGTTTCTGACATATTTGATGACAACACAAAGTTCTCTGAATGACTGAGAAAAGCATAGCTGGTATTTATGTCACCAGCACATAGAACCTGTCCTCTGAATTCATTCCTGAAGATGATGTTAAGGCTATTGGAGTAGGCTGGCCATGGTTACTCCTGGTATGAAAGCACAGCCATGGCTTAGGACAACTAGAAGAAATCATAAATGCATTTTTTAGGTTTTCTCTTGCAGTGGGTTACCTGGATGTGCAAGGAACTGCCCCAAAGCAGAGTATTAGGTGAATTAAAACCTGGCTATGTAGATTTTAAGCTGCAACCATGCCTGTGATATCACAGAATTGTGTTAAAAAAAGACCTTGAGGTGCAGAAATGACCCCCTTTCACTCATGACAATGAAACACCAGTTGTCAGTCATCAGGTACTCAAATACAAATATGAAAAAATCATTAAGAAACATAATCCTAAATATAAACCTAGTTTTATTTATTTTTAAGAAAAAAGGGATTAAAAAAATTGGAGTAAACCAGATGGCTTCAAGTACGTTCCGCATAATAAACAATTAGTTGTTATAAGCATAGATTAAAAAAGACTTGTCACCTTGCAAGGGACAGTTGAATAGAGGCTGGTGATTTGTTAAGAAAATGGTCTTTGAAACAAACACGTAAGACAACATGCTTAGTGTTGTAATTTAGAAGCAAAGAGATGTGTCCACCATGCCAATCCAATGCCTGAGACACCCAGCACGAGATCCGTGTTGTGCTCTGCACCTTCACATTTCATGGCAACGCCACTCAACATGTAGAGCCAGGCCACCTCAGCCTAGCTCAAACAAGCCCTCATGCAATAAACAACAAATACTTAGTAAGTCAGGAAGGTTTTGCAGCAATAGAATTGATCAAGTTGTCTAAAATTTTTGAGGTTGCAAAACAATCTAATCCAAAGACCTGAAGTGTCTCCTAAGTGCTGGCAATGCTTTTGTCCTTCTCTATGTGAGCACGAAGATTACTTTTATTGTATATGACAAGAAATACACTTGAAAGTGCCTTGTCTGAGCTTAAGCTTCCAGATTTTCTGAGTGGCATGAAAAAAAGGGAACATGTTATAGTGGGAGCCCCAAGAGAACCCCCCAAAAATTGTGAAGGAGGTTAAAAACGTAATGGTATCATCTCCAAGAAATCAAAGCCAGTACTCCAAAAAGAAGATGGAGTTCTTCCCTGTGCTGTGGTAAGTCTAAAACCCAAACCCATCTCTTGTACCAACAGGGAGACAACTGTTGCATCAGATGTGTTTCAACAGTTCTGTCTGACACACATGGAACCAGCAGTTCTCCTGCTTATCTACTGGGACATGTGAAATGTCTAAGGAAGCAATGTAAAAACCGAAAGTAATGCTTAAGAAAAAAAGATATCTTGCCTACTCTAAAGATTAAAAATATTTTTTTTGCAATCAAAGAATGTCTACAAGGAAACTGTTTTGAAAAACATTTTCCAGCTATTTGGAGACAGACACTTACTTTTGCCTCTGTGAGAAAAAAAACACCAATAAACCAACAAAAAACCCCAGCTCTCCTATCCCACAGCTCTGCATACTACAGTAGGAACAAATCTCCCACAGCTAACAGGGAGACTGAAACAGTATAAAATCAAAACTTAGCTGCACAGGTCTGTTGAATAATCAGCAACGACTTAAAGGGAGGCAGAGCCCGCACTGTTTTCAGTACTACAACATGAGATTGCAAGGCTTTAAAAATCCTCTGAGTGACCAAGCCAGAATGGTTCAACAGTGGTAGGTTCAGTAGTGTTTGAAAAAGCTTATGCAAAAATATTATTTTAAAATAAATTTGAGTATTTGAAATAGAAAAAAGGAACAGAACAACTTCTTCAACTTCCACCTACCATCAAAACATTGTTAAACTTACCAGCTTTCCAAATTCAGTGCTTACTTCACAACGTGATTATACAGAAATCATACGTCTGTCTCTATTAGCTGAACAGTTTGGGCTTCTACATGAAAGTCCAGTGCATGTCACATTTATTAATGTCCTTATGATTGTTCAATAATCCAGCAATTAGTTTCTTAATGACAGCAGAACGCAGTTGCTAGCTGCTTGCAAGAGCAATGCTGAAATTACATTCAGAGATAAAAACTACCATTTTCACACGTAGGAATAACTAACATTTTCTTTCTCTTCACAGAATCATGTGCAGATGTCTAACAATGGCGATATTAAAAGACAATTCTCATGCAAAAATTGTTCCCTGTGCATAAAACTCGCAGGGGCATCTCCAAACCACCCTTCCTCTACACCAGAACTAATTGCTTTTTATTTTCGTGTCGTGAAATTTCTGTTGCTTTTTAAAATACCCATGGCAAGCGAGTTCAATTAGTTCCAGCCCACCAAATATCTTCTGCTGCACAACGAAAAAGACGACCATGGCTGCAAAATACCACTGTGCAAAGCTGTAGAGGTACAGCAGCGCGAGCATACCCAGCGGGAACACCGTCCAGTACAGGAGAGAGACGCACTTCACAGCGAGGACCCTGAGCTCGGATTTACAGGGTGGAATAATGCTCTGCCCTGTTGAACTGAAGGATTTGCCACCTTCATAGAAGTGTCGGAGTCTCTCCTCTTTCTCTTCCCAACGCTTCCGGCACCAAAGCTGCAGCTCCTCCTTAGAAGTTGGCACTGCCTCTATCGGGTATCTCTGGACGTGGAAGTGAATCTCCTTTGGGAAGTTTCCTTTCAAAAGATGCTTCTCTGTCTGAGGAATGTTTTGGGGGTATGCCACAGTTATGTCATGGATAGCATCGAGATTGTCACCTACAAGAAACATTTGTGGGGAAAAAAAAGATCAGTACAGGTCATGCAACGGTCAGAACACTAATTTGTTTCAAGGTGTGATTGAAAACTGTTCAAATTGTGGCAGAAATCCCAGAGACACGTTAGCTACACACAGGATGTTTAATCTGCTAGAATCTATAAATGCTCAAAGGTCAGACTTTTCCCAATTGTTATCTATTCTGAATCTGAGCAAAAAACTTTGGAAACAAGACTGTACACAGTAAAAACTGAGGCAGAGTAACAACAGTGAGTAAGAGATTAAAGTCAAATTTAAAGGAGAGAAGAAGCACATCTGGTCTTTGACAAAGAGTGAGTCTATGTGAGTCTAATGTTCAGTTATTCCTACCTGTGCTGTACGCTGAAACTGCCTTTTACTAATGAAATACAACTTAGTCTATGTTCCTGTGAACACTGAAATAGATTCAGGTTGATCTGGAGCAAGCAGCATACACAGTCCTAATCCACTGAAGACTGAGAAAACATCTGTGAAACATACAACAGCTAAATATCATGAACTCATAAAATCTAGGGTATCTCACAAAGAATGAGCAGTAGCTTTGCTGCTCAGCCAGCTTTGCAGAGCACTCCAGTTAACACAGTTTCTTTATACCTGAGCAGGCAGTACTGTAAGGAGGTGAGCTGCTGCTCACTGCTCTCCAGATCTGGGAAAGACAAAGTATAGTGTAAGTGGTGCTTGAAGCCCAGCATTAAATAAACCACATACGCTTAGCTGTTTGGGTAAAGTGAGTGTAGTTAACCATTTAAAAAGCAATTGCAGATTAGAAATCCAGGGGAATATTGATGTAAAACCCCCTGCTCTTCATTATCATGTCTGATTGAGCCAATGCTCTTGAAAGAATATCAGTATTGCCAAAGTGGGGCTTGCTATTGCATCCTTGTACTCAGTGCTTTTGTATTTTGCACTTTCTGAACACCTTCTTTATCCCCCAGCCTCTGACCAGACATTCTTTTTAGATTTCATAAAGTAAATTCTGCTAGTGTAAAACTGATCTAAAAATAGGCATGTGGTGCACTGGACGTTGCATAACTGTTAAGTTCTGCCAGCAGTGATTTATGTTGCTGTTTTTATTTGGCTGGCTGGCTCAGGGCAAAATAGAATTGGAGACTAAAAGCTGTCTCCAGTTGCAGCAATTGAGGACTTTTGTTCTCACAGATGATGCCACTTCTTGCAAAGATGATTAAAATCTACTCTTTAGTCCCACTCCTCGTTTTTATTTGCTCTCTTTCCCTGGCATTTTGGCTTTCCTTTACAGCTCTAAAAATGACAGGGCAAGAATAGAAAGTTACTTTAAAAGGCCATGTTCAAAATGATGTATCTTAAGTTCAACTCCAAATATCACAAAAGGGGGAAAAACCCTATTTGGCCTTTCAGAGTATTTTATAACTGTGCTGTCTCACAATGATCTCTCTTGGACAGTTCTGTTGCAGGTTAATCAGGTTTTTAAAGAGCTATATATGGCTCCTAGGAGGTCTATAGAGTGAAACCATCTTTTTCCATCTTTTCTCTAGCCACAGGATCACCTCCTAAATAAGCAGAGAACCCCTGTATTCTGCACAGGTAAAACCTTTCAGATCTTCTACCATGAGATGCCAAAATTGAACATGTCTTAGAAACCCAGCCCTTACAAAGGGAAACAATGGCTAGCCTGCTGCACCTTAGCACAAAACATTTTTATTTTGAGAACTGCTCACATCTCCCCTGCCCCCTTCCAAATATTTCTGCCATCAGAAGGAATTATAGTCATCCTACAGGATAGACATCCCTCAGTTCCTGGCCAAGCCAGGGGTAGGGCTACTGCACATACCTCCAAGAGATGTTCATCTCTTACAATTTGTCATCCTTCTGATCCTCCATAGCTCCCCAAGTCCCAGTGACACATAAAACCTGCACACTTTACCCCACTAGGGAGGTCAGAAAAGTTCAGCCTTCCTGAGATCCTTATATCAAAAAAGCCTTTTATGAAAAAAGTTTTTGGCTAGATGAGCTTCTCACCCACCCTGCAGTCATTTGTGTCTTTCCAGCTAAGCAATCAGTCTGCCATTACATGCAAGTGTTCTTGAAAAATCAGGCTTTACAGAACCACCAGCAATACAGCCTACAGTCAATAAATCATCAGATTTGTCTAAGACACAGATTTTCTTACTCTGTGCAAGTAGGACTGGAAGGACTCTGCACTCACACAGCTGGTCTGATCTCTTCAGCATGCAAGTGTATCTCTCCCTGTGAATTCCTGATCAGAAGTAGGGAAGCCTCTAATCCTTACCTATGAATCTATGGCATCTCCAGACAAGAAACCTTCCAACAGGGCTTCCTACCAGACTGCAGAAAGTCTGCACTACACTATGGTTTCTCAATTGCTTACCTAGGACCAAGCTCAAAACATAGAGGAGGACTGAGGTTACTCTTTCAGCATTACATATGGGGAAATTGAGGCAAAGGATGATTATGTGACCTGTTCTGTGTGTCCAGCTTGAACCAGTATCTCCTAATTCCAGCTGCAAGGTTCACCTATTAAAGTATGTTTTACACAAGTAGAAATGAAACTTCAAAGGTTGATTTAGCATATCTGAAAGAACAGAATTATCAGAAAGAGAGAAGACCAAAACACCAAATTTCATATGCAAAAGGATTAGAGCCTTTTTCAACAGGTCCCTTGTTTGGGTCATACATATTTAAGAACTCCACACAAATGGCAGCCTGAAGGTTTAATTTCCTGGCAAGGCAAGCATGTGGAAAGGACCAGTTCTAATGAGTTTTCTACAGCTGCTGAAAGAAGCATGCCCTGCTAGCCTGACATGCAGTACACCTGAACAAAAAGGTTCTGCATCTTCTCTTCTGATTTATCAGTGGAATCTTTGGATATGGACAGGGTCACTGGATCACTACTAAACATGCTACTGGAGAATCTGCTAAATAGAAGAAAAGTTAATGGCAGCAGATAAAGGTAGACCATTCAGGAACACAGACAAAATTCCTTGAGGCTAGGTTTAATCAGGCAGTTCTGAACCTACATTCTTGGCTAGAGCATCCTTACTGTCTCCCTCTGAAGTTAAGCTCCTTGTCTCTGCAATTTGGAGACATCTAACAGTACATGTTTTAGATCAACAGCAAGGTGCCAGTCAACCAGGAAAAGAAAGTGATCCTTAATGAAGATGCAGGGGCAGTCACTGACTTTAAAGATCTTTTTTCCACCTGAATTTAACGATCTGCTTCAAAATTCTGGCTCTGCACATTTTAAGAAGTTGCACTAAGGGAAACTGCATCATTCTACTTCTCGAGTGGGTTAGCTCAGAGAAGCTGTTGGTGGAAAAAACACTTCTTGCAATGTTTTTAGCAACATCTGAGGGATCACCTTTATCCTGCGTGTATTCATGTCCCATTGGGGAAGGAATGAAGGACAGAGGAAATCAAATAATGTTCACAGATTTGCATCTGAGATCTAATTAAGCTAAAAAACTGCCATTAAGGCTAAAATGTCAGGCAGGAAGCCCAGCTCTTCAGGACAAAGAGACGTGAATTTCAGTAGCTTTGCAATCTCACGACTTTCTTCCTGCAGTAGTAGAACTACATATCCTTCATAACCATGAATAATATTCTGTCCTATGCTTTATAAAAGCACCTCAGAAAAGGAAAGCTTACTACAGTGCTCAGGCATAAATATAAAGTTTATTTCTAATTGTCGTTAAGTGGCTATAAACTGCATAACGTGCAGATGATGATCAATCCATGTGGCAGTCTCCATTTTGGGACGACAAAACACCTCAAAAACAGAATTCTTTTACTTATTAAACTTTCTGTGCTCCAGTCAAAGTTATTTATGTGTCAGGCTCCGTTGATATACGACATTACTTCAAGCGATTACAATGCACAGCTGGTTGCTTTGGGCACTGTACTCAGAGGTGGCACAGGGAGAACTTAACCAGGCTCATGACCAAAATATCAGCATCAGAGAAAGACACTGTCTATTAAAAAAACATTTTTGAGGAAAAATGAGGGCATTTTCTTTCGCTGCACCAGTTGTTCCATCAGAACTTTTATTCTTTATTAGAACTTGCAGCATATGGTAGCCCAGCACAGCCCAATTTTTGTCACTCCCTGCCCCAGCCAGAGGCAAGCCTGAGCACGGAGTCCCAGTATGCTCATGCATAAATACACATGTACTATACACAGGCACAGACAGATGGACAGCCACAGACCAACAACATGGACAGAAAACAGCACTCAAGCAAACAAAACGGCCTCATTGAGTTTCCCTCCCTGGTTGATTAGTGGGAATTGTATACATGTATACAGGCTATGGATCCCTCCGTAACTGGCCATAGCCAGTCTGTGCTGCAGCTGGCCCTGGGTCCTTGGTCCTCCCAGGTGCTGGTCCTGGGGCACACAAGACCTTGTGGTCACAGTCCCTTTCCAGTGGCTGGTACAGACTCCTTGCATGTATGGTCAACCCCTCCAGTAATGGGCCTTAAAACACTGAAGGCCACCCAGCCTTTGGATCCTCCCCAAACCCCAGCTTGGACCTTGCAGTCCCTCCAGTAGCCAAATTGTGACCATCTGACCTCTCTGGTCTCTGACCAGCACTTACAGCCACTTTGATACTTGGCTCTCAAGTCCCTTACCCTACTCCTGGGCTAGTCCTGCTCAGTCACTGGTGTTCACACACTGACATATACACCCACATGATAAGACACAGACCCCTGTCTCTCCAGTGGCCCTTGCACCTCCACACACATACCCACAGAGCCCTCTCACCCAGGAAAACTGTTTATTTAAACCAGAAATAAGGTTTATTGAGAAGATGGGCAGAGTGGCCTGATCAGGTGCAAGACACAGCCAGGTAAGTGTACTGACCAGTCCCATTTAAATGGGACCAGCCCCTTTTGCCCCTTATTCCTCTGTTTTCCAAAACTGGTTTCCTCCAAAGCACCTTGAAGCATCCCTTTCCTCACTTTTGGTTCCTCCGCTAAACATCCCATAGTAAGTCTTGTCCCCACCAAAGCTCCTCTTTGGCATCCTGTAATGACTCCCAGAGCCAGCAGCAATGCCCCTCATTCTGTAAGGTGATGGACAGGGCCCTCTCCCATGGCCTCATGTGACAGGTGTCACTCCTGGCCCACAGGCTGGTGGCTCCTGTGTGACAGCTCTCAGAGGAGCCATAATAGAGGCTTTGCTCCTCCGTCTGGGTTTGGGGGTTTTTCTCTGCCTGCCTTTCTGCCCCTATGCTCCTTTGCAAGAGTGCAGACAAATCTTTTATCTCATCACATATTAAAAAACCTTACAACCAAGAGCCTCCTACTAGATTCAACATAAAGATGTTACAGGTAAACAAAAAAATCAATTTTAATTGTGTGTTCAATAATACCATGCCAGCACAGTATTTTAATTCTAGGGGAAAAAAACTCAGCATGAATGCAAAAGGCAGGATTAAACTGTTCCCAGCTTCTTTCAAACACATTCACAAAGACAATATTGCAATGCAGATGTAACTGGAGACAACTGCCAGAAGTGATGCTGCTCAGCCCCACAGCACAATCCCAGATAAGTGGAGGGACCCGTCCCCTCTCCTATAAGCACCTCTTGGGAGCTCAAGCACAGCCTGTTCCTCAGTTATGATTCACACCAATGACAAGGACACTTCCTCACTCGTACCCGGGACTGAGCAATGCTGAGCAAGCTCCCTGCGAGACAAAGGGACCTGTACAAACAGTGACTTCAGGGCCAAAACGATGATTCAGAACAGAAGCTCTGAAAGTCAAAAAGACCACCAGTCAGCCAAAAATGAGGATGGTCCCAGGCAAATCTATGCAATGAACTGCTCAAACTGTTTGCAGCCTAGAAGGTGAATAGGCAGCTGAGTCTCCTTGGCATTAACAGGGGTGGCTATTACCCATTCTCATCCCTAGCAAGCATCTCAGCAGACATAATTTGTCCTACTTTAGTTATCATTGACATTACTTTAAATCTTACAAGGATTATACAGTCTCTTCTCCTTGATCCAGCAGAGAAGATGCTATTCTTAACCACGGTACATCACAGAACAGCACGCTGATGAGCTGTTGAGCCAGAATGGGGAGAGGCATACTGAGATGCTCTCAAAACAGAATATTCATGATCACCTTAAATTAAGCTGCTCTGTTAAAGGCGGGACCAGTATGTGAGGCCCTTGTCCATTCCACCTCTCACCTCAATATAACTGCCTTTTCCTGTGAAATGGTGTATCTGTCCCTTCAATTGCATAATTCCAGGTATTTCATACATTTCCAGGCTTCCATAAAACACTGGCTGTAGCTCCCCCACCTATGCCCTAATATCCTCAATCCTACACACATTTCCTTAGGAAGCCTGACAGAGGGAGGTTTGGCATTTCTGTAAATAAACTCATCAGCAACATAATTAAAGCAGAGATGGAAACAAGTAGAACAAAAATATCAGGTTTTACAACATGTATGTTAGCTTTAAAACAAAGATACATTTTTGGACACGATAAAAAAAGCCATCTAAAACTGCTTGCTGGAAAATACCACTGTCTTGGCTCACGAGATTTGAGTGATTTTTCTTTGAGAGCACAGTATCAGGAGGGAGCAGCTTCAAGGATTTACAGCCCCTCCTGGGAAGTATCATGCTTGTGAGGATTTAAAACTTCAGGCAGCCCTCTTTAAAGCAGCAGTGTCAGCTGGGGTTAATCTAAATCACTTTCAACTCAGTAGTTATTGGAAATCTTTTTTAGGTAAGTGTAGCAATCAAATAAGCAAACAAAAAAAGACAGAATGATAATGCTGGCCTTGATTAACAGAGAAGAGTGATCCTGCATACCAATTCTTTCTATACCTATCAAATTTTTCACTGGTGTTGTGATAGAAGGAGAGAGGAAGACCTTCTACCTGCTGACATGATGGAGTTAAGGACACTGCACCTCTAGTCCCTGAGGGTGGGAGCCTGGGGAAGGGACAGCCCTGGCTGCTTTCTGCTCCCCAGCAGGAAGGAAACGTACTCTGGTTGCTGCATACAGAGCAGAGGACTACTGGGATCCAACACCAGGTACCTCCAGCCTGGCTGGTACAGAGATCAAGAGATACAAGGACTTTTTCTTAGCTATCAGCAGCCATTACATGTGCTTAATTCTTTTGCTAAATACATTTAAATGACATAGTTTTCCAGCCTGATGCTACATCTCATTAATGTGTCAACCATACCACTAACTGAAGTTGTTGTGAGGGTGGTGGTGGGGAGGGAGATCTGCTTTGACTTTGAAATCTCTGTAAATACCTCATTTAATTATTTTAAGACCAAACCGAATGTTATCATCATCTAATCTGATCTGAATAACAGAGGAGCTTATGCAGAACGCTTTCAGTTTTGCCGTGGGATGTGGTAAGACAGACATCCCACACTGCCTTAAAGTTTTTAACATGAGATAAGCAATTCCTCTCATTAATCAGGGGGGCGTGTGTATGTGTCTGCATACATTATTTTTGTACTTTTACTTCCTGACCATGTCACTTGGCTAAGTCAGAGAGCTGTCTGTGCTCATACAGGTAAGTGGTTATATGATTTGTCAACCTGGTAAGTCACTTGTGAACAAACTAAAACTACTTGGTTTCTGAAATCTCAATATAAAGCATGGATTTTAAAGCTCTTCAGTAGTTCTCCAAATCTCTTCTAATATTTCAACATACTTTTCAAAGCATGGGTGGTGGTAGCATTTTCCAAAATGGCCTCATTAAGTCCATACACAGGCATCTAGGACTAACATTCCTACCTGCTTTTTGGTTTTGTGCCTCCAAAGACTATATCCTTTCTTGTAGCTACACCACTGCTGCAAGAGCTGATATTCAGCCCTGTTTATTAAGCATTATAAAGCTCTTTACCATATCCTGGAAGGCAACAGAGTTAGTAAGCTATGGTGAGCCTGCTAGGATGAGACTTGGGTAGGTTTTGAAGTGACATGCAACAAGGGCTGAAATGGAAAATCCACTGTTCTTCAATGCAAATCCCTTTGAGATTCCATGGCTAAAATGGGCAGCCACTTCCCATGGAGACAAGACATTGCTGAACTGGTAAGGGGGAGCTGGCAGGTACCACTTCCCAGTTTTTGGGAAATTTTTTTCCACGCAAGGAGAATACAGACTGGCACACCATCTGTGAAAAAAATGCTGTTCCCCAGTTGCTTCAGGGCACACAAGCAAGCTATGGGAGAGTTTTTCCACTCTTACCTGTAACAGAGCCTGAGATTCACTCCAAGCTGGTGTCTGCTAATCAGCTTCATCAGCTGTACCTTGGACTGCAGTTTGAGAGTGGGCATTCTCCCCCTCTGCTCTGCTCTTGTGAGACACCACCTGCAGTGCTGCCTCCAGCTCTGGGGTCCCAGCATAAGAAAGATGTGTTCCTGTTGGAGCAAGTCCAGAGGAGACCACAAAGATGATCAGAGGGATGGAACACCTCTTCTACGAAGACAGGCTGAGAGAGCTGTGGTTGTTCAGCCTGGAGAAGGGAAAGGCTCCATGCAGACCTTATACAGCACTTTCCAGTGCCTAAAGAGGGCTCCAAGAAAACTGGTGAGGAACTTTTCACATGGGCCTGTAGTGATACGACAAAGGGGGAATGGCATTAAAGTGAAAGAGGGTAGGATTACATTACATACTAGAAGGAAGTTCTTTATTGTGAGGATGGTGAGGTGCTGGCACAGGTTGCCCAGAGAAGTTGTGAATGCCCCATCACTGTAAGTGTTCAAGGCCAGGTTGGATGGGGCTTTGATCAACCTGGTCGAGTGGAAGGTGTCTCTGCCCACGGCAGGGGGGTTGGAACCAAATGATCTTTAAGGTCCCTTCCAACTCAAACTCTTCTATGATTCTATGATTCACATTTATTGCTTTAACATGTCTCTCCCTTTGGCTTCTCTGTAAGTCAAAAAACAAGGAGGACTGAAGTCAAACTTGCCAGTTGCCTTCCTCCTCTCCAAATCAAATCAGAGCTAATACAGTGTAGTTCGGTTTTGGTATGAGAAATCCGTGCTACGGGAAACTTAAGAGAGGATCAAGAAGTATCTTATCCTGATCTGCAAGTTAAGATATATCAAGTGCTAAGTTGATTCTTTGTGGATTAAGCTGTACAGAAATACCTGTGCGCGTGTCGAGCTGAAGCAAAATACAGAAGATTTAGCTCATAATTATTGCAGGTGTTGTTTACACAGTCGTGCTTTACAGGATTAATACAAGTATGGGTTCTGGTGGTGGATTTCATGCATTTCAGAACGGCTTACAACCTCCACTAAGGTTTTACAGATAGAACTCGACCCTGCCATCTCCCTGGGTGTGGGTCCTGTGACCCTGTTGCTATCAAAGTCACAGCCAGCTGGTCTGAAACATCACGCGTGGCTCCTGGGTGCTGCTGCCAACACAGACCCACTGATGACTTCAGGAACTGAGGCTGCTCATTGAAAAGGGGAATCTCTGAGCAGATGAGGGAAGGATGTGCAGGGGAAAAGGGGGATCCAGCCACTGCAACCACATAGGATGGGATGGAGCCCAGTGGCACCATCCACAAGACTGCCTGGGGGTTGTGGCCCTTTGGTCTTCCCTCCCCAGCTCTGAGGGGTTATTTTACAAATTGCAGAGCAAAAGCTCATCGAGCTATAAATAAAACACAAAAATATGTGGAGAGAAGGGAATGAAGGGATAAAAGGGTTGGAATAACAAGTTATTTTCAGTCACTAGAGATGACCAGGCAAAACTGACTCACTACTCTTTACTCTCTCATTCCCAAACTATATTTATCAAATCCTGATAACGAAAATGCCATGTTTATTCCCCAGCCTGCCTATCTGCTCTTTCCTGGCCTCCCATACCACAGGTCTGCTCTATACACACATATGGGATTTGGTTTTCACAGGTATGTTACTTGTTAGGTAGAAGCAAACACCTTGTTTCTAGGCTTACAGGCTTACAGAACATCACTAGTTTTCCATACAGAAAAATCATATTTCATGTAAGAGAGACACTGACACACTGGTATGCAACTTTCCAACTCCACTGAGCTCTAACATGAATTTCCTGGCAAACAGCCAACAAACTCAGACTAGAATCATGATTATGCTTGAAATGAAGATAATTTATTATACTTCAGTGAAATCCTTTTAAAAAGCACCACATGTGCTCTACCTTGTCACGATAAGATGTCTTGCTAGACAGGCAAATGTACCTAAATTAGGAAATAGATGATTTATTTTTATTTTAAAAAAGAATGCTAAACTAGCCACCCAAGTATCTCTGAAAAGCTAAGTGTCCTTATAATCAAGCAAAAATAAGACACCAAATACCCTTAAAATAAATCATACACAAACACACAGAGCTTATTCTAATCTTTAATATAACAGACAATAGACCTAATGCTACTGTTACTTGTTGGGCATTTCAAATTACTGGGAATCTGAGAAAGAAGTAACCCACTCCTGTACATTTCTCTGCCCTCTGCTTGGATGAACAATCTTTCTCCAATGCAAATGGAATAAAGCACCAGTCTCTACAGCAGAAAACACATCCCTATTGTAGGTAATCCAGCTCTGCCAGAATTCAGCTGTTGTGTCTGCAATTTCTGTTGCAGTTTCTGACTGGCCTCACTGAGTTAATAGTAAAGCAAAACACTGTGGAACAGTTTACATACACAATGGTCATACCAATGATGCTCAGCATTGCCAGATGTCACTGCTAAGTAAACAATGGGGCTGGCTTAAACACTGGAATTTTAGGAGCAGAAAAGTGGTACATTTTTAAAGATGTAAGCAGTAGCAGTATGTATGAACTGCACAATTAACATATGTTACCTTTCAGAATCCCAGTGAAAATACAAGCATTAAAGAGATTATCCTTCCCAATCTCCCTGGCCATTTCATCAGATGTTATTTACTTTCCCAAATTCTTCCACAACCATTGCTAATACTCTTTTCAAATACATCTATCTTTTTTCTATAGTTCTAGGATTTGCCAGGGCATAAGGTAAGAATTTTCTCATAATTTTTAATCACTTTCACATTATCTTAGATAAACATTAGTCAATCTACAGACTGACCATGCAACTTATTTTGAGTCTTGTCTTCTGTAGTCACTACAAAACTACTGTGAGTCACTGTGAGTAGGGGAACACAATTCACCGCAGATATTCAGAAGGAAGCAGTCGTGGCAGTTCTCGCTCAGCAATCAGCAGATGAAAGTGCATCCTATCTCCTCAGAAATACCATGGATTCTTGCTTTCCATCAGCCCTCATTTCTGGCCAGTGGAAGGATGGTGCTATGATAGCATAACACCATCCAGCACTGTACTGCAACAGTAGCAATAAGTAAATATACAATTATTATTAAAGACAGTTCACTCTTGGCTTCTAGTGCATTACATCTTTTCTTTTCTATAACTCAGATTAAAAAATTCAGCTTCCTTTCCTCACCTTACTCTACTTTGATTTTTCAGCAGCTGCAGATGAGTGCCCTTAAGTTAATTCCATGCACTTTGCTATCTGTCCTTATCACTACCCAAAGTCAACCGCTAGAGAGTACCCTTCAGCTGCACAGTGACCTGACACTGCCTATAACCCTGCCCACTTCAAGCAGTCCCAGGCATCACTCTTGGGCAGAGCAGCCCCAAGAAGAGCAGTCTGGAATTAGGGGGCCACTCTGATTCCACGTCATACAAAGCACTGGCTAGATGATGTACCCAGTACCATTACATTTGGGATACACGAGAAGACACTGAAAACACATTCAGACTTTTGAGAGGTTTGATATTACAAATACAGCCCATGCCAGACCTGCACCAAAAATAGAGTATGAACTGGATATTGAAAAAACACCTGCTAGCTGCCACCTCAAATATTTGGATGGAGTGCCTCTGCAGACCTCTTGCATTTCATGCCTCACCGACTTGTGCTATTGCCATTCTTGGTCACAGTGGTTTGTTTTCATTTCTGTGTACAAAGCAAGAGGAATGCAGAACAGCATCAGCAGCCCCACAAGAAGGCATAATTTCAGCACACAGAAATTTTGATGCTTATAACTTCCCTCAGATAGATAGATATACTAAAGCCATATCATGCTTTTGTTTCACCTTGATTTTTAAACCCAGGACATGGATTTTGCTCTGAAAACATTTAATTCTCGGCTGTTACAAGAACTTCTGTCAGGAGCATACGCTTTATTATCTGAATTGGCAGTGGAGGGACATTTACATAGAAACATGCTCATCTACACATCTCAGGGAGTGAAAACAGTTTGGGGTAGAAAAGCACTCAGGTTTCAACTGAACAGCAAAGCCCTAGCCATGAAAGAGTCAACAAAACAGAGCCTCTAACATACTTTAATCTTCCCTTCTTTACTGTAACCCTCTAGATGTAACTTAGCCCTTTGATATTCAACTCTACCACTACTAATTCAATTTCCATGTTTTTTTTCCACCACTAACTGACCACACAAACCATAGTGCCCCCTGAAACCAGCCATGTACAGCACTGCACAAAACAGGCCTTTAGAACCATGGTTGCCTGCACGGAGATATGAACTTACTGTTCCTAACCCCTTGGTGCTAAAACAGTTTCCACCAGACCATGATACACACAAGTGAGCAAATCTTACTAAATTTAATCAGGCCAGTACTTGGGGGAGCCATCTTAATCAGAAAGGGATTTAATGAAAAGCCACAACGCCAATGAATACTCTTTAATTATGACTGACTAATATTTATCCACAAAGAGAAATTTGTTTCAGGATTAGTCAGAGACCTGGAAGAAGCGAAAGACATCAATTTAATAATGGAATGCCTAATTAAAGTATAATGGAAACCTAATTGTGATATACTGCTTTGTAGTGCACATGATTTATTTAGAACAATTGCTTTTCACTGGGCTCATTAGGGAAAGTTAAACAAAACACAATAGTAAAAAAGAGGGAAAAACAGGCACACTGGAACTTCCAAGATGATTATAATCAGCTGATGAAAGACAGTGACATATTTGTCAGATAAAGCACTGCCATCCCTCCACAGGCTGTGATTAAAATTTCTACAAAGGATAATGATTATATAGTTCCTTTCCTCCCTAACGACATGGGAACAGACCCAAACCCTACTGCAGCTACTTGGTGGAGCTACTCTGATGGAAAGGAGCCATGAAGTTGAAGGATCTGATGGCCTCTGGATATTCCTCATGCACAGAAACCTCACATAACACATGCACCCTCCCAGCTACTATGAAAGGTGAGCAGACAACCAGTGCAGATCCCTCCAGCCTGCAGGTATGACTGACTGTTCTTGATCAGCGTGCACTTCTTTAAGCAGGGATCACCCTACAGGTACTCATAGCACATAACTGAGTGTCTCCTGTTTTATTTTGCTAAATCAAAGACAAAAATCTGCTTAACCCATTCTTACTGTAAAACCAAACATCTCCTGATTGCATCCTGATGGCACTGGCATGGTGGTCCCCCCAGGATACTGAGTTCACTGCTGTCCCCTCATTCACACAAGCCACGGTGAATGATGTGCACTGTTCATCCTGCATCACATTTCTAGTGTCAGTGCAGACAGTGTTTCCTCCCTTCACTGGTAAAATGCTAGGAAAAATGAGGCAGGTATTCCTCTATCCTGCTGTGCCCTACAGGAAATAGACACAGGGAGGTCCAGGAGCAGACGAGCTTCCTCCAACAGTGACTGCTGCAATCACTGGACAATGCCTGTAGCTCAGTTATGTTTAATTGGTGATGTGAGAATGGCTATACCAACAGAAGCTGTCATGACAGAGCCACAGAAAAGAGAAAGGGATGCTACATACAATGGGATCTGTGAAAACACAGAACCATGGCCTTACAGATGCATGAGGGATTGCAGCAATTTTAAATGCACAGCCGTGAAAAGATCTGTCTCTAGAGACAAAATGATTTGCTAATGTTTTTTTCCCCAACTACTACTGTTCATAGTGATGCTTAGAAAAATTATACTAAAGTCAATCCCTTGAATGAAAATGAACAAAGATTGCTGAGAGAGCCTGGACAGTCACTTCTGTGCCCAGACAGAAGCCAAATTCTGGGCACCCATCTTGTACTTCCACATGTGTGATGCTGTCAGTCTGCCAGCCTGAGAAGTGAAAACTGAATTCCTATTGCAAGGACAGCAAAAGAGTCAGACACAGGCCAGTGGTTCATCTTCAGATCCGGTCTCAGTATTACAAGAACAAGGCTGAGAGAGACCCAGCATGCAATGGCCCAACACGGAGCCAAATGTGCCGCTCTGCTCAAGGCAAAGACAACCAGGTTTAGGGTCATACTCTAAGCTTTGCACCTTCATATTAAAGGCGTGAGCAGCAATGGTCTGCTGGTTTTTATACCAATCAGAAGGCAATCTCATGCTGGCAGCTGAAGTCACAGATGAGAAATGTTGTAAATTCTTGTTGTACAGGCATCTTTGAACAGAAGTCTAAAATTGGTTTCCTGAAAACATCTGCTGTAAACTTCCATCTCTGAACTCCAGTGGAACATTTAACTCCACTGGCACTGCACGCTAGAATGCTCTGAGAGCAGTCATTACTAATGTTTTTAACACTGCTGTTTGACACAAATATGAATATGTACATAACTAAACCACAATGAATAGAATCAACTCAGACAGTTCAATTTATTTCACAAGAATCATGGAAACAAATGGCCTGCAATTTAAAAAGTCCATTGTTGTCAGCACACAATTGTTTTCTCTAAATATTTTAACTCGAGAAAAAATGAAGCCCCCTAAATTTTACACAGTGCATGGAAAGGACAATGCTTAATTAAGGGGAGAAACTATGTGTCACAGCAGAAAATCCTTTTGAGCTGTGTTTTCCACTTTGCGATCTCTAACACACTTGAGTTCAGAAACACCTTCCCTCAAGAACATCTGAACAATATATCTGTGTGTTGCTCCCCTGAGGCTTATCACTGAAAGCACAAAAGGCATTATGCAGTCCTCATTCCACAACTTGCTCCATGGGGGATCCCAAGGTGAATAGGAACAGCAAAGATTGGAAACACACACACTGGGAGAACCTACCAGAAAACTTCATGTTGCTCACAAGAACTTTGCTATTTTCCCCTCAAGTACTTGTGTGCATAACACTGTTCACTACAACCAACATCCAGCCTCACTAGTCTCCACATTCTCAGTGGACATGAACAAGCTACACTCCATCTGTACAGACTGTAGGGTGAAGACTGCTATTCTCACTCATATTTGCTCTATGTACACAAACAACTGTGGAGCTCTAGCCAAGAGGGAAAGGACAAGAGCCCTCCTGAACACCAGTAAAGACACCAACACCTCTGCTCTGCATGAATGAGAGTCAATGAAGAGACCCGGCTCAGGGCTGGTGGAAAACTCTGAACAGCCTGCAAGAAGGCTTTTGCCACACTACAGCACAATGTCTCCATCAGCAAGGAGCAACTGGACGTCTCCCATGTTCCATCCCCGTGGGAAGGAAAAAGGCCATCCTTACAAATGGGAACAAAGAAGTTGCCACCGGTTCACATGGCAGGTCAACAAAAGTGGTGAGAGAGTTCAAGTTTATCTGACAAGCATAATCTCTCTTCTGAGGAAGAGTTTGAGATAAAGACTTTACAAGAGTTGCTGAATTATGAACTGTCAGTTGGTCTTTCAAAAATAAACAATGGGGTGATGAAAAACCCAGTGTAGCAAAGACAGTTTAGCTCTAAGAGGTAATTCTGTTCAAAACCTTTCCCTCTGTGGGCAAACACATGACAAGAACTTCAGTAGCTTTGATTTACTTTTTGAAGCATGGAACACATGGGCTGCTGAATCCCAAAGTCCACCACTCAGAGTACTTTCTGCCAAAGCAACGATGACATAAACTAACTCCCACCAACTCTTCCATCTGCCCTGCTTCCAAGAGCCCTAAAACAAGGAAACACACCAAACAATAAGCAATTACAACATGAATATCTCTGTAACTACACAATTAGTGACTGAGGCAAAAGAAATGCAAAACAAAAGTAAGATTTCTTATTTTTATTCTCCCAAAGCCATGCCAACGTAGGTGTAAGATCATTAAATGATGACAGCAACTTTAACCATGTTGCTCTGTTATTGAAATGACCTTCCAAATGTCCAGGCTATAACAAAATTCATTCCACAAAAAGATGATGATTTTCCAAACACCTGCAGTAACTTGTGTTTAAGTGGTCTTCATGTTGAAGTGACAAATTCTTTAATTAGTTTTTAAGATATATTGTAGGTCAAATCAAACCAGTGTTATAAGAGTGAATACTCTGCTGCAGTAACAGCTAATGTCTCAGATTACAAATGAAATATTTTTCTAGATCAGTCTGTGATCTGAGAAGTCGTCATAGTATCATTCCACTCACCAACTGCCGACGTGAATGAATAATTCTACCCATAGAGTAAAACCCTGGCACACTTTGGCATTTTAAATTGACTAGTACATTGAGTTATGGTACTGCCTGTGATGAAATAACATTGTAGGCAAGAGCCCCAAGATGGAAATGAATTGGCTACTGTCCATCTGTCTTCACTGACTTTCAAAAAACTTCTCCCTTGACACTAAGAGTGAAAAATTAGGTACGAACATGTTTTTAGACTCACTGGTAAATTATTTTACCTAATCTCAAATAGGAAACTTATGGAGGTCTGGAGTGCTGTCTAACTTTACTGTATTCACACCTTTTAAGATATTTTGGCTACTTTTCAGTTACAATTACAGGGTACATTACTATATTGCTCCCTGTGCTGTACACCTTCAAGAGAACTAGCAGAGATGTACACAGTATTAGACTGATGCAGCTACATCTACACTACTCTACTGGCACTCTCAGGGCAGGCATGAGGCCAAATTAACTACCTGTTCCTACCTACTTACCAGGAGCCTGCTCCTGTGGCTAGCTGCAGGAAAATCCTGCTGGGATTCCCAGAGGGAAAACTTCAGATGTGTCCAGTGCTTAGGAAAAAACCTCTTCTTTATTTGCTGGACTGGGACTTGGTGGTTTTTGTCATCTCCAGCCAGGTGAACATCAGGCAGAGTACATACATTATCCAAGGTCCTTCACAGAAAGGCTTGGTACCACCTGCCAGCATGGGCTCAGTGGGATTTGTACCCTGCCAGGGTAGAACAGGAAGACTGTATTGCTGAGTGTTGTCACTTGCCCAGACCCAAGAGTGTCATCAGAGCCCTCCAGCTGAGCACAGCGCTCCTGAGCCAGGCAGATCCATCAGCAATGGGTCTGGAGAAGTCCAGACCCTGCCCTTTGGGTTTACCATCTGCAAGGGGAGTAAATAGCTCATCCATCCATAGATACCACAGGCACACTAAAACATAATTAGAGTTTATATAGCACTTGAAAAATATACAAGAGTGCTAGGACTCTGTAAAAAGAATTATATACAATAAAAGGGAGAAAGACAGATGAACAATTACCTTCTCTTGTTTTCCTGCACTGAAGACACACTTCTACTGCCAATGGTTGAACTCAAACTATGACGTACAATTTTGAAGTGTGCTATAAAACCAGAAATGTATCCCCTAAAGCAAGATGAAGATGACTAAATGCTGAGGAAGTGCATAATATGAGGGAAGAATTCCAAAACTGACAAGTCCATCATTTTGTCCTGACATAAGCAGGACTTCATCTAAAAATGTTGATGCTACAGCTGATCTATACAGATGCTTCTCATTTACCACACATTGCTTTCCCTTCATGATCTACCAGCTGAAAATGTTAGCCAGTAACAATACCTGTCTCATTTTTAAATATTGAAAAAAGGACCAACAGAGCAAAATACCAGTAAATGGATGAATTTCTGGCTCTTAAGTATACATTCTCAAAGGGCTGTTTTAAGAAAATATTTACTCTTTGGTTGTTATGGTGATCATCTTTTCACAGCAGTTTATAAAAATAGGAATGGCTAAAAATAAAAATCCAAAGGAACCTAAGGCACTAAAAAGGAATATGGCATGCAGATTTGTCTGCTTCAGAATAAATCTGCATATAGTGTCCTGCAGCAGCACGTTTTACAAAGGGAATTAAAGCCATGAAATTAACATTTTAATGAAGTAGAGAGACCATTGACGTCAGGACTACTCACTGATTGTTGCTTCCAGGTGGCCTAATGAGATGAAAATGAAGTTTATATCTTCAGCTAGTCTAAGCCAAGCTTGTTTTGTGACTGTGATTGAATTTAAATGAGAAGATACTGCTGTGTGCAAACATGTCTAGGCTGGTAAGTAGCCTTATCAAATCTAGGCATAATAAATGCTTGATTTTAAATATTTTGTGTTAAGAAAAGGGATTTCAGTCTTCCTTTCACAATTCAACATAAATGCAAAGCCTAAGCCTTATCATTAATTGTATAGCATGCCACAGCTTTTGTACTGGTTGCTCCAGGAATTCCCATATAAAATTTTTAGTGCAAGATGTGCTCGTTTATCTATCCAGACACAGAAAGCATTCTGCTTACAAATGTGAAATGGGAAATTGTAAATCCAACATAGCCTGTGGATAACCCACAGTGTGATGTTTTGGCACCAGAGGCACGTCACACATTAAGGTACAGTGATGGAAATGCAAGACCACCATATATTGTGAAACACAATAAACAAGCAACTGCAGCACATCATAAATTCTATGTTCCTAAATGCCACTGAGAGTGCTGCATTTCATTTTCTGTCTTCACTATACATAGTGAATAGACATGTATAAATATTTTTCATTATTTTTTATTAGAGGAGTGAATCAATATTGGTTTTGCTTTAAATACCATATTCCTACCTAGAAAACAAGACAACCATCCTGCTGGGGACATACCATCACAATTTCTGTGAAATCCTGTGAATAGTTTAGTCATTCTTCACTTGCTACCCCTTGATATAATACCAAAAAATAAATAAAAAACCTAACTCAAAGCCAGGCTCAGTTCGTAGGACTATGCATATTATTTAGGTCTAATTCTCACTTCATTCCTGGGTTCACACATCTGTAAAGTAGTCTTCAACACTTCTAATTTCTCACTTCCTAAGATGTCCTGACATGCAATCTGCTACTGCTGTTATAATTGATCAGCACTAGAGATTGGAGCAGGACTACAGAAACACAGCAAATAAATTGACTGACCCTTCAACTCAGCTCTTCTCCAGAGTCTGTAACCAAGAGCTAAAGAATAGCTACGAGGGGACCTATTTTAGATATTCTTTGTTTTGTCCATACATAGTTTTAGGTTCATAGCAAGAATACAGGTAGCCCATCAATGGCTCTTCGCTCTTCCTAAAATCTAAAAACTTCACAGGAAACCACTACTATGGAAAACCCCTTGTTTTTCTGCAAGATGGGGCTACTAATGTTTACTACTTTTAGCAGACTGCTTGTAAGCCTTTTATAGACATCAGCTTCCCAGGCAAGATGCATCTCTGGATACAATATGTATATTTACATTCCTATTTTTTTCCTTCCATTTTTTTTTCTTGTCCCCGTGGGAAGAAGGACTGTTGCACATGGATTACATTTAAGAATACTCTAACTAGGTTCAAACAATGATCCTGCTGGTAATTTAACAGGCATAACGTGCTCTAGCTACCCCTGACCCCTACAGAGCATGGCCAAACAATCTTTGTGGCTGTCGAAGTGGAGATTTCCAGAAATATCTTTCTGTTTGAGACCTTGAGATCTACAGGAAAGCGGGTGAATGGCTTTTTACAAGAGCATGTAGTGAATGGCTTTAAGATGAAAGAGAGCAGGTTTAGATTAGATATTTGGAAGAAATTCTTTCCTGTGAGGGTGGTAAGGCACTGGCAACAAGTTGCCCAGAGTTGTGGATGCCCACTGCTGGAAGTGTCCAAGGCCATACTGGATGGGGCTTTGAGCAACCTGGTCTAGTGAAAGGTGTTCCTGCCCATGGCAGGGAGTTGGAACTAGACAAACTTTAAGGTCCCTTCCAATCCAAACCATTCCATGATTCTGTGATCTTACTAGGTATGAGGCACAGAGAGATTGTTTGGAAGGACTTAATCAAATGTGCTCCATGCCCTGCTTTAGGAATTTGTGCAGGGAAAGTGACTGCTTCAAGCAGGAGGTACATCTGGCAGACACATATTTGAGACACTCTTGCATCATCAGCACAATGACCCATGTTCTCACAGGCAAATAAACACATCTGAGCTCAGGACTGCTCTCTGGCCCCTGGGAATACCTTGAATATGGAGCCTTCTGATCCAGTGCTTGTGCTACTTTAATTGCTGAGACAACTGTTCTGGACAGAGGACTAGATAGAAATGTGAATGTTCAGTATGCTACCAAATAGAAAAGTAGCCTGTTCACTGTGATAGTAATTACCTTTCATTACAAAAGGAGGTTTTAAACCACTTTTATTCTTGGGATGCAGGTGATAACAACAAAACCAATCCAGTAATAACCCACCTCTGAAAGAAATTATCTTGCTGCCTCCTGCCCCACACTGGATGATTCCTTTGCTCCCCTCAATCCTTCACTGAGCCCTTCCAGCATGTGGAGCCAGCAGAAGCCAACTGTGCCAAAGAGCTGTAGTGGGGCTGCTGGGGAATCTGAACCCCTCACTATGGATGGAAATGGTATTCCCACTGCTAGCCCATGGAGTGAGAACAGCTCATCCGGCCAAACTGGGTGCTATAGGCATGGTACCTTTTCTTATTAAAAAATCTCTTCCTTCATCCACCAAAGAGGATAAGCACTCTCTATTTCCCCCATCCATCCAAGATGTGGGTGCAGGCTTGTCTCCTCATGCAGAAGACCCAACCTGCAGCTCACATGTTGTCTTGGTAAGATGCAAAAGGAAGATTACACAGAACACAGCGTCCTCCTGCAATTCATATGAATTCTGGGCCAAAGGTTGAAACATTTTTTCTTCATTACTCTACCACTGCCTAGAGTAGCATTTTCCTCTATTAGTTGCTATTGCCTAGAACAGCATCTGGAACAAGTTAGGTAGTCAGAGGAGAGTAACAGACATGAGCTCAGTGTGTTCCCAAGACCTGATTTCCAGAGATACAACACACCTGCAGCTTTCAACAAATTCATTACAGAGCTAAAGGGCTCAAAGCTATCTGAAAAAATCAAGCCCATGCTGATTAAACCCTCTCGGGAAGTATGCCACTGCTTTCTACACACCAGCTAAATGCTCTGGAGACTTATGAACATTTGCTCCAAGTATGGATTGCAGTATTTCAGCCTGGGAGGTGACAAAAACATGAATAACCTCAGCAAGATCCACATCCGAGAAGGATGTTCACAAATTCCTAGCTAGCAACAGATGGAAAAAACAAAGGCATGGAACCACAGCTGTTCCTTTTCTGAAATGGTGAAGGACCCAAGAGGATCTCCAAGCCACAAACTCCAGCAGAAGTGAGCGGCACACCCTCCCGCCTCCCTCCAGAGGTGTAGACCCGTACTCCATCCCTGCAGACAAAGACACTCTGCCCATCAGCTACACACACCACTGCCATTCAGATCCCAATTTCTTTGCCCCTGACAAAACACAAAAGAGTTTTGATTACAGAATAGGGACACACCTTGCATGCTTTATCACAAACACCCCCAAACTAGGTGACAAGAAAATACGAATGATGTGCTCAAGCTATGATAAACCCGTTGGGCTTAGTACTTTTTAACTCCTCCCCCAGTATTGTCCTGGTTATAGTGACCAGGACCAGTTTGTCAGTGTGTGGGTGTGGCTAAGACTGTGTATTCTACACCCTCTATGTATTTTCTCATGAACTGTTAACAATGGATCATTTGCAGCAGCTTCCTGGGGCACACCTGACCCCTCAGGCCACAGGGTGGGTGCTTGGGAACTTCTGTGAGATAAGAAAGGTGTCCTGTCTTCACACCAATGACTCGGGTGTGGTAAAGCCCCTCTGGAGAGCTGTTAGCACCTCCACACCCAGCCTGAGGGGTCATGTCTGCTAATGGGCCATTAGGGTTTCCAAAAATATGCCATGACTCACCCATTGTGCAACTCCCCACCCTGGGGGAGGTACTGGGCACTCCCACCTGAACCTAAGCATATATATACTGGGAGTTTTGGGACTGAACTCACTCCCTCACTGGATCCAGAGGAGGACCAGAGCCTCAGCAGGACTGTGACTGCCACTCTTGACCAGACTGGGACCATCATCCTCAGGAACAGGTTTTCCTTTTTCCTTTTACTGTGTACTCAAGGGGGCCAGGTGGTGCTCAGCACAGGGGCTGGCAAGTTCCATTCTGTTTGTGCCCCAGGGTGCTGGGTGACACACCTGTTTCTGTGGGTCAAACGGGCTTTTCCCTCTGTACCCTTGTACTTATTGTGATCTTTTTAAGAAATTGTAGTTCTGACTTGCAGTCTTTTGTGAGTTGGGTTCATTTCTCCTGCCGGTTTACATTTAAACCACCACAAGTATCCATTTTTCTCGAAAAGCAACAGTGTCAGCATATTCCTGAAGTTAAAAACTTCCACAGAGGAAGAAATCTGTATTAAATATCACCCTGTGCCACCAGTCAGCTCTGACACCTTCACACACACCCACAAAGCTTCCTGTTGTCAATACGAGATACACAGAACAGGGTGCAGTGCCTCAAGGGAAGGGCAGAACGAAGACTGGGCTCCATCACTGGCTCCAGATGTGCACAGCTCTAAACCTCCTGGATTTGTGAATTTTACAGATTCCATCTTAAAAGCAAAACAAAAGCCCAAACAGAAGAGCAAGCGGAATAGTTTTTTATTCCCATTGACTCACAGAAAAAAGCCAGGTCTGACTTCAATTTCTAATTTTGGGGNAATTAAGGGTCTGTGTTTCAACACAGCAATTGCTACAAGGAGTTTCCTGCCTCACATCAATCACCCAGCTCTTGATCTTAAATGATGGGGAACTGACAAGACACCTATAATCCTTATTACACTGCAAGATGCTTGAAGCTCCTCCATGACATATTGAGCTGATATTGTCTTAGTAAATAGCACATTTCTGGCTTTCAGTGCTTTTCAGTTTCAAAGTACAGATTTCTACTGAAGGCTTAATACATACATTTGTAAACTGACAGATCAAACAGTGCTAATGCTTGATGCAACATAATTACTTCTGTTACAGAAAGCACTGTTGAAAATGAGTAAACATGGGTGGTTTAGTTTTTTTTTTTTTAACAGAAAACACCTGCTTTGCCTACTCCTTCAGGCTTGTTTTCCTGACTTTTTACTACTTTACAAATTGCAGTGTGCCTGACCAAAGAATTAACTGCAGAGACAGAAACAGTAACCAAATCCCACCTAAGGTTCTTCATAAGAAAACACATCAGGCATGCACCTATTTAGTAATAAAACTGAGGAAACGACCCTGCAAAAAACCTGGTTCAGACAAAGAAAAAGAGATTTGCCATCAAAGGGGCAAAAAAAAGGGGAAGCCTGAAATAGACAAAGGCACTCTCTTCTGTGACTTTTGTTACAGCTGCACAAAAGTAGTTATAAAACGATGCTTAATGCATTTTCTCAAAACCAGGTTGTAGTTGGTGCACATAATATTTGGAATTTACAATATTTTTGGAGACAGGAGTATTTCCTCCACACACAATGTGTACAAAACCCATGCATGCTTAAGCCTGTCTAATTATATTTTCTGCCTTTATGAAATGCATCTAGAATTTCCATCCTAAATTGCACATAGGATTCTTTATCGTAAACGACGTGAGTCACCCCTGTGTGTGCAATGTGCCAAGAACTGCTTACTGCAGTCAAGTGCACGGCGGGCACATTGCTGGCAGCACTGCACGTGAATTACCTCAGTCCCTCCTCTCCCACCCACCACCCCAATCTCCTGAAGTGGTCAAGTTCAACGCTGCTTCTTCGTGCTGCCTTTTGGGAATGCTCCCACCATGTGCCAAATGAGCCAAGTTCTGTATGGAAACAATTCTCTTTCAGAGAGGATTCCTATCTCTGTGTTTATCATATATATTCACTATGCTTGGCAGATATCAATCAAACGTTTGAGTCCTGGTTGGGCCCTGCAGAATGTTATTATAATGCAATTCATTACAACAACTTTCAGTTTTATGGATGAATCTCAAAACAATCCAGTAGGTTGCAGGAGGCTCTTACTAGGACAGAAGACATCATTTAACTTTGAAAATACCTTTACTGGTTGCTGAGAAACTTTCTTCAAGTTCTTAAATAGTTTCTGTGATGTCTCACTGCCTGCTTCTGAGAATCAGCCTTCAAGTGTCGTAGATTCACTTTTTTTCTGTTGCTTAACAGAAGTACTGAACAGTTTAAGGACTCAAACAGAACTTGAGTCTGTACTTTTCCATTTCTCAAGTGGAAACAAGATCACACAGCTAAATGGTATGTTCACTTCTTGTTTCATGCACAGAATTGCAATTACATGTTAACATAGATTTAGAGAGCAGATCAACCAAGGTTTCAGAAAAGCTTTTTTTTTTAAATTCCACTCTAAAATAGAAAGCAAAGGGGCTATTTGGAAAAAAATGCAACCATTCTGAATTGAAAATGATTGTGTTGCATTTGATGAGGTTAAAATCTGCATTCCTTAACCACATTATAGCATAGGATGTCCTGTGTGTGAAAAAGACCCCAATGCAGGTACTACACAAAAAGATGGCCAACTTTGGTTTAGAGAGAAAAAGAAAGACAAATACAACTTTCTTTGGCATTGTGGAAATACATTTTCCATATACCAAAACCTACTACATTAGTGCAAAGATTATAACTAGGGGTTTTAAATTTTACTATTAAATATGTATATGTATATGTGTGTGCGTGTGTGTAGCTGTATCTGTTTATCTACATGTCCTAAAAAAAACAAGTTAAAGGTTTTTATTTCTGTGGTTTTAGAGTGAAAAATTATTCAAATAGGACAGAAAGTGACTCCTGACAGCATTTTATTAAATGTGCAAAATACTTTTGGAGGAAAAACACAATAAAACAGAAATGAGGTGGTTTTTTGTTTTTTTTTTTTAGTTGACAGGGTAACTAATAAAAATATATTGTGTTTCAACAAGTTTGAAAGAAAGAAAGTGTCTGCAAAAGATGAATTACATAAAGAATGCTGTTTGGGTTTCATATAAATTGCTTTATTTTTATTTTCAGAAACCTAATGTACTAACAGTCCTGAAATCAGATGTGCATAACCTGCCCTGTGTATTTGTGCAGTCCCTTGACCACAAATGAAATTGTGAGATTAGGATCTTAAATTTAAAGAACCTCCTTTAACCTCTCGTACCTGTTTATTCATATGCAGCCACCGGTGCCCCGAACATTTTACAACCCCTCTGGGCATGCTTATTAATTTTCCCTGTGCTAGCTGTATCTTTAATTTCTCCTTATTTCCTGCAATCCACACACCAGACTCGGAGCAAGCAGGGGAACCCGTGAAGTGGCCCAATGTGGCTGCTGAGGCAGGAAGGGAATAAGAGAAGCACCGCATTACACAGCAGAGTGTTATATAATGTGTTAGTGTCTCCTCACATACGTTATTTGATTTTCTTGGACACACGATTACTGGATGAGGAATACGGATCCGATGTCACTGTTTGTTTGCACATGCAGTTGCTTTACAGGACACAGGTCAGGTGAGTGCATACATACCACTTTTGGAAACCACATCTGCATGCCCCGACCTACAGAGTTTGCTGTAAGCCCACCTATCTTCAGTGCTATAATTTTTAAAACCAGCACTAAAGGTTATTTTGATAGATTTGATTCAGCTCATGATTAAAAGTATTACCTCTAACATTTACCAAAAAAGACTCCTAAATCTTTGTTTTTTAAAATCTGCCAGCAAAGCTAGGAAAGCCTTAGCTTTTTTACAGTTCTGAATTGAAAAGATTTAAAAAAAGATAATACTTTTTAAGTTGCGCCTCACAGACCCTTAGTCCTCACTAGAAAATGTTTATATAACATTTCCAAGTTATTCTATGTTGATATATAGACCCTGAATTTTATTAACAGAATTTAGCGTGATCAAAATCCCAGTAGGGTATGCTGACATTGCTCTCTCTCCAGCTGCTCTTCTCCATCTGAAATGTTCTCCAGTCCATAAACAAAAATCCTGAGAAGCCGACAGCATCATATGCTGCAGACATATGTATCCCTGCAAATGTGCAGCTTTCAATATCAACAGCTGTATGGAAAAAAACACTCAGAAAACAAAAAGGAACATTTCATAAGAAGATTTGAAACCAAAAAAACCAAAAAAACCCCAAACCAAAATCCTTAACAATTAAACAGTTTTTCGTTGAAGAGCTGAAGCTTATTACAAATATCCTGTCTAAAAGTATCAGATTGTCCAGATGCAGGAACAAAGATAATATACAAAGACAGATGTCACTCTGAAGATGGTGCTGCATGCAAAAATGTTCACTTTTGTATCTACTAAAACACAACAGAGCGTGTGTAGGGGGTGGAAACTTTCTGCCAAATGGACAGAGGAGAAAAAGAATTTCAATATGGGATCTGTCCAGAGATAGGGGTCAGAGAGAAGAGAAAGGAGAAAAGGTCACACTGAAGCTTTTAATAGGCAACAATATTTTCTGGAGGATATAATTCCCAAACTATTTGGCAAAACTTCAGGACATCCATCAGCACAAGCAAAATGAGGGTCAGTTGGCTATTCTGTGAAATATTGAGCATTTTGTGAGTCATAAATTTAATAAAATGTGGATGTGCTAAATTTACTCCACTCCCAAGTCACACCCTTTTTTGGTAACCTCTGTCCATGATATTCTTCAATGCATCAATAATGGGAACCCTCCAAAAAAACTAAACTCAAAGGAATTAGGACTGAATAAAACCAGACAATACATGCATACTTAAGTCCCATTTAAGGTTACAAAAGAATAGGGCAAAAACTCCAGACACACACACACACAAAAAGGCCAGATATGTTGTTTTTGCTATAGGTTTATACTTAGTGACAGGAGTGCTAACATTTCACAAGGCTCCCATAGTGAAAAGATCAGAGTCTCATTTTGCTAGACCCAGATTCGTAACATCTACAAATCCATGTTCCTCTCTGTAGCAAACCAGTAATGATCTAGGTGGCAGACTCAGAGCATTTACATCTTTAGGTGATAGGCTGGTTGTTCCACAATTTCTTTGTTTCTTCTATCCCTCCCTGAAGAAGCTGCTGAAGGAGTTTGGATACTAGTGATTTTATTTTCCTTTAAAAGACCACAATTTCAGTGGACAGTGCTCTGTTTCCCGAAGTCTTCAAAGGGAGCCTGGGAGACTTGCTGCTACCCCATCCCTTCACAGTATTCTCCCTGTTGCCTCTTGCCTTTTGACTGCAGGTTCTTTGGTTCAACATTCAAAATTACAGTGGAATGCAGGAAGAACTATTGTTATAGAAAAAAATAAATCCCAGAGTGATCTGCCCTAAACAAGCAAGACTTTACATGAGTTACTAAAAGGTGCAGACTCAGTCACAGTTTCCAAAGGGCCTCACGGATATGCTCCATTACAGTTTTAAACCATTCCTGGAAGAAAGTCAGTAGTGGCAAAGGGACAATCTGTAGATCCCAATACTTTTACTACCTACAAATTAGCGTGAGTCATGAAGAAAACGCTGGGTGGAGTGGGAGGGCAGGGGAAGCAAGACCTAATTCAAGAAACCACCAAATAGAAGGTTTAACTCAACCAACACTTATATGTTCCCTTTTCAGGAAAATGAGAGAGAAAAGAGGACAGGAGGCTAAATAGAATTGGAACTGGCAAAAAGTCAGGTTCCCAAACAAATCTTCATGTAAGAAACTTTATGAAAACCACTGATGGATTAATGGACCTTTTAAAACATTGTTTTAAGGAAACCGTTCCCTGGCAGAGGTTGAATTTCAAACTCCAGTCAAGAAAGAAAAACAAGAAAGTGTCTCTTTTTCTTGGAAATTCAGAGGAGAAAACAGGTTATTGCTGTTTTACAAGGATGACTTAGCCTGTCTTTTGTTGCCTTTCACAAAACACTTTTGTTTTTATATTCACTTATTACAACTGACTGCACATTTCCTCAGGAGTTTCAATTCATCAGATGTTCTCAGAGAAGCTACAGCGGTCAGTACAAAATGAACTGATTTCTTAAATTACCAGAACAACAGTCACCACAGGTGACGGGTTTTGTATTACAGATACACGTAATTACTCTTCAAGCCTTCAAAACAATCTTCTGAAAATACTCCTGCTTAAACTCCTGGGATGGTCAAGAAGAAAGGCACTTGCTCCTAAGAGAGTACCTGCAAAGAGGTGGGCTCTCATTGTTTCCCTGAACTGGGCTGCACCCAGAGGTTCAGCTTTTACAGCTCCTTCTAAAATACTTGTGTGTTAATTTATGCAACCTCTTGCATAAACATCACTAAAATGGCAACTGCTGGTAAGGCTACCAAACAATCTCATTATAGTACAAAGAATTATTTCGTTTCTGTTTGTCTGGGGTGAGGAGGATATTTGATCATTTTAGAGTGTTCCTGTCTCATATGAGGTACAGCAGGCCATGTCATGATGTTATCAAAGCCATTTCTTTATTATGGTCATTCCAACACACAAGCCACTGCTGCCTTATTAATTTCAAGTTAAGTAGTTTTAAACACAGGATAATTGCCACATTTAGTGGAATGTTTAGTTTCTTTTGTTATGACTCTTGTTTAAAAAGCAGAACAGGAATTAAATCAAACAATATCTGTAATATTTGTATGTGAAAGAGCATACACAAAACAAAAACAAGTGATGGAGCTCCATAAATGCTGGTAAGTATCTTCTTTCTAACACATTCATTTTCAAATGGAGACTACCAGTATTTTACTGAATTTATTCTGTATCAAGGAGAGGGGTTTTGTTAAGCTCTAAAAAAACCAAAACCACATCCAACCCCACCCAACCTAAAAGATACTTTACGAAAGAGAAACATTTAACTGTTCATTGTCAAATATTTATACGGAATTGCATTGCCAGGTGTCCCTGCCCTGACCAGGGGGTGAAACTAAATGATCTTTAAGGTCCCTTCCAACCCAAACCTTTCTATGTGTCTCTGATTCTATACTTTTTGGCACCCCACATGGGGCTCCAGGAGTTTGAGACAGTAACAGATTGACCAGAGTACAGAAAGGCACTTGTTAACAGCTGTGGGTCAGGATATTGATTCATCTGTATCAACAACACACAAGCAATTTAGAAAAGCAACCTTGACACCTAATATTCAAGCAGACTTCTAATGAATTCATGTTTTTTTCCCCTCGATCAATACTAATAAACCACTTAATTCTCAGAAACCTCTGCCCGTATACAGGAGGAGACAGCAAATACTAAACTTTACTGATTTATTCTACAGCCCAATGAATGCATGAGTGCGAGGAGTAGGTTTTGCACAGATCTGGACTCTTCATGTGCCCACCTCCCACAAAAGTAAAAACATAATACCTCGTAGTCTTTTCAGATGTATCAAACTGAGTCAGGTGCCTATTCACATATGTAAGAATCAATTACTTTCTTCTGCCAACTGGTCTGACTGCCCTGCTGCTTTAGGGCGAAGCTGCATCACTTGAGCTGGCATTCTCCATTGTCATCAAAATGAAACAGCTTCATCCACCTCCCTCACTTTCTGGCTCTGGCATTGCAGGTTTGCTCCCTCCCCCTGCGACCACTGCTACGACACCAGGATTTGCAGGCCAGATGGTGAATCACATAAGAAAAATTATCCTGTTGTAAAACAATCCTTTTCCTGTATTTTTCCCTGGTGGCCGTTGCTGGTTTACACACACATAAAACTACACAGTTGATTACAAAGCTTTTGGGTGGACTAATAATGCCCCCCATCCCCTCCACCCCAGTTGTGTAACTTGCTGAGAAGCAAAGCAACTTAAGATAGGCTTCCTGGTTTATTTTTACTGAATTTCAGATGGGAAATAAAACATTGAGCTTCCAAGTGCAAATGCAAACATTCCAGCTAAAAGAAGTGCAAATACTTGACTGGATGTACAGCGACAAATCTGCATGGATTTCAACAGAGCTAAACAAATTCACCCCAGCTAAAGGCTCCTCTGCCTTTGCAAGAGCAGGCAGGCAGAAAAGCAGCAGATCTGCACTGAAGTCGGCAAGAGCTACATTCATCTTGGAAGGCAGCAAAATAACTTTACCCATAAAGGGTAAGATGCTATTAGTAACAAAATTCTTCACATTCTTTTCACAAGAAAAGTTTTATATTGCAAGACTATATCCTAATAAACCAGCCTTAGATGGTTGGATTGAGTCTGCACAGTGGCAATGCCAACATATCACACGTTCTCCTGATCAAGGAAAAAAAATCAAAGTAGGACAAGTTGTCCAGTCCAGATTGGGCTATTTAGTCTAAAAATAAAGTTCCTGAACACCAATTTTATGCTAGTATGAAACAACTCAGATGACAACAGCCAATTTCTTTTACTATAAAGCAGGCTTAGTACCTCCACACTGCAATTTCCCACTCTTTCATTACAAGCCCCTACTGTAATTGCTATGTACAACACCAAGTTTAAACCACTTGGACTGAAACAGTTTAAATTTCCAGGCTCTTTTAGACTCAGATTCTTTTTTTTTCTTTTGAAGGGAAGACGGAGCACCACAATCTCAACTAAAGCAATTCCGCTATATCAAAGACTGAGGCTATGGAAAAAATGTTTTTGTTACTTAAAAAGTCACAAAAAATTTCAGATGGTTTGTTCTTTGGAAAGGAATAACATCCCCAAGCCTTGGAACTGGAACTTGAAGTTTGGCAGGAGATGGTATTTGTGTCAGTAATATGCCTTTGCCAACTTTCAAGAAAACATCCCAAATTTGGCCAACAACTATGAGCCTTTGAAGAATCTTAATTTTGCACATGCTCAGCAAACATTTTATAGAGTTTACAGCTGAAATTTAAGAATTTGTCCTTATTGAGTATTCACAACTTCTAGCCTTTAGTTCCTGCACCATTGCCTCTGAGTAAACGACCATGCTACATCCCCTCATGGTGCCTGCCTGTGACCACCCATGCAGCATGAGGAAGGAAGTCATCTGATTCAAAAGCAAAGGGGACAATTATTTAACAGCTCTGGAAGAGAATCCGGCAACCAAAGCAGAGACACAGCCTGTGGAGGGATGGTGGCAGTATCTGTTGCTTGAATAGCTATTGATTTAGTGTTTAAATATATTTGGAATAACAAAATGCATGAGTGGTAAAGAACATTAGGTTGTAAAGTTCAGTACTCAGATCTAGGGAAATGCAGATCTGAAGTTGCCTCTGCCTATATAATGGATATTATCTTTAGTTCTGTGATGATATACTACTTTGCCCTAGGACCTGAACTTGCAGTGAATCAGGGTTGTGTAACAACTGAACGCAAGAGCTTTGCTTCATTTGCTACAGGACCAGAAAGGTCTACAACAAACAAAACAGAGGGGGGAGGAAACAGGACAAGTTCAACTTTAGGCAGCTGAGTCTCAAACCAATCTTCATGCTAAATAAAACCCAAGAGAACTGCATGCTATTTCTGCCTTTTTCATAAACAGACTTCAATTCCTCATCTTCTGGTTTGGCTCACTGGAAGTTTCTCGGGTCAGTTTTGCAGTGCTGCTGAGCACCCTCAGCTGCAAACTGGCATGGAAAGCACTACAACTGGAAAATAAGCCCACAGGTGTCTAAAACCAGGCAGCAGACCTGACCTTAGTCTTGCTGCACTTCAATTTCCCACATGCATGAGATAAATACAGGCATAGTGAAAATAAATTCTTTCAAAATCAGGAAGCATTCTAGTCCTAGAGCAGCAAGCAGCAGAGAGATATGCTTATACAGAAAATCTGTTTTCCGAGAGGATGCTTATATAGAAAATCTGTTTTCAGTGCAGCATATAAACCCTGGGGCCACACACTGAAGATGAGGAGAAAACAAAATATTTAAAAGTTGCTCCTTCAGTGAGTGCTCAATGAGGCAGAGGATGTGTGTGTGGAGAGATTGGCATGCAATCATTTAGCTAAAGACCAGATCATCTCATATATACACGTAAGAAAGCCAAATTAATATTCCACAAACAGCTTTGTGATGTTTGCTGACTTCTGAATGTCAAATTATCCAAACAATGTGATTTTTTTTTTCCTTTCTCTTTTTAATTTTGCTTTCATTGTTGGTTTTATCCAAATAAAATTACCTGCCCTCCAACTAAAATAGTCGTGTAAGATTTAATGATATTGGATGCTGAAATGTGATAAAGAAATCTGGCCTCGGCCTTAAAGAATACATTAGACCTTCAAATGCTCAGTTTTGCATCAGCTTTTAAATTCAAAGCCCAAACCTGATCTGTGAAGGAAGAATCAAATTTTGTAGTGTCAATGACCTAGTCTTAGTGCTTTCCATGTAAAAAGCCAGTGCTTTTTAATAACTATAAAGACAATTCACTATGATTTTTCTGATTCTGTTTCTCAGATATACATATAAATAAAAGTGTTCATTTATTTTAGATTTCAACTCCATGTGAAAGTTGTAGATTTGGAAACAAGCTAAGGAAAAAAATTATAATTTTGTCATTTTGATTTTCAGCTCAGTTGCTAAAGCAAATTCTGCACATGGAAACCGTTTGCATTAAGAGCATATTTTTATTTTGTCCATTGTAATATGAACTCGGCTGATGCTTGTAATTTTTCTTAATTATCCCTAGTACAAAACACTTCTCCTCAGTGCTTCCAAACCTATTCAAACCTTTGCAATGCACAGCACTGAATAATACAGAGGTAAAAGACTGTGCCCTGCATACTTCTGGCAGTTTATTTACTGCTGATTAAGGACTCCTGTCTTACAGGAAGCTGAGCGGTGGCTCAACTAATCAAATTCAACAGTAGATTAGACAGACGGAATAGCACTGCATTTGCAGCTCCAAGCTCAACTCTGTCATGACAAACTATTTGACAGGCACTGATCTAAATGCTTTGGGATTTGCACTGCAAACTTGAATAGCCATATGCTTACCATTGAAACGTGCCAAAGGCATCTGTTCTTTCACAGTTTTTGAACTTTGTTTACCAGTGCATATTTATACACATTTAATAATTGCTTTAATACCCTCCTCCCTCACCCTCAATGACTAACAGTTCCAAGAGAGGGTATATATATCTACATCTGAACTTTTTATTTATGTATCCATGGACAATTCTGAAACAAAGCAATAAGAGCAGCATAAATAAACCACTGCATAAAGTCATGATAAGCACTTAACAAGAAATCTGCACAGAAGGCTAAAGGCATATGCACCTTCTTTTTCAACTTCTTTCTCCTCAATCCTCCTCAGCTCTTATTCTACACCTAGTCACTACATGTGAGTTTTCTGTCTTCCACATGACAGGCTGCTGCCTCTTATCTGAATTCCTGCTGGAGTTGTTCCCCTCAGGAAGCACCGTGGTGCAGCTAAAACCTGCCCTTGGAGCATCTTCACCTCTGCCAGGCTGGTCTACACCAAACTTACTCTCTTGGTAGGGAGCACCCCTTTTTGTTACTTCCACAAAGTTTTGGAAATAAGCTAGTCCTTACACGATCTTGGCATTAACTATGCCTTCTTATCACACTGATTCAACGCTCACCCCCTTAATCATTAAAAGAGATAACACAGACAAGAAATCCACTGAAGAATTAAATTAGCTTTTAAAAGGCTAAATTGTCTGTTTTTAGAGAAGATGATACCTGTGAAGACCACATTTTTACTATGAATAAAGCATACATTAAAATATCTACCCAGGAAAAGACAATTTAAGAAGAAAGGCTCTATTTCAAGTGTGAATTTGCTGCTTTGTTCTATTCAAATGCAAAACAGTGTTGTTGCTTATTATATTGCCACTTTCAATGTTGCTTTATTTACATAAAAATTAACTAGACTCTTCTTTTGCATGCATCAAGTATTCATGGTTAGCTATCTATGTATATTTAATATATTTCCATGTCATCATCCATTGCTAGGTAATTAGTTCCTGGAACTCTTACTGTGTTTCAAACAGTGAAACATAAGAGGATCTTATTTAACATCAAGTTTCCATTCAACAGATGAGTAGCAATTTCCCCACTCATCTTCACCTCTCCTGTGTTTTGATTCTTTTTTCCGATGTTTTACACTTAAAGGGGATGTACATTTCAGTCTCACTCAACTGAGTTGAGTGAGCATGCAAACACACACATCTAAGCTGCCTTTTCTCAGTCACACTACCTATCCCAACATACTGACATACAAGACAGCTATGCAGAGGACGCCTCACTGAAATAGAATAAACATGTCAGCATCTATTTGACACATCAGGATTTGAAACATTGCTGTACACAGATATACTTCGTTTTTGACACATGCAAGAACACATGCAACCACCCTTCTGGTACAGTGAGTATGAAATTTTCTACCAACTTCAACAGGTGAGGCATTCTGCAAAGATCTAGTGGCCAACACAGAACACTTAAAGCTATTTTAACACAATCTTGCACTGAAAGCCACTGACATTCCTGCAAAGGAATTTCTGCCTTATGACTAGATAACACAGAACCACTACATTTAAAAAAACCAAACCCAAAGTATTAAATGTGTTTGTATTCTCACAGTACACTAAGACTGAGCAATATTGAGGTATTGCAGTAGTTGGGGTACATGTTTGATGAAAACAACTTTGCCATTTCCCTCCCTGTTAAGATACTTAGAGCAGTTTGCAGTTCAGGAATCAGGTTCCACTCACATCTATTATTCTTGGGCTCAACACTTTGGACCAGATTTCACCTATGCTTAACAAGGTGCCTTACCTGGTCTTTGTTTGTTAATGGAGGCTTATTAATTTTTCCTTTCCAGACTTGATGTTACAGCCATTTATTTTTAAGCCCAGACAAAGATTCACGAAAAAGTTATGGCTGGACACCTTACCTCTGCCTTCTGCCCAGCATGCCACTGAAGGTTCTGCTACAGACCTTCCTGTCCCTCACTGAGTTGTACTCACACATCCTCTGGGAGCTTTTCTCAGCATGGATCTGTCTTCAAATCTGGTAAGAAATATCATTCAAGCACATCACCCACTCGAGGTAAACTCCTTTGAGAGTGACCAGCTGGCCAGCTGTAACCTAAAACACAAGTTTGGCAAGGGGACCCTATTATTCATGACTACAGACAGAGCAGCAACCTAAAGTTTCCTCTACTGTGTAACCTCCACCAGACTCTGTTGGCAAACGAAGGGAAACTACAGATCTCAACCAATCCTGTTTGTATCCCTGTTAATTGAATTTCACTCCAAATGTCATCTATGGGGTGCATTATTTATACTGAACAACAAAAGAAAGGAACCAAATATATCTCAGCAATGTTGAGCTGGAAATTTTACTATCACAAATGTGTGTCATGTGGCAAGAAATGCAGTCCTTTGTACAGTGGATTAAAACATTATTGTACTGGGCAACTGCCAGGCACCAGCACAACTAGGGCTGCCTTAGGTGGAGATGGACAGAGCAGAAGTCCCAGTAAGGCTGCAGAAGGCTCCTTCTGACAAATAACTGATCTGGGGTGACTTTGTTGGAAGAAAGTTAGCAAAGCATCATGTTTTTCATGTTTGAGAGGGGGTCCTGTCAAATTATGGCTACTTTCAAGAGAAGATCAAGCTGAGCATAACACACAGACATTACTAGCAATTAATTGCACTGTAGTCAGTGCCAGAGCAGGAATGTGGTGGTGAGTGCAGAGAGAGCAGAAGCAGAAATGTCCAATGGACAAAGTCAGGAAGGCTTGAGATTTCTAAGTTCTCTTAAACTTCAGTTTCCTCCCTCTGCTCTCAGATGAAGACAGAAAAAAGGGCATAGTGGCACAAGAGAGAAAGAACACAAGAATGAACTGTTGATGCCACTTAGGACACTCTTTCAGGCTGATCTGAGGCAGAGGCCTCAGGACATGCAGAGGACAGTCCCACAATAACTTGGCGAAGAAGGATTACATGAAAGTGTATTTGGAGTGTTTAGAGCAGGGAAGTGTAGGAAGGGATCCTCCACAAAAATCCTGATAGTATTCTAACCAAGTATGTGGAAAAGACAAAAAATTTGGATGATCCTGAGCTATCTTTTCATAGTATGCACTGTAATTCACCTAAAAGACCTTACTGGCTGATAAAGATGTAGCTGGGCATCAGACTAAAATCTAAGCACATAATTCAGGATGGGGTACACTGGCAAAGGCAGCAAATTCCAAAGCTGCTGCAGGCTGCCAGATGGCCAACTCCATTTTAGCAGAATCACATACTCTGTTATGAAGGCTGGACTAATTTGACCATTCTGTCAAACACAAGTGCCCTGTGGTCTGTGGTGACAACAGTTACAAAAAGGCACTCTGCTTCCTCGACTACCCATTCATCATCAGCAACTTGCATCTGATGACTTCCAATTAATCACATTCAGTGCCAAGGTTCTGCTGATAAGCATCTGCTCCTCTGGACTGGATTGCTTCGGTCTCATTTTACCTTGGTTGGTAAATCAGAACAGAAGTTGTGATCTTCATGTAAATTTGACCACAAATATGCAAATATCTTAGTTGCTGCTCTTTGGGTTTGACCAAAGTAGACAATTACGGGAAAACAACAGAAAGAAAAATTTATTGCATCTATCTCAGTATTTTGTTTCTCTTGTAACTTTAAGTAACTCCTTCGGTTTATTCCAATTTAACCAGGCTCCCTAGTGTATTTATCTGGTTCTGAACATTCTTTTGTATAATAAACACTGCTGAAAATAACATCTTATGAATTACAATAACAGCCTGAGAAAGACACTTTATCCTCACACTATACTAAAAACAGTTTCTGAGAATAGTCATATTTAGATACGGTCCAAAATTCACCAAACATTTTCAAACATAAAATTTGCTTCCCCAAGCTTTTTTTTCAGTGAGTAAGAATACCTAGTTCTCAGAGTTCATTGTAATGCTAATGAAAACCTTTTTTCATACTGACTTAGTTGAAGGATATCCTGTCCTTCTGCTGCATTATTAATACAGCCAAACCACTGGAAAACTAATTGCAAATGCCAATTCACTTAGTGCTATCATTCAGCTCTACAGAATTTTCCATTTTAGCTACAGTGTGTGCTAAGTAGCAGACAAAATATATTTTACATGCAGGTCTCAATAGTCTTTGTTTATTTTGTGACAAAAGCCTGACCAGAATATTGCTCATGTTCTTATTTGTTTATAATTGGTTTCTTAGCGTGTTTATTTTTTTTCAGAGAACAATTTTTGTGAAGTGCCATACTTCTGGGATTAAAACTATGCTGGTGCTCCTTTTCAAGATAACTCTTGATTTTTTTTCACATCAGGTATACATAGCAAATTCCAGGGAGGAAAAAGCAGCATGACATTTCTGCTTCATAAAGCAGAAGTAAAATCTAGTAACGAAAGCCAATGAAGAAACTTATCACTTGAAAATTAGAAAAAACTTCTGTGTGTTCTTTAATTTGTTTGGAGGGGTTTTGTCGTTTTTTTTTTCCCTAAGAGAACAAAATCTGAGAGCTAGAAAATGCTTATTATGTAACCATGTGCAAATATCCCATTTGACATACCACTGTTTCCTAAAGTGCAGCCTGGATTACTCACAGCCATAAAACACAGGACTGTATTTATAAAATGTGGATGTATACTCTGCTGTCAGAGCACACATCTTCAAACCCCTCATTTCTTTCATTTATCTCCACTATTTCCATCCTTTTGTATTTGCTACAACTCTTCTACTAAAATAATAACAATATCTTAAGAATGTGTTTCTGGAGAGTAACATATTTTAAGAAAACAATGTTGAAATAACAGCTATAAAAGAGTTACTATAGAATTTTTCAAAACAAAGGCAACATTTTTGGAGTTACAATAAGATACCCCCAAATTCCACCTCTGTCCTAGGAAGAAACTGTTTATTTCCTCTGGTTCACCCCTCTTGGGCTCCTCCAGAGAACATATAAACCTGTTTTATTTTGTAGCTTCTCACATAGCAGGTCAACCTCAAAAGCCAGTAAAAGCTCTCCATTCTGACTTATTTTACTGTCATTTTAAATGAAAAAGCATGAAATACATTGTTAGGAGTTTGTCATTCTGAGCAAAGAAAATACCAACCTGGCAAAACACATTTGTTCTCTCGCTCCAAAGCACACACCACAAGAGGGCTGTATTCAATCTCCCTTTCTGAAATTCCCATTTCCCAACATTTAGTTACTCAATCTGAACGCTTGACACTTTCCTCCTGCTTTGCTTTGAAAAGATGCAGCACCTTATGAGGACATTTCACTTGCAGATCAAGACAGAGCATCCCGATAGCAGATCCTTGAATGGTTTCAAAGCGATGGGGAGCTACTCAATGGAGTTCTTCCTCTCACCCACCTAAGATGTGGCAATGGACCTTCAGCAAGAGGCCGGTGAAACTCACTGTGAACAGCACTGCTACCCTGGCTGGGGGATGCCTCAGAACATTTTGCACGCTGAGTGACCTTGGTTTGTTCATAGACTTGACTAGTTGAAACCCATTTTGGCTTTGTAACTGCCATCTCTCTGTGTGTAAAGCAGCCCTTGTCTGGCCACGGTGCTTTCAGTCAGCTTAGAGAGAATGACAAAATCATTTTGCTTGTAAGAAATCAGGGGGCATATATCCTTATTGAATAAATTCAGAAAGGCTAAGTAAGATTTGTTTTCTGTATTTATGAGGTTTTAGAAAACAAACCTCATCCCAGACAGTTTGCCAAGACAGAAATCATACACCAAAAGTTGTCTAGATACACACAGTTCTATATGTATATAACACACCAGACCTTACAGGAAAAAAAACCCACATTTGAGTCACAGGTGCATTATATTCTATTGGAATTTTGGCTGTTCAGTTTTAATGCATTCCGTGCTGTCCACTGCTATCCAAACAAGAATACATGGAAAAGAATATTCTGCTGGTTGATTACAACATGTGCCAGAATACAGAAAGGCACGAGACTGAAAGTCAGGAGAATTTATACCTTCAAGGAGGAAGAAAAATCCTTTGAAAATGTTCTATCCTAATGTACGATGTTGTTATTATAAATCAGAAATTATGTATGTATTTTAACCCTGAGTGCATGCTTACATGTGTGCTTCAGTGTGTAATGTCAACAGAATTTGTTAGCAACATACGTAGCATCAATCCCAATGAATTTCCACAGCTGCTTAGGATGGTTTGGAATGTATTATTAACAGGCTTATTAAATATTTGCAATGCTGTGGACACGAAGAGTGCACTATTTGAGACAGCTGCAGCTTAACTGCTACCTGCTTCAAAAAAGCTCATATATCAGTGAGATGGGTGTTTCAGATGTACCAAACCAAAATACCTGCGTCAAAAAGACATGGGCCTCGCAGATAATGTGTGAACAATGGGGAGAAAAGGAACCACAGAGCTGCTGAGCATGTTCCATTTCATTCTCTGATACATGCCACAAGAGCAGCAAAGCAAAGGGCTGACAGAGGAAGCCAGGGAGCTTTCACATCTTTTTGAAGGAATGCTTTTTGCATAAGTGAAGGCAGAAGTCGACTGGTTAAATCACAATGGTGCTGTTGACAGGATGAACCTAGAGAGCACTTAGGGAAAGAATCCTTTTGAGCGATGATTTTCCAAAAGCATCCAAGCAGATTTAAAAGAACACTAATTCTTACAGGATTTTAAATGGGACTTATGTCCCTAAGGTCTGCCCTGTGTGTGTTTGCCTTTTAAACATCAGTACCCATAGCAACTTCCAGGCAACGCAAACGTGCCATTGCTCACAAATTCCAAAGTCTCTGAAGCATTTTGAAAATGTCTCTCTTCTTTTTATTTATTGTGCATGCTATGCTTTTCTCTTAATAGATGTTGCTGTCTATGCCATGCCAGAAACCATCAGGTCAGGCTGGCTCCTTTCAGAGCAGCACGGTGAAGGACCGGTGATCGGAAGAATGCAGACAGAAGGTTGCTCAGGTTCCTGCTTCTGGAATTATTTTATCATCATCAAGAGTACTTACTTTTATTTTTATACTGCAAGGTCAACACTGACTACAAGTGCAAAGAAAAGGACAGTTTTGCCTAAGTCTAAATATAGATGATATGCATTTCAGAGATGCTTATTTTAAGATATTATTAGTTTTTAATGGTATGAAATAGGGAGAGACACTACCAACTTGAATGCATATTAAAATAGTTCTCCAATTGTTAACTGGTAGCCATTCCGCAAACAAATGCATTTATGGGAAAATACATTCAAACCCTGTAACTGTAATATACTTCATTATAATAACAGTTAATTCACATCATACAGCACTTGAAATAACTGGCATGGCATGTAGGCAGTAAAGGGAAACCCTTCCTATATCCTACCAATGTTTAGTGGAACATAGAGAGCTGAGACCTTATTTCCTGCCCTCCAGAATCTTGCAGTTCAGAAAAAGGTTGACAAAATAAGTCCCAGAGACAGCAATATTTCAGATTACGTATACAGTGATGAATGAGGTGTAGAGATGAATTTATGCTGAAGTTTGTTTTGATAAAAATCTATTTTAGAAAGCATTTATGCTCTACTACAATTTTTCCCAAGCTCCTCTGCCCTCTTATGTTTTTCGTTTTTCAGTATGAGTCCCATAGCAACATCCAGGATTCATGAATGTGGCACTGCTCTCAACATCTCTGGATCAGAGCCTTGCAAATGATTGCTAAACTCAGGGATCTGAGTCAGCTTGGAAAAGTATGATGTTAGGCTAATTTTTTTATATCCTGAAAATAATGGCAGGGGACTGGGAGGAGGGCAAAGGGAAGAAGAGTTGAAACCGCAACAGCAGAAAGGAATGAAAGAAACAAACCACTTAAGGTTTAATGATACATAAGCAGCATGTTTTACAAGTAGATGAGATTGAAAGTTTTATTACTATCTTACAGATTTGGGAGCTATATCTGAACAGCTTGAGGATTCCAACATTTCCAGTAAGTGAAGTGATACTCCATGGACCTTCTCCCCTGCCAGCACTTACTCATATAGAAAAATGGTATCAGGAATACACAAAACACATTTGCAGCAACCTTAATGCAGCTGGAAACAAAAACAGCCAGCATCTGCAAAAAGTGGTGGAAGAGTAGGGAATCCAACAAATATGACTGAGAATCTCCTCTACAATGGGACTCCTGATTTGGGATTAGTCTATTCAGCCTGTAGATGCTGCTATTTTTCTAATAAGACACATCAGGAAACATCATCTCCTAACGGAAACTAAAGCAGTTTATATAAAAAAAAAAAAGGACTATGGAAAAAGTATGTTTAGGTTCCTCTCCCCTCAAGACTGCTTGAAGCAATTATCTGCCTTACTAATAAACAGAGCTGAGAAGTGGGTATGCTGTGTAGAGCATCTGGAAATAGCATGTGAAATAAATAGATATAAATACTACTCCTCTGTTTATGGGAATTAATTTCAACTTCAGCAATAATTAAATAAGCTACCAATCCAACCAACATTGCCTGCAAATTCTTGGATCATTGACTGACAAGAATGAACAGCAATTAATAAACTTGCACTTTACCTGAGTCTCACCTACTGTCTGTCGTGCAGCCGTAAGTCTTTAACCATAAAGCTCAGTACTCTGACATAAACCCCCCTATCCCCTTGACAATTCCCACAGTATTCAGTATACTTTATCAGTATTAAGACCACCACAAGGACATAAGGAAGAAGCCCACAAAATGGACTGTTTGGTGTTCTGTGCAGGCTCGGGGAAGCACCGAGGGTGTTGCAAGACCCTGTGCTAAGCTAACTGTGCTGCTGTGAGTTACTCCACAGGAAAAAATGCAAACCAGATAAATATTCCAACCAGGTGAATGACCTTTCAAAATACATACTCAGAGAGATGCTGACCCAGTCTAGACCAGCAAATACACCTTGTTACACACACTTAGTCCACCGTTTAGATAAAGTGCATTAACTACTAGTAAAACCTTTCTTAAAAATATTTTCAAAAGGAGATAAACCATTAGATTAAAAACAAAGAGCAGGAACATCTTCTTAATTCTGAAGAAAATAATTCCAGTTTTTCCTGAGCAATCATTTTTCCTGAACTCTTCTGTGGCCAAGCTTCACTTTTACATATGCAATCTGATGAGCTAAAATCATTCCAGGCCTCCAGTTGAAGCAATTAAAAAAGTCCACACTTGCCAAACATTACCACATTGTTACCACAGATACTGTGTATTCTGAGTTAAGGGAAAACAGTGGAAACCTCTAATACCACTGTGGGGTAACTGCTGGCAAATAAGAAGATTTTAGTATAGCTACCACTGCGACTATTAATTTCCTGTGAGGAGGTAGATGGAAAATTATCCACTGCATGGTATATCTGCTTGTCACAAGCCATGACTCACATGTAAGAGACTGTAAAGAGATTATTACAGTAGGTGGATCTTGACAGGGTCAAGAACGCAAAACCTGAAACATTTCCGATGAGTACCACAGATGTGTGGTGACACAAACAATGTCAAGCTGCAAACACTAAAAAGGGTAGTGATTCTTACACCATAAACCCTCTAGTGAAAGGCTATGCTCCCTTCTCAAAAGCAGTGGAGGATGGAAAGAGGAAAGGATGGGGGCTGAGAGGAAAGCGGAATTAGGAAAAAGCAAATCCTTCCCAGGAGGACTGAAACAATGGATTGCTTGCCACTGAGGTGGGGAAAGTAATGCAGAACGCTGCTTTAGTAAGACATGAAAGAAGAGAAACAGAAACTTCAACATGTTCCAAAGGCCAGAAAATACCTAACAGAAAGCTGGTGCTCATTCTGAGAAGCACATCACAGACAACACATGCAGATGTTTGCAAGATATGGTAATCATCAACAGTTAACATGATTCTGGAAAAAGTCAAGCTGCCCTTTCCCATGTTCTGGAATACAGAGACAACTGTCAGCATTCAATAAAGCACAACAATCTGCACCTGATTTTCTGCATTACTGAATTTCACAGACATGCCCAGTGATAAAAGTGTGTTTTTGAACAAGGTCTCTGCTTTTTTTTTTAAATAACTAATGTTATGAATTTTTTACTGTCACAAAAGGCATAAAAGGCATGCAAGCTTCAATTTACATATTGATATTTCTATATCAAAGGCTACGCTATTTAATGTACAGGATCCAATTCTCATAAAAGCACAAGCTCCATTACAACAGCCAGTGAAGCTCTAATACTGTATTTTCGGCTAAAAACTTGCTCAAAGCATTCACAATAGCTCAGTAATTTCAGAGTATCAGTCTACTTAGTGACATGACTCTGGGAGGAACATATGCACAGAGAGGAAAAAAAAACTGCAAAGAAAGAATTTCCTTGCATTAAGAAATGATGGTTTAGAGTTGCTGCTTAATCTCAGCAAATCTGATGGACATACGGGTGAAATTAACTGATTGAGGACCTAGAGTTAAGGCTCATGTGGACACTTAAATTTTCCTATTTTGAAAACAGGCTGGTTTTGGTTTACACAAGCACTGAGCAACCAGCACAAACAGGCAAGAGCTGCTCTGAGGGATGGCAGTGCTGGTCAGCGTGCAAGCTCTGGCCTCGCCAAAACCCACAAAAATCTTGGCAGGGGCCCAATGTATCATTTTAGGAGTCAGGAATCTGTTCAGTCACAATACGGGAGGCTGAATTTTGTTAAAACAACAGATCTAACCCTTTCCGTCCTTTGATGTGGGGCCTTTCTACATCCTGTACCTCTGTTACACAGAAGACAAATTATGCACAAACCTGAAAACTGCTGAAGTCCTGCTACGTGGTTCTGTTTGAGAACATAAAATCTCTCTAATTCAGCAGACACTTCTGTGATCAAGACCTGCACCCCTCACCCAGTACTTACGTGAAGAGGAAAGAAAACTTGTATAACAAAATAAAAAGCAGTATATTTAATACGTACATCTATTCATATACACCAACCACCACAGCCTGAGCATTTCAGTCAATGAACAGAGCTGATTTTTACACTTTGATTCAATTTTCCCTTCAAAAAACCCAAATGTAAAACACTTAGAAATTGATATTGCTTTGATTTACGTTTGAAAGAACAAAGGGCCTGTCTTGTAAGCTGTAGGTCCTTCAGACATAACTGCACACAGAGAAGGAGCATCATCTACACTAGAAAACAAGTCCCTGGCAGGATTATGGTAACATTCCTCACTGACATTTCATCCACTCATAAAAGCAACCTCCTGTCTCTCAAAGTCAGAGTAAGAAAAAGGCTCTGGGAGCTAACATAGTCTGGCTTCTTCAAGCTGAAGGGTCTCATTAACAAATTACTAAACCAAGAGTTTCAACTTTAAACATAATTTACACAAATGCATCAAATTTGAGACCCTTTGCTCGTGAGACAGTTGCAGGGCTCAAGACAGAATCACTTCCTAAAGATGGCCCATAAGCTACTTAGGGATTTATATGGGAGCTTGTTATAGTCTCAGTGCGTAGTGAGGACAAAGAGCTGCTGCCTCACTCTGGCTACTTCACACCTCAGCAAAGTGAGCCAAACCACGTGTCAGCTTTCAAGAACTGCTGAACATCATCTCCTACTGACTGTCTCATATACTAATCTGCACATCACAAACTGTCTCCCTAGATTATTACCTCAAAAGTGCCATACAAGCAAATTGTACCATAATCCATATAAAGGGCATTAAGAGTTAAGTACATTAATATGTATACGTGGGTACTCCAACTCTCATAAAACATACAGAATTTGTATAACAGTTATTAACCATCACAGGATTAAAACACTTACATAGTTTTAGACATTGCTATCCTGGATTGAACACCTAAATACAACTTTTCTGCCCTAGCAGTGAAACAGGTTGGAATACCTGCATTTAATTACTGAAAAGCTGCACAAGGGTAAAACTCAGGTAGAAAATACAAACTGGTTTCTGACTGTGTGTGTCTAAACATTAATTTTAGGACACAATCATCAATTTTGAACTAGTCATGGAAAAAGGATAAGAATCACGGTTTCTTTCCATTAGTAAGGATGTGCAGTGAAGGCAAGCATGTTAAATTTGTATCTCGATTTATTTTAGGATGCTGCAGTTGGCAGCTGTTATATGCAGTATTTTTTTCAGTTGGCTAATTATGAACCAGAAATAATTTCAAAGCTGAAATACTATAATAAGGAAAATAATTTTGACCCATCATCATACAGTAAACCCAGTAAAATATAAACCTCATCATGGGAACATCCAATCCTACGCATTCAGATATTAAAGACTGTTAATGGCTGTAGAGGAAGTGTCAAAAAGAGGTCAGTTTAAATTTAATGTTGGCAGAAATTATTGTCTGCAAAGCATGAATAATCTTCTAATGATGCTTTAAAGCTTTAGCTCTGTCTTATCACTTACTGTTTATTTAGTCCTAAGAAAATACTTAAAAGCCATGAAGCAATTTTAAGAAAACATTCGTAAACAGCTATTTTCTCTTGACAGACTATTTGGCTACAATTACAGATATTATGCCAAGATAATACATGTAATTCAATGAATCCAGACAATATTGAATCAAATCAACCAGTATTATTTCCCATCCCTTTGAAACTGAACATTCCAGCCATCTGAACTTTCAATGTCATTTGGCACTTTAGAAAAAACTTTATAAAATACAACCAGGCCTGAAAACCTATACCTCATTTCTGAGTAATCTCCTGACCTTTCATAGAAGGATCTCACAAACTGGATCTTCAAGAGCCTCATGTAAACCACAAATGTTTTCAATTAACATTGTTAAAGGCATGTTCATATGAAAGTGTTATTTAAATTCCTGCACATCTCAGTCCTTTTCAAAGTCACACGTTTTGTGAAAGGAGATGAGTTACCTTAACCCAAGTTCTGCCAAAAATGATTCCCTACATAACATCTATTCAAAATTTTAGGCTTAAAGAAAGGATTAAATATTATTTTAGGAGATCGTTAAAGAGAGGTATATTATGACAAGTTAAAAAAAGTAATGACCGATCCTCATTTTGGTGCCTACAGTTCATTTGGTGTTGCTCAGTCTCAGGTTCTGACTCTGTCTTTCAAAAACTGCTCATCTTTGTTCCCCAAAGAAATACAGCATAAATCAGAATTTCAAGTATCTCAGGCAAGAAAAATGATAGACTTGATCAAGTGAACAGAAACAGAAAGAAGCAAATCACCTATTTTATTTCGCTTAGCCTTTCATCCATAGTCACCCAACCAGACATCTCTTGCTTAAAAACCAGCAACAACTGTAGTCCTTCTTTTCCTGAGTATATTAATTGCACACCTAAAGCATGTTCATAGTCTCTGTTTACTCTTGGGTGATTCCATGGTTTCCATGAATGTGAAAACAGTACTATGATCATTTACAAGTAAAATACTATTTTTACTGTTTTGGCACCTGAGCACAATGAAAAGAAAAACCACTCAGCCTTTCCCTGGGTCTCTGTTTAGAAGAATCAGCTCAGGGGGGAAGAGCTACCACTCATGAACAGCCAGAAAAGGGAAAGAAAGGTACAACTCAAAAGCCAAGGAGAGATACAGGCTAAACAATTTTTATTGCTTTTCTGGTGGAAGTTAAATAGGTCTTTTTTCCTTAGTTCCCATAATCTCAGCAGTGACTTAGAAACTACCACAGCAGCATCTATGGGCTAAACAATGATCATATCAGAGCAAAAAGGCAGCCAGAGGAATTTGAGTGTTGGTCATCAATAGCAAAAATCCATTCACATGGTTCAGAAATTTTTGCCACCTATGGAAAGCAAAGGTAACTGCTCTGCTTATGCTGTCAGGATGCAGACATTGCTTCCTCTAGGAAGAAACACTTTTGCAGAGATACAGGCAACATTTTACTGAAGGTTATTTTTGCCTGATTCTTCATTTCCTATTCAGAAGGGTCACTAATTGTTATTTTTATATAATAACAGGTAATTCTTTCATGCTACAGCTTGTGATGCATATTAATCAGGGTTCTTGCCAAATTAGATTAGTTTCTTCAACATCTGAAAAGCAGTTAAACTTCTAATGACATTTTCCCCCTCTTTTCATCAACTTATTTTCAGAGCAAAATGTACTCAGGCCTGAAGAAAAGACACTTGAGTCTCAGGAATGGAAAACAGCCATGAGCCAAAATGTATTCACTGGAGAGCTCCAGGGCAATAAGGTTGTAATCTATGCATAAAAATACTTTCAAAGATGTAAACATGATGTTAAAATCTCTACTGCTCCCTCCTGCATGTTAAAGTCACACACACTGCTTTGTTTGCAGTTATGAGCAGTAAAAAAGAAAATAAGTTCATTTTTATGATTATTACTACAATTGTAGCACTAAGACAGTTCAGGAACAGGGACTCAGGTTTACACTGTATCCTTGACAATCCTGGTGCTCTTTATTACTGCTAGTATCGGGAATTAGAATTGTAAAAAAGGCATTCTAACAGTTTGAGTAATAAATCAAACCAGAGCTGCACAATAATGCTAGGTACCAACTGGGCCATCGGCATCTGAATATCAATCTGCACATCTCTATTGTACAGATGAAAAGATATTTATTTTAAAGTCCAGCAAATACAGATAGGTTGTACAAAAAAATAAAACAAATTGTGTTTTTCAACACAAATGGTCCACATTTAGCACACTTGCAAACCATTAAAAACCAATTCTCAAATTAATAAGTAATAACCAAGTACTTTAAAATACTACTTGAACTACCTTTTCACACATAATTTACTACATAATAGCATATAGTCATAATACATACAACTTATAATGCCTATCAAGGTACAAAATACCTAGTAAATTCAATGCTAAAGGGACATTAATATTTCACAAAATATTTGCTTGCCTTAAATAAAATGAGGACTTAAAACCACTTGAAAGGCTGGACAAAAAAATTATCTGGAAATGTCTTTGCTTTTTCTCCAGCTTTCTACTGCATAAAATCAGTTAATCAGCCTCCACTGTTTTCCTTTTTATAATCCAATAGCCTAATTTGCAAAGATCTCTCATAAAGCAATGGGAGAGAAAAGCATGTTTATAAAATTAGAAAATTACTGTATAACCACAAAGCTTGTTTCTGCAGCAAATGCAGAATCCTTTTATTTTATTTTTTTAAGTTGTTAATATTTTGAGTGGAAAACATTTCTTTTACTGAAAATTTATTCCAGGCTCAAAATATTTTTATCCACTAGGCTAACTTAGTGATGTGAAAAATTAAGTAAAACAAGCTTTTGAAATTGTGTATGTGGCAAATTTTTTTACTACAGCAAATGGAGTAATAAACATTCAAGGTAGATAAAAACCTAAGATGTCCAGCTCTGAATGTCCAATACAAACAGGGTCAAATAGATACATGTCACAGCTGGGATTGTCCACCTTGACAAAATACCAAAGTGTTTGCAGTGATTTTGGGATATCTGTTTAGTAGCAAGCAGGTAAAATGCAAACCATGTCTACTTCTAAAATCCAAGCAAGGATTCCAGCAAGCAAAAAAACCTACCAGCAGGCCTTTATTCTTTTTAATAATCTCAAACTTCTTCCTTTGGCAGTCAAAAAAACTAGCATGTGCTGGATCTAGAATCGCTTTCCCCTGAAGAACTAGCCTATAAAAAGTCACTTCAAATCTACTGTACATGTTTATTTTCCTCAACCACATATCCTGCAAATATTCACTGATCTGTACTTGAATCACTGCCACATCAGTACCATTAAAGGTTACATCCTTATGGCCCCAAACCTCATCAAAATGCCCATTCCCAAAGCAACCCACACACATCTCAATCTAATGAGGAATCACATCTTTGTACTCAGTTCTCTTGATAGCAGGGACTCAACCTCGACCCCCAGACTAACAGAGGATGGAAGACCACTTCTAGTAAAAAGCAAGCATCACATGTTCTCTTACCCACCACCCTGCCTAGCAGCACAACTTCTATTTGACACAACTTCTCCAAGTCACCATCACCCAAAAAGGCTGGCAGCACTGGGCAGCCAAACTGCTGCATTTACAAGGTGCTTGTCCTTTTAACATAAAAACTTGTTTTCTCAGCTCTAGGACTTAATACCTTTTAATAAGCTTTTTCAAAGGGCAGTGACATATACACCTCTGTGTTCAGTGTCAACCACCTACTTGGGGCTGAGGATGGTACAGGCAATAAGGCTAAACTTTCTTAGGATCTTTTCCACTGAGGTAATACCACTAAACAGGCTACAATATTAAGAAAACAAAAGTTGTTTTCTTTCACTGCGTATGCCTGATGACATTAATGTCTGTTATCAACTCTCTCAAATCTCTCCACGTTACAATCATTTTAAGTAGGGTTGCAAACAAGGGCTTTAGTTGTGGTCAATTTTCCTGGAATTACTTCAATCAGTTTTGTGAAGATCAGCTTCAACAGCCTGTGTGAGATTTGTTTTGTTAAGCCAAAAAAGAAGAGAGCAGGGTTACCTTCCCTTAGACGCTCAACCACAAAAGTGAACCCAGTCGTTCGCGGGTGTAAGACATACTCGTATTTCTGAAGTCCGTTCTTTTCAGCGAATTCATGACTGCGGGCTTTGGTATTGGCTGAGGAGAGAATAAAGAGCACCATTTTCTGTTAGGGTACATGTAGACCACCAATTCCACATACCAGTTACACAACAGGAACGGTACAACAGCAGTTCACACAGTACAAATGTGCAGGAGCTCTTTGGGTGGAGGCAGACAGCAAGTGCGCTTCGGTTGGCCATACTATGGTATGAGGAAGAGCCGTGTGGATTGCAAGAAAAGCCTTTTTACCTGTTCATTTATTTTAGAAAATAATCAGCAAATCTCGTATTTGTCAAATGCAACCTGAAATCTATAAATTAAAGTCTGTTAATAGTTGTCTGACAGTTCAATACCCATTTTACAGCAAAATGTGTTAACTGGCTTAACAGCACTCTGGGGGTTTTTTTACTCAGAGGGCACAATGTAACATAGGTTTAATACTATGTACAGAAAAATCTTGACATCAGTGTTTAACTACTTTAAACTTATTTCAGAAAGAAAACGTTAAATGGCGGAAAGCAGTTAATCTAATACATTAAAATGGTATTTTGCATCTTCATTCTGAACTTTCCACGTTTTATCCATGAACCTGCTCTGCACATACATACCCTGTTTTCATTTTTTGACCAAATGCTTAAGTGTCACAACACATGCCTGCTACTGTACAGAGTACACAAAAGGCATCTGGAAAGCAGGATGGCTAAACCCCATGACAAACCTCTTTCAAACCACTGGCTAGAGGAAACTTCTCACGAGAAAGCCAAACAAAGGCTTTCCAAAGCTTGTTGCCAACAGAGCCCACTAGGCAAGGAAGACGAAGACACTAAAGCAAAAACTTCTGAAGACAGGTGAAGAGGCAGCAATTTTTTCTCCTGTGATGGGCAGGAGGCTCTTCCAACCTGCCTCAGTCAGGAGCCAAATGGACTTCTCTGGCTACACTTCATTCTTTACTGTGGACACTGCTGTGCCTCCCCTGGCGCCAAAGGGCAATGGACACATGCAGTGTTCTTCCCTTGGCAACATGGCAAAAATCAATTCCATCAACTAACTTATTTAGTAACTCATATTTAGGAAGTTTTACAGATGGTTTAAAAGACAAAATCCCACCAACAGATCTATGGAACAAAATCGTTGTTTAAGCAATGTATCATATTTTTCAAGCAGAAACAGATCTTTTTTAAGTATTCATTGTTAACAGAGACGAGAGATAAAGTAATGAAAAACGTGTTGTTGTTTAATAATTTAATAGAAGTGATACTTATATATAAATCCTGCCCCTTAGAATCCTTGTAAATTTTTCCTGTAAAGGCACAGTAGCGTAAGTGAACAAATCAAAAGTAGTGAGAAATTTCCTTTTTGCTGTAAGGCAACATTCCTGTATCTTTCTTTTTCCCCTAAATTACGCAAGCTCTTTGTTTATAAAAAATGTAGATGCCCCCCCCCAAGATTAGCTACCAATTAATAAATGCTATAGCATATGAGTGTACTGAGGAATTTTTCCCTGTGACCTACTGTTTCCATGCATAAGGGCGCTGCTTTTCCTACATGCAACCCTTAAGATTCAGTGCACAGATTTCCTGACCACGTGATTTCGAGGAACGGAAAGCTGTTGCACAGGAGCCAAGCAAGTGATTCAGCAAAGAGAATCCAAATATTTAATTCTCGCCAAATTGACAAAAAGTACAAATACTCGAAAAATACAAGAACTCCAAAAAGCATTGCTGAAATTACAGAATGTGTGAAACACTAAAGTTACACTGGGCTACATAATTTATCTTCCCTTGGATGTATAAATTGTCTTTCACCACATGGTCAGAGGATCTATTTTTGTCAGCTCGATACTACTCCATTCAATATTGCAAATGGACTATTCTGAATCACTGAAGGGGACTTGCCTTTCAGACTTCCATTGCAGTGGCAAAAGTTGCAAAGTAAGCAATGAGAAAGACTTAGAATGGCAGAAGAAGCAACAATAACTCAGTAACTATTAAATGCTCCTCCAAAAAGCCAGGTTCTGCCTCTGAGGTACACTTGTATTACCTCAACAACTAAAACTCTTAATTTTCTAATCTTTTCCAGATTCTATAGCAATTAGAGTAAAATGTTGTAAATTAATTTATCACAAAGTTCTTAAGCTAATGTATTATTGTTTCCAAAGGACAGAAGTTTTATCTTCTTCATTTATGTATATCCAAATTTGAGTTTCAATTTGGAAAGTGTACAGTCTGCAAATCAAACCAATCAGAGCTTTGAGATACAAGTGCCATATAAATCTACATAAAGTTAAGCAGTTTTAAAAAGAAATCTAATTCTTATACATCTCAAACTGCACAGTTAATGAGCACTTATAAAAACTATCTCCTTATGTCTGCTCACTAGCACTTTGCTTCAGAGGGAGCAAGAAAATGAGTTCCTTGGTGATTGCAAAACACTCTTACTTGCACCAAAGGAAAGTCAAAGAGGGAATGGGCACTTTCATTCTCTGAGTAAGACTCAACTGATGCTGCAAAAAAGATTTGGGACCTCCAGTGCCCATTGCCTTGAAGTAATCATCTTCAAATCTCCTCTTAGTGCACCTCCCTGTACTTGGAAGGAACTCACTGTAAACATCTGCAAAACATCTTCCAAATTTCCCTTTACTACACTGCTGTTCTAAAAACGTGTGAACAGCTGGACATCAGCAAACCGGCCAACACTATTCAGCTATTTCCTGACATTTGCATGCCTGTCTTGCCTCTGGACTGTAAGTTTTATATAACAGAGATTGTTCCCTTCCCCTTTTGCATTACCCTAGTGTAATGGGATTTCAGAACTAGAACAACGCTCCCAGTTAATACAACGATCATTGTCATCTGGAAAAATCATCTCCCTCTTCCCTTCCTAACAACTATCAAGCCACAGGCCTTTGTGCATTAAACATGATTATTTATTACAGCAAGTCAGGAAGGTCAACGGGGTTAGATGCTATACTGAAAACAAGGGTGGGATATGCCTTCACTCTACAATAAAAGTAGGAATAATGCCCTTCCTCCCCTGCCTGTTAGTCTCACCATTAGAAAACAAACAGGTTCTTACTCTACTATTACTTGTGGACAGTGCTCTGACTTGCCATCATGTCATGTTGATGTAGCACCTTTGTGCCCACTGTTGTTTGGGATCCTTCTGTGAGACATCCGTGCCCAAACCCCTGGGGGGAAACTGAGAGCAAGTCAGCTGCTCAGAACTGAATTCAACAAAAGCCAGAACGTGCGATGCTCCTCATTATATGAAACCTAGAGGTTAGAAAATTGATCCAGGAAATTAGAAACCCATTTTTATTGAGGGAATTTGCACAAAAAACACCTCTTTAAAATCCTTTAATCAAGAGAACAGGCTACGCTGTCAGCGCTGCCAAACATACGCAGATTCCTCGTTGTTCTGCTGGCCAGATTATAACATTCATAGATGAAAGAATAAAAAAAGTGAAATATGCCTAAAAACTCCCTTCAAATGAGGAAACGTATGTTCTCTTCTTTTCTACCAACCTACTAAGAAGCTCCTGAGACAGACAGGGCCTGGAAATGAACTTGGTTTGGGTCTCCTCAGTCCCAAAACGTCACTGACATAATTTGGCTCCAGGTAATATCCCCTGTTGCTTACCTCTCTGAATAATATAAGTGTTGCTTTCTAGAAACAAGTATTTTCTTTCTTACACTGTATTTAAGTCAAAGTAAACATACTCCCAGAACTTCAGCTCATCACTCCTATTAAGAGTATTTTGCATTTTAACTCCTTGGTTCTATTTGCTGATCAAAAAGAATAAGGAGAATAGGCTATTTTTCCAGACAGCAGCCAGTTTATCAACAGAGGGTGATGTGGGGCATTTCCAGAACTTCATGCTCTCTCTCCTCAGGTCTTGTGCTGACTTGCCTCTCCTCCCCCATCTCCTTCAGCTAACATATGCAGCCCCTCAGGAGACACAAGTGGTGACAAGTACAAGTACTCCAATTTATTTGAGTCTTTAGACATTTCTGCAGAGCGACTGTCAAACTACACAAAAGTACAAGAATTTAAAGGTTCTGGCCAAAATGTCTTATTTTTCTTTCTCCTGTGGTGCCTTTGGCAAATAATTTAATTACATTTTTTCCCCATTTATTCCCTAATCATGTAGGCAAACTCCCATTTGTCATATTTTAAAATTACTGGAAAAGCTGAGAAAGTAAGCACTTTCTAGAAGCATGGCACTTCAGAACTTGCTTTAGGGTAACTGGAGGAAGAAATGATGCTAACACATCATCTTGATTTTTGAGTTACAGATTTTTAAGACGTTAAATTGCTTTTGGTCCTGAAAACAAGGGGAAAAGTGAACAAATTCTTTTTTTTTTAAGTCAAACTGTGATTTTAGCTAATTTAGAATTAAAACAAAAATCTCTAGTATTTCACTTTGATGAAAGCCATAATGCAGTAACAGCTGCATTCATCTGAGTCTGAAGAGTATTTGGAACTGAAACTCCCAAGTTCTGTACTGAATCAAAAGCTAAGTCTTTGCTCCCTATGAAATATGTATGCAGTATTAGCTCCTCTCAAACAAACAAGCTCACATACTGCCCAGGCTGATGTGTTTTGCTGGGCATTACCCAAAAGAATTGTAACCTTCCCTCATCATCCTACTGGAAAGCTGATTTGAACAACTTTAATACAGGTATTTCTGAACAACTTTCAACAACTACTTTTTTTCTTTTTTGCCAGTACTAGTGCTCTGAAATCCGACTATTAAGTACTACCTTTTTCTTTAATCTCACTTGTGATAAAAGCATGCATGTACTTCTATGACTTCAAAAACCTTCAAATTATATTAGTGCCAGACAGGAAAAGAATAAATGAGTACTCCAAAAGTCTATCTTAACAAATATATAAATAAAAGCCTCATTTATCTATCAGAGGCTTGCACAGAAGGCTTGATAAAAGCTACATGGGCTCACAGTTGATATTCTAAGAAAAAAATCATGCAGTTGTTCTTACTTGTGCTACTTTCAAACTATTACATGTTAGATCAACCCCTACCAGTGCTTTTGAACAATATTGCTTGTACTAAAAAAGTACATCATATTTACTAGATAAGTTAAAAAAATCCAACTGCAGTTCATTGTCATCTTCTGACATCCACATGACAATGTTCCTGCCAGAATGTGAGCTCTAGCAAGCTTTCCTACTTGTTTTTCAGCTGCTCCTCAAGGAAAAAGGTCTGTGCAATCACACTCTGTTCACCTGTTTGTTCCCCTTAACTTTTGAAGCTATTGCCACCTGCAAACAAAGTTTATCAGGGACAAGAGATTCAAAGATAATTAAGCCCAGCAGAAGTTTTATTAAAAAACAGTGGCTGGGTAAAGGGAAGCTTCTGAGAGTAGAGATCCTAACAACGGGAAAAGCCAGGGAAGGCTCCACGGGTGTTCAGTCAGTCAGGGCTTCCAGCACAGCATGCAGCAATCCATCGGGTAACACGGTGCCTCTTGCCAAGACAGTGGAAAGAGCTTTGTGGAGGAAATGTCACACACAAGGAAACACAAGGGAAAAGGAGAAGCTGGACTGAAAAAGAGACCATGTACAGGGATGCAGACACAAATCCATAGGAAATGAGGCTTTACCAGGCAAAGAGCAATACAGTAACTTCTTTTTTTTTTGTCATTGCTTTCTGAAGAATTCCTACAAACAATCTTGTAAGGAACACCAAGAAAAACAAAAGAATAGGCAATATAGTGGGTTGTATTCCAGCTTTCCAGAAGCATGAGACTTATGGTTGCTTTGTTTTCTTTGGGCTTCAGAAAGTCTGGCTATATGTTTATCTGCTGAGGGCTTCTTTTGAAGCAATTACAATAAAATACCTTTGATGCACTTAACTTTAACCTTCAAGTACTCCAGAGTGAAAAGATGGCCAACCTATCAGAAATAAGTATATAATTATATAATTATTACCTCAGACCCTATACATCCAGTCTGCAAACACAATGTTCAGGGGTCACGACATCACTATTTCTAAAATTTATTCATGTAGCATCTTCTACTGCAAAATATTTCACCAACATGAGATCAGGCAGTGGCCCATGTATAAATACAGTCATACTTTACATTTCTTTGAAATCTTTCATTCTATTTTGAAATATATGAGGTAATGCTTCCTGTGAAGACAATTAGGGAGAGCTATTTAATTCCACAGAAAAAAATCCCAGAGTTTTGCCCGTCTCTCTATATCTTTTTATCCACAAATATAACACCAAGGTGGCATTCATAACTTGATGGCAAGTTACACTGCTAAATACAGGACAGTTTAACATGTCAGAAGCCAGCACAGCAGAGCCCTATTGTCTTCCCTACCCATCACTCCATCCTTCCTGGGCTGCTCAACCCCAGTGCATCCTCACTGGGCTGCTCAACCACCCATCTGCAGTGGCTTTGTCAGAACAGCACAGTGAGTGCGGCTCTCCATTTGGCACTGTGAAGTTAAAGAGTGCATGTTAGACTTGTATGAGGAAGGAAAGTCAGAAAAGAAATAGCTTACAAAAAAGCAAAAATAAATCTGTCAACAACCTGTGTTCAAAAATCTAATTTGAATTTTTTTTTTTAATATTAAATGAAGAAACTTGTTTGCATTAATTTCTCAGTGGATGATGCATACAACAAGTTTAGTCTAATTAATTTATATCAGTTACTACAGCAGAGAGAAAACTCTGTTAAGCAGCTCTATATTTAGGTGGGAGATCCCCACCATTGCTTTTGGGACTCTGCAGCACAAGTGGCTGTCTCAGCCTTCAGCTAAATCTTCTTTTTTTAAAACTGCAGTAGAAAACTTCCTCAGTTCTTTAAAAATCTGTTGTCTCTAAGGAGTATTGGGAGAGATTAGAAGATATTTATGTAATTTATGCAATAAATTACAAACAATCCAATTCTTTCAGTCATCTTGAGGTGGAATCACCTGTTCAGAAAGAGAGTGTGAGCACTCTAAGGAGGAGTCTCCTGCCTTCATCATTAAAATAAAGATTGCATCTCATAGTTTAGAGTTAGGAGGAGACAGTTCTTCATGAATTCAAAGAAAAAAAAGTTAGATAATTTCACAGAATCATAAAATGCTTTGAGTTGGAAGGGACTTTAAAGATCATTTGGTTCCAAACCCCCTGCCATGGGCAGGGACATGTTCCACTAGACCGGTTGCTCCAAACCCTGTCCAACCTGGCCTTGAACTCTTCAAGGTATGGGGCATGCACAACTTCTTCAGAAAACCTGTTCCAGTGCCTCACCATTCTCCTAGTGAAGAAAATGCCATCCTTCTCCCTAACTTTAGATACAAAATAATTAATTCAACAAACGATATCATGTGAAGCAGTCCAAGAATGTTCAACGAATTTATCCTCTTCTAGGAAGTCTGATGAAGTGATGACAATTCCCTCAGTGTAACAGCACCCAAATACTATACATATCCACTTTAAGGATATTTGGAATACAGAAGAAAAAATAGCAGTGTATGTTACTTATTTTTATACTGTGTCTAGTACTTACTGATGTGGTTTTGCAATAATATATGATTTCAGAATATCTGCAATGCAAAGTATAGCAAAAATCTTTTAAATGAGCTTAAAGTTAGAAGCTTAATTGTAATTGATTTTCTATTTAAAGATAATGCTTATCGTATCATGCTGCAGGCAGGAACCACTGCAGAACATTCATGCAAGGTTTTCTATTATCGGCACTTAAGTCAACTTCAGCACTGGTGCCATACCCGCATAAAGATAGATATTTGATTAAAAATTTGTATTATGGGTTCAAACTCATTAAATTTATTCCTGTGATAATCTCAACATGTGTTTTACAGAGATACTTCTCTTGTAGAAGCAGATACAGACTGCTTACATGACCTAAAGCACAAGTATCTCCATGTTCTCCTCTTAAGATATTAGGCAAGAAATCAAAGCAAATCATTAGTCCTTTTCAATCACTCTTTCATACATATGAAATGATTTTGCCACAGTAATACAGGAAATGGGAACATCCAAGTGAAATATTCCAGGTCTTTAAACCTACTTTTACTAATGCAATGTATATACAGTACTGATCAATAAAAAGCAATTTCAATCATCAGATGCTTTGAAAATGCAAGTTACTTCAGGAAGACGGGCAAACTCTCTCAGTGGAAATATGTCTGTGCCTCTCAAATGAATCAGCACATCATTTGATAATTTACTGTAATTTCTACTGTCCATGAGAACCAAGTCTTGCTCCTGCCTTGGACTTTTTTTAAACCTTTCTATAAAGAACAAAGAACTTTGACATTGAACATTCCATGAGAAAATGACAAGTGCAGCCTACCTGTGAGATCAGTGCCTTCTGGAAAGATGAGGAGTTGCAGTGGCTCACGAATGTCACAGAAATAATCCAGCATTTTTTCAAAGTGACTCTTGTCTTCTTCCCACTTTCTATGAATGAAAACAAAGGCAGCAACCTGCATCGCCCAGCCTAAAGTTTAAAAGAAACACATCTTTAGTGACATTGCGCTCTGACTTCCACAGTGTCTGTTATTCAAAAATGTTTTATGATTTGTGTTATACACAACATTTTAGTTGCTGTCCGCCTGTCCTCAGCTGATTAGGAAAACTCAGTTACCTTGTGAAAGGCGTTTTGGACAGAAAGACAAAGACCGCATAAATGCAACTAAAATGCAAAACTCAAGTTTCCAGAGTCAGAAAAGCTTTCCAGAGAGCAAGAATAGTGTCAATGGTGTCAGGAAAGGAAGTTGTAGTGAGGTGGGGGTCTATCTCTTCTCCCAGGAAACAAAGTGACAGGACGTGAATAAATGGCTTCAAGTTGCCAAACCAGAGGAGGTTTAGATTGGCTATTAGGAAAAATTTCTTCCCTGAAAGGGTTGTCAAACTCCCCCTGGAAACAGACTACCCAGAGAAGTGTTTGAGTCACCACCATTCCTGGGGGTATTTAAAAGCCATGTTAATGGTGCTCAGGGATGTGGTTTAGTGGTGGGCTTGGCAGTGCTGGGTTAATGGTTGGACTTGATGTTGAAAGCCTTTTCCAACCTAAACAATTATGTGATTGTCTGAGGTGAAGCATTTAAAACCATGTAATATACAATATAACACTGCAATATCCTTAATCCCTGCCATTCTGATTTGCTCAGGTGATGGACATCACCTCAGCAATGCTCTGCAGGGTAACAGCTGTGTTACATAGAGATCACTGCCCCTGGTGTCCACTAACCACATACAGTGTGCAGAAAATATCTATTGCTTTGTGGGCTTTATTACACACACCTTCCTATAATTTTCATTCCTCATAGAAGAAAATACTAAACTTTTCTTTACACTTGATTATAGAAAAAAATTATGTGTATCCATTTATTTGTATTAGTACACAGGAAGATTTACAGCCTGACATCAAGCTGACAATGCAATGCAGTTAAGTAAGTGAAACTGCTGCTGAGCCTGCAGTTCAGGGGTCACACCCTGTTATCTTCAATAAGTACTCTTAGGGGGGTTTTGGCACAATTATATAGCATACAGTATATGACATAATACCAGAAGTTCCGTCCACTAGTTCAGACAGCAGGATGAAAAAATCAGGGCTCCAGTCCCACCACATGCCAGCGATGCTCCCTTCCTGAACAGGGCTCAGAAGAGCATGACATTGCATTAACCACTGTACTCAGCTGGCTTGTAGAACACCTGCAGATAGATCCTCCACATCAAACAGAAAACATCACAACTTCCCATTCCCTTTGCTTACCACAGTTCTCAAAGCCTGCTTTTCCTTTGTTGGTGAATTATAACATGTTATTCTTGCATTTTATTTCAGCTCCTCTTTACAGTGATTCCTTTCTATTCTGTTCATGGCAGCATCTCACAAGAAGCATATGCTAAAAAATCACTTATTAAAGTCAATATTTTTTAAATCAACTTCATAAATCAGTCAGCCTGGATAATGCATCAACTGAACTGCATAATCTCTCTGTCTTGTTTAGAAACATTAATTGTATTGTTATAGATTTGTGGCCTGTATCATGGGGTAGATACTTTTAATTTTTAAATCAACTAAACAGATGGAACATGCATAACTAACATCTTTTCTGCAATCTGGACCTAATGCATCTCAGATATGCAGATAATCAATGATATCCAGATAACTGAATACTGGAAGTGGTTATAAGAATTAAGAAAAGAAATTCCCAGACTGCAGTCTCAGCAAATCTTTTCAAATTTGCACGCTATACTTGTGAAAAATCCTTTGTAAAGAAAACTAAACTCTGACCACAACATTTTATGTGCATTTATGCACATATCACATTCCTACATCTGCAATGTCAAGAAGTATCAGTTCAGCTTTTTTCATAGGGGCTATTCATGTTTAAACAAATTATTTGCAGGGGGGAAAAAAAGAGAGGTAAATTTTAGAGTAACTTTTAAATAATTTAGGTAATTTAACTATGCTATATTTTGGCATTTAATAATGTCCTACTGCTATAATACATGGCACTAAAACCCAGTATTTCAAATTGAACTAATCAAAATTTTCACACTTGTGTTACATAAAGAGGCCATCTTTTCATACCAAATGGTGCCAGAGCATTTGGTTCCTCGAAGATACATGGAGACTGCATGAAGCTGCATCGGGGCAGTTCAGCTCGGACATTAGGAAAGAGTTCTTCACTCAGAGGGCAGCTGGTCACTGGAACAGGCACCCCAGGGAACTGCTCATGGCATCACATCTGGCAGAGGGCAAAGAGCACCTGAAGGTCCCCTGGTTTGGTTCCAGGTAGCCCTGCCAGGAGCAGGCTTGGAATTGATAGTTCTTATGGGTCCCTTGCAATTTGAGATATTCTGTGATACCTCATCTCATACTAAACTCACAGAAACGGACACAGCAAAGGACAAAATCCCTCTAAGCAGAAACAGAGATGCCTTGAAACCATATAATTTACAACTCTTAGAATGCACATGCTCCACAGGACAGAGTGGAAAAATACATAGAGAGTCGGAAAGTTCTGCTGTGGTTTTGATGTTTTCCAATCATTCTTACCTCTCTGCCCAGACCTTTTGTATGTTTTATGTACCTAGGACACTATGCCTAAATTAGTATATGGAAAACCTGTACTGCGCTAAACCATTTTATTATGTGGTATCACACATCAGGCCTAAATTATTCAGTCCTTGTGTTCTCATTGCAACAGAGTCTGTAGGCCAAAAGAAGGGAAACAAGAAGCAAAATAAATGCTCACTTGGGAAGTCTGCTGATACTTTCCCAGATCAGCAGCTCCTTAGGATGTGTGATTTTGGCCCACAGCAGAGGGAATATGGAAAAAACCTCACTGCCAGATACACCCTCTCCCCTACCTTTCTTCATGTAGCACAAGGCTTTAAATTATATGGAAACTTGCACATAAACTCTTTCTAGCTATTATTCTTCAACAGCACTGTGAACATCAAATCATAAACATATTTATAAACAAATTATAAAGATGCTGCTTGGATAACTTGTACTTTATCTGACTAAACTGCATAAAGCAGAGGATATAGTGCAGTAGTTTGCCATTCCTGCTGTAAGTGGTGGTGTTATATATGAGCTATGAATAATTAAACAGAGCCAGTAATGTAATGACAGTAGGATGTCAGGGAGGAGGAACAAAGAAACAGTGGGAAAGGAGTTGGGAGGTATCCAATTTTTAAGATAAACAACAGGTTTGATTTTCTAACCTTTCCAATAGATAACACCCAGTGTTCTGGAAGAATTTGTCTTTAAGTGTATATCTAATTAGATAAAACAATTCTGACTGTTCAAATAAGAAGAGATCATCTAACAGACAGACAACTAATAGTAAAGGACCCAGGTTTCCTCCTGACTTACTCCAGCACAGCACACTGCACCAAGCTGTTTTACCATCTATGAATGTGGAAGAATCTTCCACATTTGCTCATGCTTCAAGGCCTCCAGTGAAAGGCAACAAAAACATGAATTCCTGGCTTATACCAAAACCCTGGACCATGCACCAGTGGGGGAGAGTGCCTGCTCTTCATGTCTCACCATCCCACCAGATTCAAGAGGGAAAGAAAACCCCACACAGGCTTGCAGACGCCTGCTTTTGAAAAAAGCAAAGGCAGCTCTTGCTTTGATTTCCAGTCCACAGTGTGTCTGCATTGTGCTGCTGGAAAAACATGTAAGAAGTCCAAGGCATGACACAGGAGCCAAACGGGAATGCACAGAGAAATGGGAGGAATTCAGTAAATCAATGGGCAGGATGAAAGGTTTTGTTAATCAGCAAGATTCATAAGCAGCAGAAGGCAGTACCTTCTCATGTGCAGCCTGCAGTGAGACATGCTGTTCAGTTAATTACTTTTAAGTTTAGGTCAACATATTGTTCAACAAAAGTAAATATACTTTGCTTCTTTTGCACATCATTTCTGGTTGTCTAAAAGCTCCTGGGCAACAGGAATTTTCCTAGGAAAGGCAGCACTTAGCTGACTGCAAAAAAATGGTTGCCTTTTGATTCGTAGATTCTTGAGAAATCACTGATTACAAAAACATGGCAGAGAAATAGTGAAGCTAAAGAAACCATAGCAATGCAACTCCATTTCTTTGCTAAAATAATCTTATAGGAGATGACATTTTGAATAACTAACACTGCTTGGAAAAGTATACAACAAGCATCAGTTCTTGTCCCAAATTGCAAAACAGCAGTGCAAAAAACCTACCAGACAGAATAGCTAGTCACATTGACCTTTAAATCAACTTTTCAGAGCTGAAAAAATAAACAAGGTGGCTTAAAATCTCTAGCAACACATATATGGTAATGATATGCAATGATGTGTATGTTATCAGGACATAATTCTACACAGAAATAAAAATGTGCTTACACAAAAAGGATAGCCTGCTATTGAACTAGAGCAATGTGCTGTACATAAGAATTTCATTATTGCCTTGGGGATAAAGCATATTATAGCCTATGCAGGTCAAGAATTTGCAGCACGGTATTAAAAATGCTAGCTCCAAGTCTAAAGCTTTTTAAAGACTAAGATCCTGCATTTCTATTTTCCTCACCCCAAAATCCTTTAAAAGACAATTAACACTTGAAGCTGAAATTTCTTGAGTGTGTTTCCATTGCAAAGGTAATTTGGAAGTAAGGAGATAACAAGGATGGAGGTGGCAATAAACAAAAGAGAGAAAAAGGCGAGTTGAGCCAAAAAAAGTCTTTGCTTTTGTATCACGATTTTATGCACATAAACTCAGAAATTGGATATCCCCCAAAATGTCACTTCTCAAAGAGGAATATTATGGCTCATATTGAAAGCAAACATACAGAGACACATCAAGAAAATGCTATCTATGTGTTCCCTACAGCTGTGTAATAGAACAACTAAACCCTCCCCCCAAACAAATTCAATACATGATTCAAAACTATAGAAAAAAGTAGGAAAGCAAAAGGCCTGACTTATGAGATCGTGCAATTATTTTCATTCATCATCACTCTCTTCTTTCACTGCACTGTTCACTGGTTTTTCATAGCATTATCTTGGCTGAAAATAAAAGCCTTTTTCAGTGTGCTTGTATTCAACAGGGTCTGGTCTTGATCAGGGCCTTTGAGGTATCAGGGAACCAGGCATCTAGGCTTAATAAGGGAAATCACTCGGAAGCTTATGATCCCACTGTACACAAATAATTGGGTCCATTAACAGTTTGTTATTCCAAATATTTTGCTGCATAAAATTACCACAAGGCAACAAGCAACTCTGAATGCTCCCTATGTCAAAGATGTGTAGGTACAGAAAAGATGCTGGCACGCAGAAAATCACACAGGAAGTCGGGGTGTATGTACACGGTTGAGTTTTTATCAGTATAGACTCGGCCATTTTACTGTTGTTGTTTCTTTTTCCTGGATAGTTTTGTCTAAAAACCCACAGCAAAGGAAAAGTATTTTTAAAATGTAATGTAATAATCTCAGTGCACAATCTAGGAAAATAAAGAAAAAAATGCTCCTTGAAGCAATCTTGTAAAGTACAATCTCTGTTCCTGGTAAGTTTTCTTTACCCATGCTCATTTCCAACAATGTAGTTAATAGGGGTATAATGAATTGAACAATTATCATCTGACTGGGTGAATTCTTTGAGCAAATTACAGAACTAGAGATAAACTAAGAGATAAAATTTACAAGCATAAATTCACAGTAGTCTTCCTAATTTTATAGTGAAACATCTGATTCAGTCTCTTTGTAAATTTGATTCAATCTGTTCATAAGGTATCTCCTTAAAAACAACTATGCTTTTGCTATTGCCTTGCCCTATCAGACCCTGAACATAATTTTAAAACAGATATAGGTTAAAATAATTTTTAAGGTCATGTCCATTATATGTTCAGACTATGTATTTCACATATGTCTATATCATGTAGTCTACTATGTATTCTACAGAATATCATCTCTTCCAATGTATGTGAAACCTAAATCTTTTCTTCTTACTAAAACAACTCAAGTTAACAAGCAGCAAAGTTAGAAACACAGATTTTTAAGGCAACTGAAAAAAAGAAAAATATTCTGGTTTTGCTCTGATTACTTAGTTTTACTTTTGACTTTTCCATAGTTCTCATGCAGTTATTTCAGTATGAAATTATTCTAAATTTTATGTTCATTTAAGTTGCTTTCAAAAATTAATGGTTTCTGTATTTCCTTTGCTCTGCTTCCTTCTCTTGTGGGACAATATAGGATGTGCCAGTATAAACCTCTGCTTTAGCTTAGAGTTCATAACACAATTAGAAGCTTCCTCAAACAAGGATACAATAGATTTCGTTTTCAGGGCAAGAACAATGTTGTCAACAAGCTAGCCATATACAGTGGCCTACATCTTAGATGTGAAAATTTAACTGTGGAACCTTCTAGAAAGGATATTCCATTGAAGAATTGGTGTCTCTCAGCCAAGGCACACTCACAGAATGTGTGAGAGTATGTAGGAAAAATTCACTACAGTAGTAGCAGGATATGTATGTATATAAAACACCCAGACAGAGCTATATCATCTTCTTGGAAAGTAGTCTCTCAATATTCAATCCCTTAATCACAGTTCAGAAGAATACTATTTGGACACTTCATTCACACACTCAAATATTCATTCTATTTCCTAAATTATGCCATTTTTATAGAATATGGACAATTACATGATTAACTCTACCATTGTATTAGTGCTACTTACAAAATGCTATAAATGCCATTAGGGACTATCAAACCTATTCAGTTATATTATTCATCTTAAAATAATACTTCAAATTCAATTTGATTTGATGCACTGTGTAAAATCAGAATAACATAACATCGCTCCAAAGTAAAGCAAACTAAAGTAAAGGCTCAAACTTCTAGGATGGCTGGAAAGTTGCTTTTTCTAATGCATTTTAAAAATACATCAATACTGTGAAACAGCGCATGAAAACCTAAGTATTAAAAAAGATGAGTCTTGCTCAATACGTATCTGAAGAAAAGCCCCACGTCATTCCAAAACCCCCAAAGACACAAAGAAAACAACCTCTAGTTGTTAGATTGTGAGGAAGAACACACACGCCCTACCAAATAGTGTGAGACTCTCCCACGGATGTGTCATCTTAACTGCAAGACAGGAATGGCAAGAGACTCTGCAATGAAATACCTCTTCCATAGGCCTTTGTCCTCTTCAGACACTCCATCTACTCCATGGAGGACCCTGAAAGTAACTCAGCCTGATGAGCTGAGCCATACAGATGCTTCAGAAAAAATGAATGTAGGTTGTGAAAACATGCCATCCTAATTCTGCTGTTATTTGTTCTGTGAGCTTGGACAAAATAGCCACTATCTATGACTTGTAGTTTATAAATGGGGAGAACAAGAGAGGTTAGCATCTGACCTCACTCTTTTGATGTGTGTTTTGGAGAAGCAAAGGGGTGGAGCGAAAATTGAGTCCTTATTATATAGAAAGGATAAGGAAAGTTTAATTGAACACTGGCTACTTGAGTTTTGGCTGTGGTTTTTTATTTTTTTCCCCCTGACAGAGTTGTGAGAAACCTTTTATGCCTTTCCTAGAAAAGTCAAGCTGGGAAACAGACACTGAAGTCCTTTCTTCCCCACCAAAAAAACAACCAACCAACCAAAAAAAAAAACCCAAAAAACCAGAAACAACCAACCAAACAAAAAAGGCATGTAAAGTTACAGCCAACTTAAGCTGCATTTCTGTTTCGAAGTAATAATACGTCCTTCACACTTAAAACTTCTTCAAGAGAGTCTTCACCAAGAGTAACTGGTAGAATAACAATTGTGTTTTCCATTAAAGAGCATACTTTTCAACTTCTGCTTTAAAAATCACACAAGATAACAACTCCATGGTAATTAAGCCTGGCAGCTCATAATTGAATTGCTAGAACACAAAACATCACAGCTCCTCAAAACTCTCATTTCAGTCTATTTTAATGTAAGATACTTGACATATGAGCTATACTAGAAAGTTCAGTAGGTTACAGTTTTAATTTTCTAAACCAATATCCTCTACTGGTTGGAATTTGAATGCAAATCCAACTATAACATGAAGAAAGATGCTATATGCTGAAGCATTTCTATCCCTACCTGCGGAAGTAGCTGTGGCAGCACAAACACTTCCATGCCAATACAAATGTGTACAGATTCTCTGCAGCATGCTGCTTTAGCTATACTCCAATTGAGTTAAGTGTTAAAATTTTCTAGGCTTAGTGACAACAATATTTTACTTCATGGTAGCTGATCCATCATAGCTGTCGGTGTGCATGCTCTTAGCCCATGGCAAAGGCAGGATAATTTGAGTTGTTTTGCCCTGCTTCATTGAAAACTAAGATGACTCAAATTACTTTGAGCTTGCTTCGGGCGAAGCTCACACACTTGGACAGCTATAATGGATCAACTGACGTGTAGTAAAAGATCGGTGGGGCTAAGCCCAGTGCTGAAATAGAGCAAAAGTCCTTTTTCCTTTCTTCCCCCTGGCACTTAACACAAGGGCCAGACCCAACTTGAGCCTTTGAGAGCTACAACACACGAGTGAACAGATAAATGAAAACCAACATCTAAAAAGCTCCTACATCTTGCAGTCTTCTTCAACAGCAGTGTTAGCCACAGAAAATTGAACACAGAGATGAAGATCTGGACAGAGTTACTCAGTTATCTCTGCTTCTAACTACTCTAGGTTTGTCAGCTTTGCTTTTTCTCCTCTCTTTCCTTCATCACCTTGTCCTTTGCTTTCCTGTTCCTGTCCCAGTCTGTTTCAACTATAATTCCCTGCATTAGCAGTGACAGTGAGCCTTTTCAAAACGGTAAGTCTTCAAGACATGTCTATCAAAGGTGTCTGTAGCACCTGCATACTTTGCATTTGTACAGTGAATTATGGTGGTATTTATCTTTTCCATCTGCATTAAGCAAAACTAGGATTAATATTATCTCATGTACAAGCCAAGCACTGGCAGTAACCCCTCTGGTTATCCCGTTTCAGTTTTCTATCAATTATTCTGAAAATGCACAAATTAAGTTCAAATTTTATTTTTCACATATGTGTTGAGGCACTTTTAACCACAAATATTACTGTGAGCCCACCCAACACATTCAAACTGTCCATCATTAAAATATATACCTATTTCCAGTCAAGTTTTACGGGTTATCACAACAAAACTTTCACAAATGAAACTATTAAGAAAAAAATTAAAACTATCTTCCAGTCATTATATGGTCACTTGACATTACTGTGTATGTCCCTTGATATCTACTTGAACAGCATGTATTTCCCAGCACATTCTGAACACAACTGCACCACAATCTGTATCACTTCCAACAGAACTCCTTATTAATTGAGAATAGATGAGAATATTAATTGTTCCTATCCATTACAAGCACTGTAGAGAAGTCCTATCATGTCAGACTATGCAGGAAACTGTCAATGCCATTAGAAATTCTCCTTGAAAACTGATACCGCAGAATGTGTCAGTAGTTTCTGATGATGTCAGATGAGAAACTGCAGCAACAGCTAAGAGCAGAGTAGTGCTCCCTTGAGACGCCAGCTTTGGCTAGATGTACTGAAATGCTGCAAGAATGTTTCTGAAATTGAGATTACTGAAATGTAATATCTCTTTTTGAAAACTTTACTGCACACAATTCATCAAGCCAAAGCTACAGTTCCAGGAAGAACAGACCATCTGTTTTTCTTTCGACTTCTTTTTCTGAAGCTCACCTTTAATCAATTTTAAGTTCTTTTCATACACTGGAATGCAAAGAATTATTAACTTAAGAACTGGATGTGTCTCCTTGAAATACTGAATCCTCAGACTTTAATTATAATTAACTAGAAAATAACTGCCTACTTGTAATACAGACTCATTAAATCTGATACCTTTAAACTTTTAACCTACAAAGGGGGCAACAAGAACTGTGGATCTATTTCCATTTCCAGCTTTGCCCTTCACCTACCTTATATGCCACTTGAAGGAGCATAATCTCTCACAGACCTATTTTTACACCTCCAAATGGGAAAATACTTATGACAACAAAAGTGCTATACTGAATCCTGTCAAGATTTTCAGAAACATGGAAATGGAAGGGTTGCATTATAAACCTTATCTTACACATAATTCTAAATTAAATGCCTGTTTAAAAAAGCCTTTGAAACATCAGAAAAAATGCACTGGAAGCAATACAGTATATTCACTCAAATATTTCTCAAACTCAAAGCGAGATTACCATCAGGTTAAGATTTATTGTAAATTATGTTTAGTCAATGTATCAAAGTTCCCTAATCCCATACCTTTCACTGTGTACAACTAATCCATATAAATATATAGGAAGATAAAACTGAAAGACACAATGAAAATATCTGGTTGAATCCACTGATGTATCTTAAATGATCAACATCTAAAAGTATCGATTACAGATGCAGAGCGCCGAAACTGTCTGGTTGATTTCCAAGTGATCTTCTTACTTTTACAAGCTCATAAAAGAAAACTCCTAAGTAAAAACCACACGACACAATCCAAAAACCAAACCCAAAATCTGACAAACATTTATTAAAGGTCTACCATATAACACAGCAGAACCGAGTGTGATAAGAGAAATTCAGCTGTGACTGCTGCGATTCAGGGTTGTCCTCTTTAGACACCATTCTCTGCAGTGACGCTGCCCCAACAAGCATCATACAAGCTCACCTTTTTCCATCAATCTTCAGTTAATCCAAGGGTCTCACTTTCCAATGGTACCCTAATTATGTGACTAGACAGACTGCTTTATTTTTGCAAGAAACTGCCACCCGAAACAGCCTGACTGAACACAGAGACATGTATTTCTAAGGCCTCCTTTTAGATACACTATGATAAAACTGCTTATCCTTCATAATTTTAGAGCATCAAATCCTGGCTTGAGTGAAGGATGTAGTTTAGCTGAATTCCCCTCTTGTGATTAAAAACACAACATTAACAGTTTATTGAAGAATAAGCTATAATTTACAACATTACAACCGAAGTCCTCAAAGCCCATCTACTGCAGAGAGTGCTTGGGGATCTGGCATTAAAAGTAGTGGGTTATAGCACTACAGATCCAGACATCCACTCTACTTTACCACCAGACATTTTCATCCTGTAATGCAAACAACAGGAGTAAATGTCTGCCTGTGCCACCTCTACATTACAGCGCACAAAGCAGAGGATGCGCCCAGAATTTTGTTAGTGGCTTAAGCTTCTACATTACGACCAAAGAGGGCATCGTGGTCTGCTAATACTGACCTGCCACAGATCCACCTGCCTGAGCCTACTCATCAAATCTATTAGATGTGCTCAGTTTATGCAGAGAACTGAGAAATTAATTTGAAAAATAAAAATCAGATTAAAAAGAAATTAAAAAAATCAACCTCTAAACAACTCATAACACCCTTTCAGGAAACAAATTTTGCCAAGCATAACTTAGCAGCCAAGCTACTGGAGCTAACCTTCCAATTTTATTAAAAGCATTAACAAGCACACATACAGATGTATGCTTGTTAATAACAAGATATATGCTACTTCTGAAGAGAAAAATCTATGAATATTCCATACTGTAGTCCTGATTTCATCTTCCATTATTGCTTTAAAATGTTGCATGCACAGCTGATTCTGAGATTTCAAAACATCTCTGCTGTATTATGAAGATAAAACATTTATCTAAATACGTATTTTCTCATTTCCTGTCACACTAAAAGAGATGTCTTTTGTCAAGTAAAATTGACCTTAATGTTTCGCTGCTAGGGAGAAAAAAAACATTACCTAGTTGCAGCTCTTACAAAAGGTCCAGCAAGGGAATGCAATACAGTGCAACAGTATGAGAGTTCCTCAGTATGGAATCCTGCCAAAATTATCTGTTCAGATAAATGGCCTGACAAAAGGGAACCATAAATAAGGTTACTCTTTCGACATCATAAAGTTGACGCATATCCTGCCCAAGCTAGTTTTGTATAAAACAGCAAATAAATCTAAGAGATAAATAAAATGCAGAGATGCTTTTAGTTCAGATAAGTCTGCCTATTTGTTGAGAAACCATTTGTGCGACAATTTTTGGCCTATCTGAAACGATTTCTCTGAGTACGTGCAACTCAGATCTGTTTCCAGCCTACATCACTATAAATCCTGATTATTTCATATCCTGTACAGCATATTTTGCATAGCCAAGTTCAATTCAAAACTAGTTATTAAAATGAACCATCAACTTTGCAATTGCCTACAGAGCTTTTTTTTTTTTAAATCTTCACAACTGTATACACTGGATAATGAAGAAAGAAGCTTGATGAGAGCATGTGCAACATGGGATGAAACAGCACCAAAAACATAGTGTTGAAAGAAACTTTGAAAAGACTGAAAATCATTTTTCATCATTTTGAAAAATGCTTTCAGTATGCAAAGCAGAAATATTTTTACTTACAAGCAACAACAGCACATGTAGTATCTTAAAAAAGAAATGCTTAAGCATATAGTCCAGGCATTCTCTGGAGAGTTAAGGTTTAATCGCTCAACCTGCCACATATTTTACATAAGTTTTTTTTTAAATACTGAAACAGAATTTAAACCTACATCATTTAGCAGGTTGTGAACAGTGCTGGGCATCATTTAAACATATTTTCCTTTCCAATTAAAGTGACATACCAAATCCCGGAATGCTTTTGAGACTGGATTTGAGACAGATTTTTTCAAGTCTGAGGTAGCTGTATCGCAGCAGGCAGTTCCACAGGAACATCCAGTCCATTCGTGTGCGATGGTTCATGATAATGACACTCCTTTCTCCAGGAACAAATCCGTCTCCAGTGACAACCACCTTGGCACCAAACACCATTTCCAGCAAGGCCTAGAAATATTATCTCAATATTATGGCTTTACTCCCAGAAGAAAAGTATCAGACCATTAGCAATAAAAATTAATTTGAATTATATAATTTCACTTGTTCACTCACATCATCACTAGTAAACAAACTTCTGACTGTTTTGTAATAAAGCAGCCAGCTTTCCTGCAGTAATAGCTGTTTAATGGAAGAGGAAACAATCAAATAGCACTTCTTAAAAAGCACTCTATTACAAACACTGCATTAAACTTACCTTTCCCTGTTTTTCCAAGACTACTATCACGTAAGAATACAAGAGAGTTAGTATGGATTAAAACTTGGTAGGTAATCTAGGGAGGAGACTGGCTGCACAAATAATCTATTGCTCAATATTGTCAAGGTTGGGAAGGCATCAGAAGCTGCCTTGCTTTCTGCTTGGGATCAAATGGTCAACATGTTTCACTTCCAAAGCACGGAATAAGCCTCAAACTTGGAAGGACACAAACATGAGCCTGGGCAAACAGCTACCGCTGTTTTGCCTAAAGAGCCAGTGATGCTAGGTCACATAAAAAGCATGTTTCGTGCTTTACCTGCTATAAATGGCTGTGAAGGGTCAAGTTGTAAATCACAGGTTGGTAGTTTATCAGAATTTAACAGGGCCTGATTTTATAACCTGGACAGTCAGACTGTAAGCACATACCTGGACTAGCTGTGGTAACTACAACTGTACAGCCCAACCCCACATCCAAATTGCCTACTGAAAATGGCTTCTGACCCATGACCATTCCCAGATCATGCAGGGGAGTGTATGAGGGAAGTGCTGACCAGTTACAGCAAAAGACCAGGACCAGGCAAAGAATTCAAAAATATGGATGATTGAATGCTAGTGCCTTGCAACCTTTTAATGCCTAGTGGAAAAACAGTGGAAAGGTACAAAAGCCCAAGAAACAGATGCAGACAACAGACATTACCTAGAGATATGACTTGAGGCCCCTAAGGTCAGGGTCACTGGCAGGACACTGTCCAACCCAGTTACCACAGAAAAAGAAACACAATTGGACATCTAGAGGAACAAACTTACCCTTTGGCCCTAACATAAAAAGCACTTCAAATTATCTCCTTACCTTATCTTACTTGTTCTTCCTCTAAAAAAGTATAGAAAAAGAACAAAGACTGGAGATTTAAACAGAGCTCTATAAAGTAAAATAACTCTCTGTTTTGTTCATATTTCTGTAAACTCCATGCCAAAGAACCACAGAGAAGAAAACTTTCCCACTTTAAGTCACCTGTAAAACTAGAATTACTTTCTCACTACCACAAATGGCTTGAGATCTTGGAATGAAAAGCATTATATTTGCCAAGTATTAATACTGTTAATAGCTCACTGTAATTCCAGAATAAGTGTTGCTATCAAGGGTAACTCTGGGCCACTGCAAAAGTGGCATAGGCAGTACAGCTCAAAGTGATAAAGTTATCTTCTTCTCTGAAAGAAAAGCAGCAGCTTTTTTTGGGTAGTTTGATAAGAATCATATTACATATTTAAGATCTAGTTAAACGTAATAATGAACGGGTGTCCCATTCTACGTATCATGATCCTAATACAAGCCAAACCAAACTGAAACAGCAAAGACCCACCTCACTGTCCCATCCTGCTGAAAGGAAATAAAATGTGATAGCAGAGTGAGGAAGGTGGAAATTTCTTACATCACAGAGGTTAGGGTCAGAGCTTCCCTGCTGGAGTTCAACTGGTACAACAGCACTTTATTCTTTGGAGACACAAACCAAGGACCTGTTTCTTCAGACTAAGAATGGAGTAAGGATAAGGACCGAAAACTAAGTCAGACAAGGTCTGAGCCTCCAAAAAGTTGGGTGCAAAGTCTTTTTGAGACTCTTTTCCTGAACCTGAAATCCAAACATTCATAAAAGATAAAATCCTTTTCATAAAACAGTAAAATTATTTTGGTTTAGGTCTAGTGTTGGCTAAAATCAAACTTTCAGATTGCAAAAGCTATGTGGAATGACAAAGTCCAGGAAGTGAACCAAAGAAAAGACCAGTACCAGATTTTGGGGAGTTTGAAATTTTAGAAAAATTAGAAGATGAACAGAGAAAGGGTTATTTTGTGACACCATCAGTACTCAGTTAAATTTCCTCATAAAAGAAATAACAATCTCTCTATTTCTTTTACTGGTAATTATTTCTGCCCTTCTAATTTCACCACATTTAGTAATAATGACAAGGACAAAAGTTTTAGAATGTGAAATAGCTCACACCCCTTCAAAACACACAAAACAGAAACAGTGAAGGCAGAAACTATTTGATATGTAATAAAGATAAAACTTCCTTTATGTCACAAGATACACACTTCTGCATACCAATATGGCATTTTAGATCAGAAAGTTAAACAAATCTTTAATGGCCTAAAGGAACAAAGTCTCTTGGCTTTTAGAGAACTGATGAAGAGACTGATCCTATTCATACTGCCTTTCCTCTGGAACAATTCAGGGAAGAGCTTTGTTATTGAATTCCAGACTCATAGAGTTATAAAGCTGATGCATTATAAGTGGTGAATACTTCACTTCTAGGGAAAGCTCTTCTTTTTCACTTGAAATCATTCATCTCTAATTCAACTACAAGACTAAATTCTAAGACGATTAAGTAACAGGACTGTGAAGGCTGGCAACAGTGTACCAGACAGTGGATAATTCTCCTAATGAGACAGTTCGAGTAGAGTCCAAAGAAAGAGTTTACAAGACAACTCATTTAGGAAGTTTGCAATTAAAAAAAATAAATTCTTCTGCTTACTAATATTCCATCTACACTTCTCTGCACCTGAGTAACACTGGATGGAGATGTCACAAAAAGGCCTTTTCAAGGACAAAATTAAGACACAGCATTAGGCTGCATATAAATTAAACTATGGAAGAAGAGGGGGACTGTAAACAGGCACATAGTTTGCAAAACTGAGCTAAACCCAAGGTTTCCACAGAGTGCGTGTTAGGGCCAGTTTTGACAAAAGCATAAATAACTTTAAAATAGCCCAACAAAAACATAAGTGTTACGTGCAGACTAAATGGTGGGATTATGGACAGCTGCCCAGAACTTGGCTCAAACTGCAACTTACCACTGGGAGGGTGAGCCAAGTGGCCACGATGCAGTCGGTGATCCAGCGGTACCAGGCCGGTGAGATAAACATCAGCGGCAGGAAAGGACCGAGCATGAATATACTTCCAAAGAAACTTCCCAAGAATAGTGCAAGTACAAAGTATAACCCTTTCCATGACACCATGGCTCTGAAAAAGAAAGTTGGCATCATGTTAGAGAGACAAACTGAAAGTAATTACATAATACTTCAAGTCTGTAAGCCCAGCTTGAGGTAATATTTCCCCTTTCTGCCATGGCTAACAGCACATGATGACAGTAAACACAACCAAAATGCTCCACTTCACAAGCAGCAGTAAGAAAAAGACTTTATATAAACACAGTGATTTGTAAGGTGAATTGGGATGTTAAAGGGGCCATAAAAGTATCAGCTACATCATAATTTCCTCCACTTATTGCAATACGTAGTTCCATTCAAAAATCTTCAGCAAGCTATTTTTATTATCCAAAGGTACAAAAGAGCTATATAAGAGAACACCAGCTCCATTAAACTTTTCAGCCATTATCTTTGTTATTGGAGAAGTACTAACGTTACCATTTTCTAAAGACAGGAAACTGCTTTTCTATTTCTCCATCCTGTTTCTTGCTAAACACTGTTGCAGAAATTCACCTTCCTCACCTAACAAGGTGTGACCTCCATCACAAATCACTCAAACCTTGCGAGACTGACCAGCCATCTCAAGTGCCAGTCCCCTTTTTCATTCCAATGGGGCAGGCAAGCAGTGGCTGAAACCTGTCGACCCACCCTGGCTTAGAGAACTCATCACTTTTTGAAGTCTGACGTACTTCAACTGTCCTTATCAGTTATTTTCCAACTTACTGCACCAAAAAGCCAATAGCCTTTGGTTTTTAAGGCAGTAGTCTAGACTTGAAATATTTCAGTGTCTCTGCTATCAGCCATACTCCCTTATTATAAATTGAAATGTACAGTACACTGAGCTTCTTAATGCATTACGGCAGAACACTCAGCAATCCTCCAAGCATTTGTAATAGCTACAAGCTTTCACAATTTAGCAACTACTACCAGCTATGACAAAGCAAATGTGGAAATATCAATTCTCTAAATTAGAGCCTAAAAATAGACAGTTTTCATCTATTTAGGACTCAGCCAATTGTTTATAAAATCAAAGGTTAAGTAGAAGTCACTTTTTAGTCACTTTACTGAATTTCTTTTTTGACAGGCTATTTTAGAAATTATAAGAGTTCAGTTAGACAGGACTTCAGGACAAGAAAAACAGGAAGCTGGTGGTTTTAATTTTAAAATGAGCAATGGAAAAGTAATCCATTAAGCCTTGTGTACTGTAACATACATGATTTATCTCAAGCATGGTTTTGTACAATGTCCATAGCAATAATGTTTGCACAGCAAAGTATTTGAAAGTCAAGAAATGGCAACCCTAGTGCTGCTAGCACACCAATTTGCTTCTGCTATTTCATGTTGACAAGTAACAAGAAAGTAGCTCTATTTTCAGATACTTTTAGGTTTAAACAATTTCCTAAACTGTATGGTATTTGGAGAAAGCTTAGAGAAGAGGCCATGCAAATTTTTTAATGCAAGAAGGATATAGGAAGTTGTATTTAACTTGATTTTGCAGCACAGTAAAACAAGTAACACTGAATACAAACTTTTGCTGATAGCTGTATCAGAAAAAATTTAACACAATGAAATTTTAATTCAAACAAATCTTTCTTACATCCTGGAGTACAGAGCCCTCACTTTTCTAGAAAAAGCAGGAACTAAATAACCATGTGTCTACACATAAGCACAAGCAGGATCAATTCTGACACGTCAAGAGATCCTTGAAGAATAACGCACTTAAGTGACAACGTTCCACCTGCCTTCTTGTATTTGTTACTGCAAACCTCTGTGAGTAAAGTCCAAAATAAAGGTAGAAGAGGACCAAAAAAAACCCCAAAACCAAAACCAAGAAAAAAACCCCAGCAACAAACCCAGAGAAAAACAGGAACAACAGAAAGGGAAAAATCCCACAAACATTAGTTGCAGCAAGATCAGAAGAAAAAGCCTTCTCCTGACATGAAGATTTGAGACCTACTGCACAGAGGCTTAAAATTCAACGTGCTTGATCTAATCAGGCATTTTTGGAGGAACACACATGGCAAAACAACTGGAAACATGTAGGGACAGTGCTCTCAGGCACATGGTGTGATTCTTGGGGTGTCCTGCATGGGACCAGGAGTTGGACTCAGTGATCCTGATGGGTCCCTTCCAACTCGATACATTCTATGACTCTATGAAAGACCAGGAGCAGACACAGAACACGAGTTTGTTAAGCTTTACCCACCTGCTGTGGTCCTCTGGGAGGCTGCTCAGAGCCTCTGGTCATCGGTCAGATGCAATGAGCTTCCCCAGACAGACACCCCGGCTCCAACAGGCTGCGGACAACACGGAGGTGACACTCCGGTGCCAAATACCTGGGTACTGCCACAGAGCTAATGAGACATCATTCTGTCATCCTTTTAGAGTCTTAGGAAAGCAACATGGGTTATTGTTTATTTACAGGCTGTCCTCTTCACAGCTTACACTGGTCCTTCCCTCAAATTATTGCACAGAGCCAAAGATTTAAGGATTTTATTTTTTTTCAATGCGAAAGACTGACTTGTAAATATTTTGTGTTTGTTTGTTTTAGATGAAGGTATCTGACCTATGGAAAAGGCCTGATGAAGTTCTGAATTTCCCTTCTTCAACTGGCACTCGAGCAGTACTTTCTTTAACATTACAGTATATACATCTGTGAGTGATACTGCATTCCAGCGGGTTAAACACTGTGGTGTTTATTTCCAGACACAAAAGATACCATGTGTGTTTTCAGTTGATGCCATTTATCACTCTTGAAGCCAAACTTTTAGTGTGATACATACCACATTTCGCTTATTGCTTCTACATAATACATTAAATATCTTTACACATGTACATATGCATTTATCTGGAATAATGGGTACAGTTTGAATTACCTCCACACAATAAAGCACCTACCATGCAAAGAGGTATGAGAATAGAAAAACAACTCCCTCTGAATGCATCTGAACAAAACTGCAAGCTGAGAAGCCTGTGATAATGTGAAGAACTTACAGCACAGAGTAACCATCCAGCTGGACTTCTGAAAACAGTACTGAGCAAGCTCATTTTAGTAAAAAGGTCACATTGTTAACACACTCAACCCATTTGTTTTCATTTGTGGGTTCACATGGTGGAGTTACAGCCTGGACAACAGTTTACATGATTTCAAATACATCTGCCTAGCCATGTTAGTTGAGAAACGTATACTCTCATTTCAGCCAGCAGTGGAGGATGGATATCCATCACCCAAGGTGCTGCTGGCCACCTTGGCTGCCAAGAGCACATGCCCTGGGCTGGCCAGCAGGAGTGTTGCTTTGTGTGTGTTTAGCACAGGGAGGGCACAGATGAGGCTGAAGCCCCAGGCTGGCTTTGACACGCCCACCAGACCAGTGCACTGCTGAGCGCTCCCTAACTCAAGCAGTACACAGGGACAAAGCTCCAGCAGCTCCTCGGCTGGGAGTACAGTGCATGAGTTTGCAAATTATGCAGAGCCAGATCTGGGCAGACAAAATAATTAGTTATAACCCTGTGTCCTACCAAAGCTTCAGCACAGTTTGGGAATTACCCTGTCTCTGAAGCAGTTACAGTCACGTTCATGCAGCGCTGTCACTTGCCTAACAAAGCCTCCCCTTGCCTGTCTCAGCTCTGTATCCTCACCTTTTTCCCTTTCCAATAGCAACCCTTCTCCCAGCCCTCCATCCCACAGCTCCCATCCCGACATTGCAATACCCCTCCCAGTGACACTCCTTCAGCCCCCTGCAATACCAGCTTGTTTGGGCAGGTGAAGAGCAGCAGGCTCCAAGTGCTGAGGACTGCAGGCTTGGCATGTGGGTCCTGCCAAGCCAAGCCAGGCTCTGCACACCCATATCAATTTGTGTTGGCACTGCAAGGGCTCCTGGACCCAGTTTGTCATTCCAGAAACCTACCATCAAAGACAACAGGGGACTGACTCTATCCTCTTGCAACCCTCAGACCCTTAAATACTCATCTTAGAAACAGACTGTCTCTCTAAGTTATGTCAGCCATCCCAATCTGCATTCACAAGGAGAAGTAACAGCTACAAATCAATGCAAACTACATGTCTGCAACTTCAAAACATAATTAAAAAACAGCTAAATAATCTCAAAGGAGGAGTACTTAATGAGGACTTGTAAAATGATCTAAAACAAATGTGAAAAATCTCAAAACAAAGAAAATTGGAGCTGACTCATGCCAGAGATGAGACACCCAAGAAATGAACTAAAGAATTCAACAGGAAGTCTGAATAGAATCCAAGCATTTTTAAAGCATCAAAGTATTCTGTTATTCCTGCTGACAACTACCTCTTTCTAATCCAGCAATCACTCTCAACACTGGATTTAGTATGTATGATGGCCTTTATGCATCTTTAAAGCCGCTTTCCATTTGCTGTGTAGGCCTCAACTGGGGGGAAATGGCCAGAACTATTTTATAAATCAGACTGAAAGCTGCAAACACTGAGAAAGACAGCACCCTCATACTGGGCTTGTAGTTCTTCATCCATTTCGTGGCAGAACTCCAAGTTATCAAGGTACTGTACTTCACATGTTCTCGTTGCCATAGCAGAAGGAAAACATGCTCTGTCTCCAGGTAACTGGAAACAATAATTCTTAAAATACAATTTCTGCTTTCTATTTCAGTTAATTTTAAAAATGCTTGGCTACATGGGGACAAATTACTTCCCCAATCAGTTTTTGTGAACTTCATCTTTATTAGAATATTTACTTGAAATTATTTCAATATTCTATGCAAACAAAATGTTTGCACAGTAACATAAAGCAAATGCACCTTTCTGTGATCAGATTTTTGCTTGTTTTGCTTAACATCTAAATACTTTTATGGAAGGTACAGCTGGAATGACAGACAAACCACAACTTACTGTGATAATGATTTCAAAAGGTTTTAAACAGCCTGTTCTCTACAACAAAACTTTTCTTCACAGCTTGCTGCTATGGCTTGTAAGTGGGCAAAGAATGAAAAAATGAGTAAGAAGCAAAAAAGTTCTGAACTTAAAGTCTAGAACTTTCAGAGGAGTCAAGACTCACCACACGATTCACGTTTCCTTAACAGCTCCTGGGTAATTCAAAGTTTTTGTACAAACAGGTTAATCTGTCTTCCAGGTTCAGTGTAAAACAAGATTTTAACCTCAGCATGGCATTAAGCAATACTACCTGACAAACAGAGCCAGCTGCCTGATAACTAGAGTAATTTTTAAGCACTTAGTACTACAAAGTGAGCAAATCAGGTTTTATTACACCACTGAAAAATAAAGAAATGCTCTTCAGTGCCAATAAAGCAACAGTGTATTATTACTGGTCAGCATGTTTCCATTCAATCAGCACAGGCAATAAAACTGTTCATTAGCCTTCAAAAACTGAATGGGGACTACCAGGCACTGAATTTAATGTTTCTTTCAGTCAATTACCAGTGAAAAAAGGTAAATGTTCTCTTCAATTAAAATCAAGCAGAAACTCACACAGACAAACAATTATGACTCTTCTCTAACAGTTCCACAAAGAAAGCAACCAGTTATTTACAAACTGCCTTCCCTTACTTCTGCATTTCCTTCAAACATGGCAAATGAAAGAGGTGAGCTGGAAATTCCAGTTTCCATATTCAATTTTTCATTTTGGAACATAATTTCCCAATCAGAAGATACAATTTTCACAACAATTTTTACAACCTTTGATGTGGGTGAAGCGAATTGAACGTCAAGGAGGTGGGCAGAAGGGGAACAAAGATTAACAGCTTCCCAGGTGTCCATTAAACAAGCCATCCAACGAAAGAACCAAACTTTTACTTGTTCGCTGGTTTTTAAGGTTACTGAGCAAAATCATCTAGACAGGAGAGTAGACAGAAGGACAGCCCTTCCCTGCTTGTGAAGCAAATAACCAGAGGTCTTGTCAGGTGGTCAAGAGACCCAACATCAGCCAAGCAGACAAAGCTGCAGTGGAAATGACACATCCTAGCAGAAAGTTTCAAGTTCAACAAAATCACCACGCTCTCCTACTTGAGCATTTTATGGTTTTCTTCCATAACAGCATTTAAAAGGAAATTTTTATCAATTCTTATAGTCAGAGCAAGAAAGTGGTTTCTATGTAGTAATATACTGAAAAAGACATTTGTTCACAGCAAGTTCTGTAGACTGACTCCATTGTATTTCCAGATCTACAACTTACCCCATCTCTTCTCACTTGTGCCTCAGTTAAAAGAGCTGCAGAAATAGCAGAGGTTATAAGGGAAGCAACGACAGGAGGAAGCCAAATAATTAACTGCAGAGATATCCACTCTAATCAGTAGCCCATGCAACACAGACAAGAAGGTCAATCAGTCTCCACAGACCTCCCTATGAACTACATTTTATATCTGATCTTTCTCTTGGGCACTTCAGTATTTTAAGGAACATACAAATACAGCACAGATCACTATCACAGAGAAAATACGTGAAAAAAACAGGCACTTGACCATTAAAACCACTTCCCTTTTATTCAGTTCTTGCATTTAAAAACCTTAAAAGATCATCATAGAACAATACAGGATAGGGCAATAAGAGGTAATTATCATCACAAACCACACCCCTGACCCTGCCTAACAGTATAGCAGATATTAGGTTACACATGCCCAAAATAAAAAGTACCATACTTAATGAGCAATTTCTGTAAATATTACCAATAAAATATGATTATTGCTGCATCTTACAACTTATTATCTCTTTTATTTGCCAAGACTTAATCTGACTATTATAATTCAATAAAAAATTTAACAGAATATTGAATTTGTTCTTCCAAGTAACTGTGTCTTTCCAAATGCAAAAAACCTGGCTGAGATTCTCTGCAGTACAGCCTTTAGATACTGTAAGAAGGTAATTCAGTCAGGGTACAGACATCAAATCAGACTGATGCTTTTTCACCCTCGTTTACCTGTAGTCTTTCCACTGTTGCTCCAGACAACCATTAGACCACTAAAGCTCCAACTAGAGCATGAGCTAAGGTACTTGAAATCATTTGTAAGAGGCTATCATGCAATAGCTACAGTTGCTTCCTGAAATAAAAAAAAAGAAACAATGATTTATGGAAAAGTAGCTTGCTTCTATTCCTTACTATAATCAGAAAATCTAGATGAATTGACAAATTTGAGCGGCTATAGGAAGCTTTTTCTACCAAAAGCTATCTCACTTTTTTATTATGCTTATTGCACAGACACAAATAGTTTTGAATTAATTCTTCAGGGCTTTCCATGCATATAGTTGTTCTCTGTACAATCCATCAAGTTACTGAGGCCCCACAAGCTTGTATAAAACAACCCATATGAAAAGAATGCCCTGGCTAACAAGTCATCAAAAATAGCTTTGGCAGACAAAGAACAGCTGTTGTATTTTCCCCATCCCTTGTCTTTAAATAAAGGAAATAAAACAACCTCCATAACCTTGTGACAAACATGGAGCAATGGTCAGTTTGGGGGGGGTTATTAGGTATTTTATGTACAACCTGCAGGTCAGCTCCAGGCCCAGTCTAGTTTTCAAAGAAGTTGCTTGTGATCAACAGATGGCAAATCTGAGGCCTCTGGTTTTCAAAGTCTACAGCAGAACAAAAAGCTGACCAACATTGCTGGATAACAAATCCAAGTGAAATCACAAAAAAAAAAAAAAGATAAAATGTTCCACTTTGTAATTTGAGATGTTACAAACAAAGCAATAAATCAAACTTTTTTTCCCCTGCGTAAGAGCACCCCAACACCTTAGTTCAGAGCTCTTCTTGATGGGGAGGGGTGGCATTTATAATTTCAGAAGTAGCTATTTCACAATAAAATCCTCAGTTGGGGAACAGAAATAAAGGACTCCAATGCTGAAGGGCACTTACTCAAATACAAAACTAGTAGTGTTCAGTGGAGTACCTTTAAGTCTCTGCCACTGGCATTGAACCAAAATCACTCTCAGAGGCTGATATACCCATGAAACTTCTAATGGCTTTTCTACCCTCATGAAGACACAATTCTCTCACCAAGTTAACAACTCAAAAGAAATGCAGGGGAGGTGTAGGAACAAAACTCATACAGCCTGTTCAACAAGCTATAAAACCCACTGACCATCACTAGGATAGTAACAGCATGACAGAAAGCTTATGATGATTCACATTATTCGAAGAGTACAATTATGAAAATAAAGAGGAGGAATGTAAAAGCAGATTTTCAGAAGCCTTAAGCAAGCTACCCAACTTGGAAAAAGTTCCAGAGAGCTTTGTATTTGTGACCATCCTTTACAAAAAGCTCTCTCATTTTTAGAACAGATGATATTAACCCAAACAATTCATCCTTTTCTGGTTATAATGTGTGCTACAATGGATAGGTAATACTACAGCATAGTTGTTTTTTGGGGTTTTTTAGCCAACACAGCTTTTTTCTTTTTAGTATCTTTTATACTCTGACAGACATCACTTGTAAAGCAACAGCAACTGCTAAACTGCTTTTTACCTTTTCTCAGTGGCATGTTACACGCTATAAAAGTTCAGCAGACTCCCAACAGCAAACTTACCAAAGCCAGTGAGTCTCCACCCAGAATCAATTGCAAAATCAGATTATGAATTTTATCTACTCTCAGAATTGTTAAAAGGCTGAAAAGTAAGACTAAACACTTATCTGCAGTTCCCTACCATGTAAGTCATTCTGGCTTGACAGTACTTAGATGAGATGGAGAATAGTGTCTGAAAACAAATTTATGTCACTAGTTTAATTTTTTTAATAATAATAAAGGTAAGTTGCTATTATCAATGGCATATAAGTCTGTCAAACCTCTGAGTCTATTCAACTGTCTCAGCCTTTGTAAAATGGATTTCCAAGACAAATATCAAAGAAAAAAACCATTTGCAAAATAACATTAAAAATGTTCTAGCCATTTAATTGGAAAATTCCATTTGAGAACTTGAAACTTTGCAGGGCTGCCTTTGTGTCAGGAGTGCACAACACTGAAGCATACTTACACATCAGCAAGTATCACAAGTTTATAACAACTTTAAAAGCCACATAAATTGTAGTTTCTACAGGTTGTGCTTACAGGCTGGCTGCTTTCCAAGGTAAGCAGAGAAGAAACAATAGACTGGTTACCTGGCAGGCTCTGAAGCAAAAGAAGAAAAATGCAGCAGTTCTGCGGAAAATTTACAAATGTTTCATTCCCACTAAAAGCAGCATTAACGGTTTATTTGCATTTGCTCCATTTCTGGATATGAGATCCTGTTTTCAACCTATTACATTTTGATGTACATCAACATCCAAAGCATTATAGTAAAAAACCACACGTTGTCAAACTACTGTCGCACTGTTAACTAGTAATATTTCTTCTTCAAGACCTTAGAATAAGAGAGGAAGTTCGACTGTGCTTTTCAGAGTGCTCCAAACAGCCTTCAAACCTCATCTGCACAGCTCACCAGTAGGATCAGTCAACAGAGTATCTGGGTATTTCTAAGACTACATTACAAACCACTGCTAAGAAGTGCAGCTTTAACCCCATCTTCAGCTCTGTAATTGTTTCATTCCACCAGCTCCAATGGGGAGCTTCTCTCTCCTGACACGACTCCAAAGAGATCCCCAGGGCTGCAAGTGAATCCAGGGCTTCAAAGCCATTTCTACCAGAGCACTGCATTTCCCCATGTAAACCATCTGCACGGTGCTGTGCACAGAGTCAAGCTTTGCCCAGGAAGATGCACAGCTGAGCTGGTCCATCTGTACTTGAGCTAATGAAGGTCTGTGTCTCGGCAGGAGCTCTCAGCCCATGCCCAGCAGCAGGCTGATGCAGACACATTCCCTCTGGTGCCACGGCTACTGAATCTGATTCTATAAAGCACGCAGCATTTTTCTTCAAACTTAATTGCTCTCAAAGCCAGAAAATGTTTTACCAATGTGGTATAATAAAGCAGCTCATGTTCCTTGTTAAAGCTGAATGGCTTTAGTCCCTCAAACACCTATAAAGATAGAAGTGACCGTTTGATTCTCACTTGCCAATTTTTTTGTATTTACTTGCAAAGGATCCAGTGCTACTGGCAAATGAGTAACACAATATTTTGCATGAACATGTATCAAGGTCATTTTAGCCTATAACAAATTACCAGTATGAACAGCTAAAAAAAGTAATTCAATGCTGAGGCAACCAGGGAAGTTATCTGCCAGTGCTTATGCAATACTCTACTAAGCTGCCAGAAGACAAACTGAAAAAAAGCAACATCTAAGATCAGGATTTTTAGCTTTTTATTATGTAAAATAGTAGCTCATTTGAAAGAGAAACTCAGTTTCTAATAAAGTTTGCCAGACCTGAAAGGAGCTTATAAAAATAATTAAAAGTGGTTTAATAGGTGGTATATTTCCCATCACAAAGGCCAAGACAATGCTACAGTAAGAATGAGTTTCAAGACAGCTGCAAATACATTTGGCAATTGCAGATTCATTAGAGAGACATGCTGTGGCAGACACATAGATGCAAGACAATCCAAGAACAAAGTATCCATGAAATAATTACAGAACAGCAAGTGACCTAGTCAGGGAAATAACCTATTATAGCTATTCAGGGACTACTAGATTTTACACATGTGAGCAATGCTCTGCCTTAACAAGAACTATTAGCAAAAACAGGGAGGAGGGAAGGAAAGCCTCACAAGAACTACAGATAAAGAGCCTTCCAATACACATTTGGGGCATTTCTATGGACCAACAGACCCCTTCAAGTCTCTTACTCAGTACCACTGATGTTGCTACAAAAGTTCCTTAAAAGCTGTAAAGTGATAGGGGAAAGGAACAAAAGGACAGAAGAACTTTTAAAAGACCGTAATCATTGAAGCAAAAAATTGTTTGGATCATTCAGAAAACTACACTGCTCACACCTAGAGAATGAGAGACAAAAGACAAATAGTACCCTGACCTACACCAAATCTATCATGTGGAAGATAAAGAAGAGAGGTGACAAAGTAGAAACAGTCTAGAGAGTGTTATTTGTTGGTATCCACTCTCCCCTTAACATAAATAACAATAGAAAAGGATTCTAAGAGGAAATGCAATGAGTCAATCTTTGCACTAGGTAAATCATATCCAAAAAAAGGAAGATATTGTCTGGAAATATCTAAATTGAGAATCTTCAAATAGCAGTTCCTGTAGTCATGAAACATGTTCAACATCAGCTGTATGTAGATTTTTCCTTAGGGCCAGAAAGATTTAATGATCTAGCATTTCATTATAAGGATTCTTTTTTTCTTCCCCCTCCCTCCGCCCCGCTACAAGAATCTCTCTTCCAAGATGATGTACCATTCTCTCAGTTGTTTCTAAGTGGCAACATACTCTGTCATGTGTTTTCCCTTTTACCAAGTACCTTGTTCTTTCAGGAAAAACATCTTACAAAACCACAGAATTCCTGGAAAGAATCTGCTCTTTCTGATTAGCATACTAATATCACAGACACAAAAGCCTCCAAGCTATAAAATATGCTCATTAATAAGTGAAGTAACTGGGCAACTAGCTAAGGATATATATTAAAAAGCATGTACATCTTTCCAGCTGCATTTGTAGAAGCATTCTCAAATACAGCCACAGCTCTTGAAATGTCTTTAATGAGTTCATCGCAATGGGCATTGTGGAGGTGGTATTTTTATTGGGGCAATTATAAATCACGGGTTTGTCAAAAACAGATGCTTATGACATTCCACTTCCCTCTCTTCTTCATGAGCTTGAGGCTTCTCTTCCCATGTCTTCCAGAAGTAAACACACTGCTGAAACTCTCAGTGTGATTCCAAATAACCAAAGGACAGTATGCTTTTACTTACTGGGACACTTTGCATTCAAACACTATAGCCTCAAGAAAATGAGCTCACCTCTGGTATGACTGCAAGGCATGCTGAGGTTAAGAAAAAACACCAAAGTTGAACATGGAAGCACCACTATTAAAATAACATTGACAATGAAATACTCTTTTGTTCCAGAGCTAAGTGACATTTTCATCTCAGCAAGGAAGAGACAACTATCTTACTTCAAAGCTGAACATCTCAGTATAGGGTTTTTTTTTTTACTAGCATGACCATTAAGCAAACAGCTACACAAGCTTGACAAGAGGAAGAGTAGTAATAGGAAATGATGCAGCACAAGGACCAAAGATCTGATCCTACACAGTATCACCTGGAGCCTATTAAATCCACTCATTTATGCTAACATAAGTAAATACTAACAAAAACATGGAAACTATTTAGAGAAACTAGTTATGTAATCTTCATCAAACAAGGGACAGTAAAATTGCTCCAACCCTTTACTAAAATGTTATGAATTAACTGGCTGTTGAGTCAACCTGCCATGTTTCCCAGAGGCAGAAAACCAAAATGACATGCAGCGATGCTGCTTTCCAAGCTCATGGGCAGAATGAATAGTATGGGAATTTCTATTCTAGTGGAGGCATTAAATTAAGATCCACTCACTCCTATATGCCTTAACTCATACTGAGCAGGGTGTTAAACCTAATTCTCTATGATGGCACTGAAATAAGAGCCCCAGTGACAAGCAAGGTCCTGCCCTTCATAGTTCTGACTTTTCCCCTCAGCAGGTCCACCTTGAACAACGGCTGGGGCAGTGACACCTCTGAAAAAGTTAGCTGTGATTGTTAAGTTAAAAACTCCAGCTTTCTCAGGGGAATATATGTGGACACTTCTGAGTGCTTCCACTCTTAACACTAAATATGATACCTTGTATGTACTTTGATATGAATTTATGTAAGAACACTGACTTTCCATGAGGGTAGCTCTTAATATGTAGTTGGACTTAAAAGCTCTCCACAGAAATGCACAAAGCATTACACTGCTTTACTCAAAGATTAATGACACATTTTTTACAGCTTAAATAGAAGATAGAAGTTTGCAGCTTCTACTATGGTATCTACAAATACACTGGGAGAAAAATCCTTGGCTGCTACAGTATCAGTTATATATTTGGATTAACATAAATAATTTAGAATAAGCCCATTTTTTCTCAAGGCTAAAACATACAATTTTTAATTTTATGTAAAGTTGCTTAACACTCAAACCTTTCTTCTCACACAAATCATTTTCACCTACTCCTGCCACTGTTGCAGATTAACAGCCTGTGAGAGAGGACAGAAAGAACCAAAACAACACAGTGCTGGGAATAAAGGAGCACACTGTGTCAAAGAGGAAGCCTAGAGCTATTGGAAAGCTCTGTATTCCAGTTAAGCAAGGGAAAACAACGTGCCTTCTAACAAAGACAATTTGAAACAAATTACAACCCAGAAGATTAATGCACTGACTCAGGCATAGATGAGCCTGAGTTTTCCACTGCCCATCTTTCCCAAGAATCCTCGTCTAACTCGTGGAAGGAAGGGTGAAGCTGGTTGTAAAAGGGTTTTCAAAATGCAATAAGGAGAAAATTTGAAAACAACTCGAGGAAATGTGGATTCCTGCTGAGCACAGAGTTTTCAACAACAGCTAAGATTTATTATATCGAAATTTTTTTCCAACAAGCTACAACAACAACGTGTGTTTCCTTTCCAATCCAGCCACAGCTGAACATTTTATTGAACCATTACAGTAAGAAAAGAAGCTTTCACAACAACTTTAAGAAGCTCTTTTCTTTTGCGATCAAACAGATATATTATTAAAATAATGCCAGTAAGAGGAATCAATCACTGGTCTAAGTGATGTCAAGGACTGCTGAGCAATTAAATCCAATTACTAATTGATGTATTGATGAGAACTTCAGTACAGAGTATTCAGGACAGCAAGTTGAAGACAAATGTTCATGAAACAGTTCATCCAGTCCTTACTTTCCCTTTGTCCTGGATTTGCATGTCAAGAAATGCAAACAATCTTCTTCATCAATATTCAGAAAAGTTTTATGGTTAATGCATAGAATAAATTCAGGTTTTAATAAAGATTCTACTACTCATACTTACTACGTAATCAAAGTTATCTTTTAATTTGTTTGTTTGGGTTTGGGTTATTTTTTGTTATAGAGAATTGGGAACAGGCAAGAAAAAGAAAAGTGACACCTCTGCTAATTTCTTTTGTAAAAGGTAAGCTAGCAAGAGACAAAAACCCCAGCATTTTTAGATTCTCCCCCACCTTCACCAGTTTAATCATATGACAAACTGACACACTTTTCAAAGAGAAAATACATAACCAATGCAATACAATTACAATGTAATACAAAAACAATGAAATAACCATATAAACTCAGTTTAGAAGCACCTGACTGGTCAAAGAGCAGATATGCAGCCCTGTACTAGTCCAAGCACGTGCGGCATTTTTGATACAGTCCCATCAGGTAAAGGTATGGAGGCAAAGCTGCAGCTGGTTCTCTGAAAGGAGTATCATTAAGTGATAAAAATAAAAAATTCAAAGTATCAAGCTTTTATTATGGAACAATCCCTTTTCTAACAACATCAGACGAACATTCTCCCACTGATTTCCTTGCAGAAAGCAAAGCACTTTTTTGTAGAATACTATAGCATTACAACCAAACAATCTTTACTCCTTGCATAAGCGATTTTGAAAACATCTCCTTGTAAATCACATTTTATTCTAGTACTTAATTTTATCTTTTTTTTTTTTTTTAATTAAACTTTGCTCCACAAAATCATCAGCAATTTTGCTTGGTGGAATGGGGTAAGTAAGGAGTTCACGCGAAGCTCTCTCACTGCACAGGCCATGATGACAGGTTTTGTTAAATATGCATTTTCTCACCTTAAAGATATTTCACTGGAAGAGCCTGAGCAGAAGTAGGAACACTAATGGTCTCTTGGCAGCATGCATAAGCTGCCATTATTGTGATGAAACATTAAACCACAAGCAGCTTCCACAGCGAGACCTGCTTATGTAAAGGAGTGCATTTCTTCAAGTGTTTTAGCTTAAATACATATTAAAGTACTTTTAAGAATTGCCTTCTAAGTCAGCTTTCACCTCTTTTGTATGTATATTACAATATGTTATTGTGTTTTTGGAGTAAGGGTTTGGTTGTTTGGTTTGGGTTTTTTTGAATCTTTGAGAGAAAAGATTAAATTGAAAAGAAATTAGCTGCCTTCTGCTTCCTACCAGCAAAGTAGTACAGACTTTTTAAAATCCTGGATCAAAACTACCTTATGCAATTTTGAATTTGCCAAGCCTAGTACCAATCCATCAAAGGATTTCCTTCATTTCATTTTGGGCATTTACATAAGTACCTTAAGTTGGGTCACTGGAATTATTCCCCCTCATGCTGCATCCTATCTCCCTCCATTCAGTAGGCTCATCCTATAATCTAATTTCACAAAAGAAAACTTCACTTTCTCTTCCTGTGAAGCAGCAAATATACACACAGCTTATTTTCCTGGAAGCTTGATCTACAGGGGTTAATATTTTAGATCTTGCAGCTAAAATCTGCAATCACAGTAGGAAAAGCCAGAGACACTTAACTCCAGGAATGCCTCACTCTCCTCACATCTTTGTGACATCAGACCTCTCCAAATGGAAATTACCATGCAGGCAATAATTTTACAAGTTCTTCTGAGAAAAAGGAGCGAAGAACAATGTACAAGATGCACTGGAAGAGCTTCCTGTTAGGAATAAAAGGTTTTCAACAAGAACATACAACGATCCTTGTGCATCCACACAGCCTGGATTTCTACACAGAATTTAAGCAAATAATGAAGTTTAGCCCTTTTGAGCTGTTTTGGAGTTCAGTTCAAGAGCCAAGTTGTCAGACTCACTAACACTGACATATGAAAAAGATAAGTAACATTAAAATTACCATTTTTCTCTTTACATACAAGAAGTGATTAAACATATGCAGAGTCATAACAAACTTCAGTGACTGAAAACAACCTGTTTGCAAAATGGATTGCGTCAGCAAAATAGCTCCCTCTTTAGTTTTCTTTCAATTTGATCCTGCTGATTTAAACATACATAAGAAGATCCTTCCATCAACACCACCAGATTGGAAAAACTCAATTTGGAAAAAATTGAGGTGGTATTTTAGTCCTCCTCAAAGTTAAAGGCCAGAAAGTACCATTAAATCATTTAATCAAATGTTTATGGAATGCCATTCAGCAATACTTGGTCTACAAAGAAGTTGCCCTGTTTGAAAATACCATCATGTGATCTCACATCTCCCACTGTTAAGCTATTGACCCATATTTCAATATAGTTATTTTGTGTCTATAAACAGAACTGCAAGCTAACCATGAAACTTCAGTCTTCATTTAGATAAACTGGACGAAAGTAGTAAACAGCCAAGGAAAACACATTACAAACACTACTGAATCTTCATATAATCGTATGTATTCAAAGACCATCATAGGCCAGATGCACACTGGGCAAGCCATGACACCTTTACAGTTCTACTTTCAAAAGAAATTATAAATGAAAATATGTAACCTACAAATATAAAATACACCTCAGACAAAGATTCACTACTCACGATGGTGTGAGGGTAAACCATTACCCTCTAATAATCCCAAGAATCTAATGTTACTAATGCCATAAGTACCCCAACCTCCTGCTCCATACACACTCTTTTTATACAGATATATATCATACTTTCCTAATAGGCTCTACCAGTCCTTAATAATGGACTATTTAGTACAGTCAAAGTGGTAACATTTTAAGTGTCACTTTGACTCCAAAGATTTTCTGCCTTTTGTCGAGACAGGTATGTTCATTTCTCTGCTGGCTCAGGAACAGCCACATTTGCTATTTCTCATTCAAAAGAGCAAGCAGTGACCAAGCCCAAAAAGTGAGTTTTCCTAGTCTAACAAGGGACTTTCTGAGCATGCATCTAATTTAAGGGAACTTGACCTTTCAACAACTACTTGTACATTCAGAGACAAGAACAAACACAGGATTGCAAAGTTTTTGCTCAGGGTTCCTATCTGGTTGAACAAATAGTTAAATAGCATCTCTCAGTACTCAGACGTGCCGATACCCCGAAACAAGCTAAGAAGTTACTCTTTGCACACGGAAATGCAGAATCAAAAGTGAGCTGCAATACATCAACTTATTCCTGGGTGGAAAATTCACTTAATTTTAGAAAGGGGAACTTAACCAGCATTGCCACAGCTGAGGAAATGGCCACTTTCTCTCAGAATTTGCAAGATCCTATGAGGTAATAGCTGTAAGTTAATGCAGGGGAGATTTTTCTAGTTATATTGTGGTGGGAGGGTATGTAGAGCTAGTTTCACATTTTTAATTATTTTACCTTAATCTTGTTTTGGATTTCAGTTTTCAGTTTGTTCTTAAGACGTCCTTTAAAGCATTCCAAACTTGCCTTGAATACAGTAATTTATCCAACTAGAAGAAATTATGCTGTTAATGATATAAAAAGAACCTAGCTAAGAAGTCAGCTTAATTTCTCTACAAAATAAGCTCCTTTTTCGGAAAGGATGAAGGCGTTAAACCATGAAATTTCCAACATGAGGAGGACTGCATTGCTTATGAGCAGAGCAGGCAGGTATGTTTCTAATTCAAGGTTCTCCATTTGGTTGCTCGTAAGTTTCAAAAAAAGAAACAGCTAGTTACAGAAGCAGTATGTGTTCATGTGCATCATCAAAGGTACTACCAACGTGTAGATAAAAACTGAATTAACCTCTGCAGGCAATTTTCCTTAGAGTATTTATGCTCTATTTTCCAGTAAATTAATAATTTGGACTTTAAATAATAGCAGTTGTTTCACTATGGACATCACATGATTTTTTTGAAATACTTAGATTTTGTAAATAATAGTTTATCTGAACCCTGGAAGGGGGTGTGAGAGGAGGGGCCTCAATATGCTCTGAGGAGCACTCAGATAGTTTGGTGATCTGATCACACAAACCTCTATGGAGTCAGATATTCCGAGAAACGGTCCTCAAGAGTTTACAAAGTTTCAAATGCACTGAATTGCTATACTAAACTCTGCTTGCACAAGAGGAACATATTTTTGTGGATATTTCTACAGAAGTATGCCCTACCTCCTGAAAATCCTGTGTTTTTTTCCCTTGTAAGAAAAGTTATATCATAGAGCTTTAAGCATGTCCAAGAGTTTGGTCAGACTAGATATATTCCCTGTAAATACAAGTATTTATGAATTGCATTTATGAGTAGCAATGACTATGGGTTGGTGAAAGACTGGCATTCTATCAACCTTTTACATCTGTCACACTGGACAACAAAAAGGAGTTAGTTATAGAAGTTTTCAATCCCGAAAAGAGCTGCCTTCATGACTCAGAAGACAGCAGATGGCATTTCAGGGAATGACTTCTACAGAAGTCTGTATCCAGCTGGGAGTGTTCATCAGCTGAACTGAAAACTGCAAGCCAGAAGCTATGAAACCATAACAAATTCCCTCACCGACCTTCTTTCATCACAAGACTTTTGCATGCATCAATAAATACCTATTAAAATAAAACATCCTACTTCCCACCACCTCTTTCCTCACACGATACACCTGATTAATATCCATTTTCTGTGGAAGTGTATTCCTTGACTCCTGCCTTTGTGAATGAGGTGTACAGAGAAGTTAGAGAAAAGAGGGAATCTGTTCAGACTGCAATATCCAAGAACTCGGAAGATACAGTAAAACTTCCACACTGAATATATACCCTGGTGAAATCCATGTCACACCAAGCAAGAAAAAGTTACCAACTTGTCTTTAAAAAAAAACCAACAAAACCAAAAAAACTCACCCCAAACCAACCAAACAAATAAACAACATCAACAACAACAAAACAAAACAAAACAACAACAAACAAACAAAAAAAAAAACTCAAAAAAACCCCAAACTATAGACTTAAAAAGGAATAAGAAGGAAATGAGTCATGGGGAAAAGGAAACCCATGAGCAATTTCATAAAGTTTTCCATGCTCAGTTGTCCATCTCCCTGCTTCCCTTCCCCCACCTCCACCCTTTCTTCTTTCTTTCCCAAAGGCTTGATGAAAGAGGACAGGCCTCAAAATACTTTTATTTATCCTGCTATTAGAGGGAGAACAAAACAGAGAATAGGCCACAGTGTGCTCTGACACTCAGAAGATTTGTCTGCTGTATCTTTTTATTCACAGAATAAAAAAATGTATTGCATCAAGAACTGGCAACTACAAGCATTCAAAAACTATGAATCAGATTGCCAAAGCCCAAACACATTAAATAACCATTCCATTTCCAGTTTTCAGACATGCTGTCAGGAAATGAATGGTTTCTTTCTTCTCCTGCGTCAAATGGGCAGGTGGAAAATTCCCAAGCACGTTCTTCTCATGGCTATGTTCTCAATCAGCTGGAAAGCAAATGTGTCAAAGTCCCAATAAGGTCATTTGGATTTATGTCTTAGTTCCCTCCCTGACACTTGGAGCCAACCTTCTGTCTTTGTTCATGCACTAGAGAAACCAGAAACTTGGGAATGTTCAGATGCAGAAGGGGGGAAAGAGCCTTACAGACAAAAAGAGGTCCTCAACAGCCCTACTATCAATTGTCTTTACTTAAGCAAATCATTCTCCTTTCTCTGTAAATATCTTAAGTCACCTAATCAAAGAAAGAAAAACAAGCTGCTTTGCTGTTCCAGGCCAACATACATTTTTTTTAATGGAGAACATAATAGTTTGGAGAGCAGAAGAAAACACCTACTGAAAGCTCTAAAGGACGCTGATCCTCCCAGCTCCTCAGAGGACTGAGGCACACTGCTCTGCTCAGTGTATTTACCTGTTCACACACTTACAGCCTTTGCAGCTTCTAAACATTACTCAGTTTCAGTCTTGACTCTGAACACGGCCCAAGAAAAGGCTTTCTCAAAAAATGTTTACCACAAATACAGTCTGCAGGGTAATTTATTTGAATTAATTCAGAACAAGAAAAATGGAGTTCTCATGCAAAACATTTGTTGCCAGGAGGCTCACAAAGGGATTCTGCTACTGAAATGACATTGTGTTTCTGTTGAACAATTGTGTTTTTCCAGGAGTCTTCCAATGAGACGTTGCCTGGACTCAATGAATCAAATTTTCTAGATTTTGCACCTTCCAAAGTAAATAAAAAAATCAAACTATATTAGCAATCAAAATAGAAGCAAAGGCACAAGAACTGAGAAGCTCTTTTCCTACACAGACATGGTCTTCAGATTCCAGACTATGTCTCAGTTCAGGTGGCTGTTCCCTCTGGCTTAGGAATTCTAGTCTGACAGTCACTGACCTGGAAATACTTTATAGATACTTAACCTTTGAGGAATGGTCACAATTAGGATTCTCAAAAAAAAAACGTTTTAGGGAGGTCACAAGTCCCACCATGACTCATGCACACAGAGATGGTTTCAAGGAATCAATTATCAGCTCTCTGACTGTGTCATGGCACAGTTTGTACACAGTCATTGCATTATACAGATCAATCGTGTAGATCTGACAGATCAAAAGGCAGCAATCTCATATGGTTTGAATCCACAAACCCAGGCAGCAGAACTACCTCTAGTAAAGCCACTGATGAAAACATTGTTCTTTCCTGTCACGTGTACAAACATGTTTAAGTTCAATGACTTGTTGATAAACAACACCTTGGGGGGAAAAAATAAATCTCTTTAAACTCTCACAATAGTGAATTCATTGTAACCCCAAGAATTTCAATTAAAATAAGAACAATCTGTAGAAAACAACAGCATATGTGACTCAAGACAGAACCTGCAGTCACCAGCATTCAACAAGTCCAAGAACTGACCTAGTGGACTCCACCATGGTATGCCACCTACTTCTGGTACAGAAGAAACCCAAACAGATACTCTGTAGCTGTAAATAACATACTGATTATTGCTCTAAAACCCTGCATCCTGTCCCTCTTGCTGCCCTTCAGTCTCAAGCTTCTGATCCTGCTTCTGAGCAGTGGTCTTTGGCCTCTCAGTTGTATTAACTCATTCTGCCAGCACAGCCTTGGTTTCTAATACCACCTCTTGTCTGCTTAACAATGATTCTGGGATCTCATTGCCTACCATACCCCCTCACCTTACCTACTATTTCTCAACATGTTACTGATGCTAGAGGAGGAACAAGCAAGCATGGATCACTAGCCTAGGATCACTCTCTGGAGCTTATATCCCATGTTTTTTCAGCTCTTCCTAACAATATTTCACTCCTCTCTGCCCTAAACTGCAGAATCTACTCGTGCTCCAGCTAAGATTCCTTGCTATGAAGTAAAAGAAAAGCAACTGGCATCAACCCAACTGATACCCCAGAAACAAGAGCAACAGCTGAGCATCATCAAGGACCTACCAGTGTCCCTAGAATTTCTTGCAACCGTAACAAATGAGGAACAAAACCTGAATAGTTGGATAAAAAGTATGCCCTTTACAGTATTTGTTCTCTAGCATTTTCATTGTAGCATCTACTCTGAATTAGATCAGAGGCTGGAAAAGAGTCTGTTTTATTTTGTGGATTCTTCGGGAAGTTCTGCTATTATTCTGGGACAGAGAAGGAGAGAAACATTTACAAAAAACTTGGCAAGAAGTGACAACACCCACTTTTCCTTTGTTATTTTGGCCCCCATTGCTGATATTTTTGGATTTTCATTCTGGAAAAAGGAAAAAGATGAGGAATTGTCTGAAGGAGTGTTTGCTAGGCCGCTTGCCCTCAAAAAATTGGAAAACTGCCGAGGCTGAAGAAAGAAAGCGTTCTATAAACTCAGATCTGACTTGTGTTGAACAGAACAACATTTATGAAGAATTAATATTTACAGTGTCTTGACCTAAGAGACTTTGTTATCTTGTATGATGTTGAAAGAAACAACCAGTGGAAAAAAACACAGAAATGGCCAAACTGAATCAGCAGTAGTCCACCCAGTCATCCTGTCTGGCAGTGTCTGGTCAGACACCTTGATAAGAAGGTGCAGAGGAAAAGCCTGCAATAGGCAGCGATGGTGAGTTTATTCTTAGCCCCTCTTAACATTTATCTTCTGCCATAAAATACGCAGGCTTATATTCTTCTCAACATTACTCATTCATTAGCATGCTGGTCTTGTCTTCTATATAAAAAGATCTAATCCCTTTGTTCTACAAGCAATCTTTAAACGTTCTTCACTCTTGTAGAGTACCCAAATTTATACAGGAAAAGGACTGACAGCAGCCAGACAACTTGCCCATTCAAGCAAAAAAGGTACAAATCACACCCTTAGTCTCACTCAGCTATCAGTAGCAGCAAGTCAGTCAGAAGTCAGACGATAAAAATCCTGTGACTTTCTTAACAGCAAACAACCAGTGATTCTCATCACCGCTCTCTCCTGTAATCTTTAAAACAAAACAAAAAAGGCTAAACTCTGTATCTCATTCTGTGGGAAATGGAAATGGAATATCTCACTAAAAAGCATTGTCAGCTGTGAACGGCACCTCAGGCTGTGTCGAACAGCTTAAAGGTTTCAGGGAGCATGGTATTAAAGAAGAAAGGAGCAAGGAGAAGACGAGATCTTACATCTGGGATTTGTTCGGACAGTTGCAATAGAGCAAGGGATGCTCTTGAGAAGCTGCCTCTCCAAGCCAGGAAGGTCTGGTTGAGCTAGCCAGCTGTCCAAGGTGTCAACTACTAAGATTTATTCAGCCTGTAATTGTTGTAGGAAGTTCCTCTTCTCCTGCAGCAACCACAGTATAGCAACTGGAGAAAGGAAGGACACAGCCATATTAATAGACACCCGTGGCATGCCCTTTACAGAGCAGCTGGGAGCCACCAGCTTAGACAGCAGAACCAATACAAACTGTTATGGAAAAAGATCAAGTCTGCAATGACTCCTTATAAAACAATTATTTGTAATCTTACACAGCCTACGTTGCTAACACCACAGGGGAGTTAAAGAGAAGGCAAGGTGCCAAATGGAAAAGTCTAGTCAACAAAACAAAAATATGTATTCCTCTTGCCTGCATTATTTAGAGTATAATTTATTCATCACCACCCCAGACTGAAATGTCTGAGTAACTTCCAAAACACAGAGAAGTTATTTTTTCCCTCCAAAATATGAGGAGTGTAAGAAACACAACCAACAATCACTGTTTAATACAATAATAATGCAATACTGTGATTCACTTGCATTAAGTCTGACTAAATATGTCATTATCTTTAAATAGAAAAGGCAACTAATAATTTTAAAACTAAAATTAGAAAGACATGTGATGTGAATCCTATGTGATTTACTCCTAATTTGAATATATTATGCTGTCTTTCAAATGTTTTTGTAGGTGCTTTCAGCTCTGGTAATTTTTTCTTTTTCACTCATGTTTGCTTTATATTTCTTTTGCTTACCAAGATAACATCTACTTACAGAAATGCATTTCTAGAATTTTATACAAAAAAGGACTACATCACCCTACTACTACAGAAACCACACTGATACGAAATGTAGATGCCGTTGCGGCTGAAGAAAATCAAATGGCAGAGCAGATGACAATGAAATATGTGGGAGCAAATACACAAATAAACCCTTTATAATGAAAGGAAGTAATGCTAAAAGTCTTCTAAAAATGTCAGCTAGGGGAACTCAATAAAGGTCAAGACACTTTGAAAAGGAGAAGTTAATCAAAGACTTTCTGTATTTACAGTCTTTTGTTCCATAATTCAGTACAATGTACTCTAGGTTACTTTAAAGCCGTGACCTTTGCCAATGTTCACTGTTCATTACCACAAAAGTCCCAAGTTTTCCTTGAAGAAGCCAAACCTGTTGATGTGTAAATCGTCTAAACCTACACCTTGACGTGCAGTGATGTATGTCTCTAAAACCACTATTTAGACAACAGAACTTCGCCAACATGATTACTTTTGACTGTTCTTGCATAAACCAAAATAAACAACAGGTGGGGAATGACCCCAGAACTCACTTCATGTATTTTAAACAGCCTTTAATGTTACCGTTCCCACCACTAGCAAATGAAAATAGGTGGGGCAAATATTTTTGTGCCAATAAAAATGTTTCATTTAACAACAAAGCAAGTGTAAAGAAGGCCAATTAAAATGTACAGGCACATTTTGAAGTCAGTGAATTTAGAGCCACTACAAAGTTGTGAAAATAAATGAGCATTTCAAAATGGGAGCATTACAAAAATTACAAATGGGAGTATTACAAAAGCAGATTTCCGTCATCCTAAGGAAAGTAATTTTTTATTATCATTTTCTCTAAACTGTCACTCTCAAAAGCAAAAATCAAAAACGAGAGAAATTGTGCACCCTATCAAAAATATCCTTGAAACCTCTCATTATTTTGTGGCTTAACAACCACATTTTCCGGTGTTTAAAGTGCTTCTTTCCCTTCTTATAGCACAAGACCATGACACAAAAGGAGAAACAGCCTATAGCAAAACAAACTACACAGCAAGTGCTTCTGTCCTCCCTCCCTCAGGATAGAGTATTATTTTCCTATGGTGGCTTAGTTACAACATACATTTAAATTGCTCTAACAGCAGCTGAAACTACCACTCCAGCTTTCAACTCACATGATTCCTAAGACTTAAAAGCAGAAATGAAGATCATTTCCCAAATAGAGCCCCTTATTCCGCAACTTAGTTAAAGCTAAGTAGTTGTCCTCTGAGATAGATGAGAACTTTAAAGGAATTAATAAGGTAGCTTTGTATTTTAAGAATCATCATCATCCCCTGTGAATCACCCACATGTGATCTCAAGCCAATAAAGTCCATATGACATTAGCACAACAGAACCACACAGAACGGCTGAGGTTGGAAGGGACCTGTGGAGGTCACCTGGTCCAATTCTCCTGCTCAAGCAGGACCATGTGAAGCCAGTTCCCAAAGACCGTGTCTAGCTTATGAATACAACCATCTTGGGCAGTGTGACCCTCCCAGTAAAACAGTGTTTTCTGATGTGTCTCAGCTGATGCCCATTGCCTCGGGTTCTGTCACTGGGGACCACCAAGAACAGCCTTGTTCCATGGTCTTTGCACTATCCCTTCAGATACCTGTACACATGCTGATAACATCTCCCTCCCCAAGCCTCTTCTTCTCCAGGCTGAACACTCCCAGCTCTCACCCTCTCCTCACATGTTAGATGTTCCAGTCCTTTCATCACCTCTGTGACCTCTCACTGAACTCTGTCCAGTATAACTACGATGTGTTTGTGCAGGGTCTTAATCCTAAAAAATTCTGGAAGAATCTAAGTATCCTGATTAGCCAGAAAGCTAAGCCTGGAAGGTTGAAATTGTCCCTTTAGCTGCTGCACAAGGGTTCACAAAAAGGGAGCTTATGGCCATCCAAATTCACCATGAGGGGGTTTCCATTTTTAACCACCAGAATAGAAGCTTTGGTCCTGGTCCTAACTCAGGGCAGAATAATTAAGGTCAATTTTTAGGAAACCCTGAATTATGTCTAAAAAAATCACCCTGCTCGCTGCAAAATTAAGAGACTATAAAGTCACCTAAAACATTCATCAGTCCTCAGTTCCATTTCAAACAGTTTAAACTTCACAAAACAAATAATGAAGCTGATAATGTTGTCTTGCAATATTGCAAGGCTGAGCGAAAAACTAAGAAGGGATGAAAAGACAAAACATGAAGATCAAGATAATAAAGGTGACATTTTCATACCAATCATTGCCCAAAATAAATGAGAGGAGGGAAACAGGTGAAACTATTTCTAATTTTAAAGCTTTTTGTAATATGTATAAGGTCTCAGTAGCTCTGTGCCATGGTATGGCCTATCAAAATAGTTCAGATAACTTTAGAAAAAAGTAAATACGTTCCAAAACAAAAAAGTTCACCAATTGCCCAACTTTTCTCCCTCCAAAACCAAATATCTAGGCAGACTAGAAGACATGGACAACAATTGAAATTCCTTTACACCTATTTATATTAAGCCATTATTTTTTCATAGTGCTTTCCAGAGCAGTTTACAGTAATCTGCAGTATGTAAAGGGGATATAATAGACAAACAGAATGTGAAATTATGTGCTAAGCATTTCTTAGGATGTCAGAATTTTTAATAACTAACACTGTAGCAAAGTAGAAAGAGATTAATGGTGACAGAGCAAGCAATAAATGGGATTTTAGGCATTTTATGGAAAATATAGAAACTGATTCAAAATCTCTAACAGCATATTTGTAAGCCTTTTTTACTGGTAACGTATTCCAAGCTTCAAATCAGGTTTGACTGCATTAATCACTAAGGAAAAATGTAATAATTTCCTGATAGTGCACTGAAAATCTTAGACCAAACTACAACAAAAATAAATAATAATCCCTTTTAGAAGGAATATTAGAAAAGGATTCTTCTCCAGTTGTTCAGGAACGCTAGGGATTTAAAGTATTTTGAAATGTCTGGCTGCAATTCAACACAACATGGCAAATGGGACTCAACTATCAGCTCTCCCATAACAATTTACCTCGTCAAATAACTTCTATCTCTAGCTTCTATACTGTCAGATAAAGATATCAAGGCTGTAGATGAGAAATTACATCAAGAGATATCATAACCAACTCTTTCAAGCCAGAAGTAGGTTTTCCTATACATTAAGAACCACCTCTAGTCAGATGCAGGATGTCCTACTAAATAACATCTACAACATGCAAATTCAGTAAAATTGTTACACATTTTGATAATATCATTTATTCATTTTTATTTTGCAGACTAAATAACAGAAATACACTTTGAAGAGATAACACTTTTTCCCACTGAGGTTCTTCCTTTGAAAGTTTTTAAAGGAATATTATTTTTTTACTAGCAGGGAATTCAAGGCATTAACTGTAATTTGTCATCAGATATATCCATAAAGATGATCACTGTATTCTCAATCAAGAGATGGAAAAAAGATTAAAATGATCATCAAATAAGATAAACCAGGATAAAACTAAAACTCCAAGCTTCACACCTCATTCAAAATGTATCACTAAGTGACTCAACTGTGAAGATATCTGCCAGATAATCAAATAAGATTTGTCTTATTCTAAATGGCATAAAAGACTAAGATAGATATAGGTTAGAAAAAAAACAAGTACATTTTTAGGCTTAAACTCCCTGTGAAAGCCAACAAAGATTAGGTAAGGCTGTCTATCACTAATTAAAAGTCAGTCAAAGGTTCAGTATCAATTGCTCAGCAGAAAGGCATCCCAATCAACATCCTTCATCTTGATTGCAGAGGCATCAGCCTGAAATTGAGAAAAGTGGTGCTAGATGGCTAATACAATTTTCACAAGAGTTACTATAAAGAAATCTCAGAATGCAAGCTGACAAATTAGAAGAGGCTATTCTCCTCTTACTTGTCCTTGGAACAATAACCATATGTTCAATCATGCATATGCAAATAGACAAGGAACTATTTCACTCTGCACAAAAGCAACATTTAAGTGAGAGCCATAAACTATAATTCAGTCACACTGCAGAATCATTTATGATTAACTGCTTTGCAAAAATAACTTGGAATACTGACAGATTTTTTCTTTTCCTGGAGCTCATATGGTTAGTGATCTTGACACTTTATTCAGAAACTCAACCCAGCGACTTCTCTTTGGTGTCGGCATTGATCTCGAGTATCTGTCATTTGTATACAATAAAAGCATAGTCTCAGACTACAGATGAAGTGACTCTGTGGAAGTCTAACACACAACAGTTAGTCTCAGCCTGAAAAGCACTTAGGGCAGATACAGCACCCCCAGAATTTACACAAGGAAGAACATCACCATTAGTAAGGGGTCATCCTCAGCATAAGTACAATCTGCTATATGCACACCCGAGAGATCAGGGGACTCAGCACCCCCCAGCATGCTCCTAACAAGTTGTCACCTTCATGTTACTCTCAAAAAACATTTGGGATACTGAAGTTGCACAATGAAATCTACAGAAATTATAAAACACCAGATTTAAGGCTGTTGTATCCTGGCTGGTTTGTTTTTTCAGACAGGAACTTTGCCTCATCCAATGCACATGATTCTACAGCAGCGTGAACAGGGAGAAATCACTCTGTATTTCTTTTTCCCCTCCTCACAGTACAGTGCTATAATTAGGCTAAAATAGCCTTTTTCCTCTGTTTTTTTTTGCCTTTTTTGTCCATCTTATGTTTACTATACTACTATCTGAAAGTGCTATATTTCAGTAATTTATTTTCACAAAAGATCCTATTTATATTTTTATAACTCAAGGCCTACAGCACACAGCATATGAATTGTGTCCGCTTAATCTGGAATGTTTCCAGACTAATTTTCTTCAGAATATTTGTCACTGTGCAGTACATCACAAGCACAATTCACAGTTGCTATCAGCTTCAGTCACAGTTGTGAAAGTTTTGCATTCTTTATTTTATAGATGTCCAACTAGAAACCTTACTATTCAATAAAAAGAATTACAGTTACTGTTAATAACAATGCATACCTTGTTTTTTAAGTAAAAAGTAAAGTCTAGTTCTTCAGTAGCACTTAACTACAGAAACCTTGAGCTGATCATCTTCAATCCCTTCTTCAGTTCAGGATACAAGATCAAGCACGTGCAACAAGTAAAATGTGTTCTACAGACCACATTCTTTAAATCTTTAAGGCATTCCTAAAATACAAGCCATCCTGAACCACAAGTTTTCTAAGGGAAAAAAAAAAAGAATGTGTTAATGGAATTACAGCCTGTCGATTGAAATATGGAGATGTGGGTGACATTAAAAAAATTAGCCCATTTATCATTTGGTACTTATGTTTCTGTTGGTATTTTAACAAAGGCTAGGATCACAAGCTTACTGTGAAGAGAATTTGGGGGAATAACAGCTGCTCACCTCTAATAACAATCACATAACTTGAGAAACGTCATTTTAATATTTTCAAGGAACAAAGGAAAACACTCCGATGCCAAGGTAGGATACCTTGAACAGAGGAAGACCTAACACCCCACATACTATATGTATGCTTTTTAAAAATCAAAACCTCAACATTTAAGTGGATCACCTAACCATAAGATCTAAGCCTTCCCTGCAAACTCTTCAGCTCAATTTAAAAAAAAATAAAAAAAAAAAATCAATTGGAGCATTGCCTAGAAAGGCAACAGACATAATTCTTTCTGTACTTGCTACATTTCGGGGCAGATCTGATAGCAGCAACAGGTTAGGGGGCAAAAGAGCAAAGTGCTAATTAAACCAAAAGCCTGTATTTCAAACCATCACAATAAATTTATTCAGTGTACAACTCCTTAAACCCAGCAGGCCGGACTGGGTTAAAGAAAGACCAAATCCTATCATATTTAATGTTTCACACGCCTGATCCAGGTACATTTCTATGAGTACTTCACTGTGTTCCTCTACAGAAACAAAATACTGTCTTCTGTTTCTGTTAAATGCTCATAAAAGGACTGATTTTCAAATAAAAACATTCAAAAGGAAAATAGATTGCATTTTACAGTTTTCCTATTAAATAAATTCTGTCCATCAAGAATGAATGAAAGCAAGCTTATAGAATTTGAAGGTAAAAAAGCATAAGTCTTCTCTCTCCTCCCAGTAGTTACATTGTAGTCAGAAAATTTCTTTATTCTACATTAAGGAACAATTTACCCAACATAATTTCCTTCTGAAAAAATAAATTGAGCTTTTAATTATGATTGCATTTAGAATGCTTACATAGAACTTTCCTAACTTTCTTTCAGAGCAAAAATAGTTAAAATGTTTTAATTAATCCACTTTTCCTCGAGAAATATTTCCTTTAAAATGTTTTTAATATAACTCAACATTGGCTGCATCTTTCTTGACAGATGGCATTTCCTTAACAGAATGTCTCAAATGGTTTATGTATAACATTCTTTCTAAAATTCATTTCCTTTCTGTGTAAGAAGTTAATACACCAAGAAAAAAAAAAAAAAAACAACCAGGAATGTTTCATGCCATGTGGGATGTAACAGTTCTAGAGTTTTGCTTTAAATTAGCCGAGTAATGTTTTTGTAGAAATATTATTGGCGTGGTTGAAGCTTAACATTTGGGAAACCAAAAAATACTTGCCCACAACTTTGCTTCTCTCCAGATCTCATTCCAACACGAACTTCACTTTTAGGTTCTACTCTTCAGTGTATATCTGGTGGAAATCTCACAGATCTTACAAAGGTTCAGCTTAGGGGAAAGATGTTAACTAGATGATTGTTTTCTTCTTGAGAACAGGAGATTGACAGTTCTATAACAAATTCTCCCAAACCAGAAATGAAAGTTCTTGGTAACTTCACTCTAAACATTAAAATCATTCAAGGCACTGAAATCAGCAGAAAAGCAAAATATAACCTTTCAAAAACGAAGGGCAGACATTGAGGTCTCACAGAAGATGCAACACTTAAGGACAGGCCACACCTCCACACTAACACCAAAACACAAGTTCTTAAGAGCTGGGAGACTTGCACCAGCTGAATGCAGAACAACTGAGGTTCCACATGCAAAAAGTCCTGGGAAATGGAATCTTTACAGGACATTGAGGCCAAAGGCAAAAGCTCTGCAGTCTGTAATACTTACTCCCTGTAAAGGTTTTATACCCTTGACTAAATGGCTGGAGAGCTACAACAGTAACAGCAGTCTTTGAGTGATGAAGAAGTATCTCCAGACAATTTCCCTTTCCTCTTGTTATGCTATAAACATTTATGAAAATATTACTCTATATAATTAATAACTAAGTACTAACTTAAGCACTCAAGTAAGTAAGTTACTAAGTCAGCACTTACTAAGTACTTACTAACTATAAGTAATTAATTGCTCTCTGTATTAGTCTGCCAGATCAGATACAGTTCCATACTGTTGAAAATATTAATTCTAAAATACCCTGCGGTCTATGCAACTTTATGTACAACATTTTGCAATTACTAATTTCCATATTTTGGGCATCTCCTAGCCAGTATGTCATTCTGTAATACTTCTACTAAACACTATCATCTGTGTTAATACTGTACATAGACAATACCTTGCACTGACATCCAAAGCTACCATCAGAAAATCTTGCTAACATGATTCAAAGAACCAAACTTTACTAAATCCCCTAAACTCTTCATCAGGTTCTTTCTTCAATTAAAAATAACCACTATTAGCATGTTTTCAAAGATATCCACTGCACAACGGTGTTGTGTATCACATCATACTGTCAATTGCAGACTGGCCTACTGCAATTACTTTAACAAAAACACATTATTTCAGCTATTTTTCCCTTCAGGCAGAAGACAATATGATATTCCTGAGTTATCAACAACCATTTTAGCAATATCTCTATCATGACCACTGAAGCCCCATTTGTTTCTGCCTATACCTAATTTCCATACTTGCATAAGTACAGAGTCATTGTCTCAATTTCACAGATCAATCATCTCTCCTTCAATGACCTACTGTAATAAGGACACACGCACAAAAAAAAGCTGTTTGACCCTTGACATCTTTGCAGGCATTTGTTGGTCAAAAACTATTAAGGTGGTAGACAAGATAAAAATGCAGATTTTGTACTCACTGTCAAAACCTAAATGAGCTCTACTATTCAGTTCAAGCACTGCCTTAGAGTGTGACTTTTTTATTGCCTAGTGGAGCTGACACTAACATCTAACCCTGTATCCAACAGAGGTGCAAAACTAAATGCATCTCAATACTTACAAAAAAAATTAAGACTGTCTTCAGAGTAGGACTGAGATACAATAAGTGCAATGCCAACCTTTAGTACAACTCAAGTAAAAATATTCACTTATGTTTTTACAGAAATTATTATTCTAAGCAAATTTTGGAAATTGGCAACTAAAACCAGAACCATTTATGACAAAATAATGAAATATCCAATTTGTAATGAATAGTAGACCCAGGCAAGCACTGAAAATAGTGCATACTGTAAGGATTTCATTTAAAACTTGGTATTCAAGTGAAAATTTAAACCTGATGTTCCCAGTAAAAGAACACACTTCTCTGAGCAAAGCCATAATTTTGGGAGAGACACACCCTTTGTCACTTTCAATGGTTAGAAATAGATGAGTCTGCAAAAGATTTATTGTAAATCAGATTGACACACAAGTATTTTTCTAAGGAAACTCTAGGGCAAAATCTATCCATCTCAAGGAGAAAGGACAAAACGCAGCAAGATCAATCCTTTTCTGAAACAGTCTATCTCCAAAGGTTAGAAAGATCAAACATAACCAGAACATTACATTCCATCTTCCGAGACAGTCTGCAATTATTTAAGAGAGATTAAAACAAACCAAACACCCCCTTTCCAAATGTGAAATGCATGCCAATTCCCAGAACATTAACTGTTTCCACTGTCAGATGATGAATTACACATAAATAGTTCACTGGCAGTGCATCATTTTTACTTGTCCCAAGAACAAATGTACAGAGCTGGGCAAGAGACCTTAAAAGAAATTGCTAAAATCGTTTTCTTTTTAAGGGAATTCACTAGTTAAGTTGACAGATTTACTCATGTTTTCACACTGAAGAGGGAAGAGCAGAGGAAAACTACTATCTAAGTAGGAGGCTGAAAGGAAACAATTAGCCTTACCTTACCAGAATCTATGGGTTGACTCGGTAACCTCAAGTGTATTACCTCACACTTTCTAAACTGCTGTACTCAAGAAAAAAGGTTGTCCATGAGTGGAGAGTTTTTTTAAAAAATTAAAAACCAGACTGGCTCCCAACAGACTTAGCAGGTAACTATTTCTTCTACTTGTCCTGCTCTTTGAGAAATCTTTTGTAGTTTTCCTTGGCTTTGTTAAAGAACCTAGCAGTGACTTCCCCGGAGTACATGGCCCCCAACTCCAGTTGATAGACAGTCACAAACATTTACACAGCAGAACTAGAAACAAGCTCCAAGTTCTGACCATAGCCTGAAAGCCCATTTGCAGTTGGCTCACTTTGAAACATTTTCTTCCATGGATCAGCATGTGGTCACCACTGTCTCCTGGCTTATCATACCAGAAGAGGTAAAAGCTGTTTTTCAGTGAGCACAAAACATGTAACTGCTATTTAGTGAGCAGAATGCTTTCGAAATTCCCACTATACCACAAGAATTCTGGGGAAGAGTTAGTCCTTTTTATGAGAAAAAAAACCAGAGTGAAATAAAAGTGTTCCATTTAAGTTTCTTAAAAGTAACAGCACAAGCTACAGCAATTAGAAAAAAAGGTAAGCTTGACCAGACATTAATAAATTTGTTATTGCTTATTCTTCCTGTAGTACTGCCAGCTTTTTCAAAACCAATGTCCTCTGCATTTTAGTAGATCATTAAAGTCACAGTAACAAATATGATCTTGATGGCAAATGAAATTGATCAGCTGAACAGATATATGATTACTGTAAGTATGAAAAACTACAAGGATCTAGTCCTTCTAGTGTCTGAATAATAAAATAAAGCATCAGAAAAACTAAGTGAGCTTTCTCACAGTTCCATGTCCAAACTAGGACAGAAATTTTTTTTACATAATTTTCATTTGGGAAAGTGTATCAAAGGTAACCAGCATATCTTGTATGAAAACACCCTGCCTTCCAGATAATGGAAATCCACAGAACCATCACTGTCTTACATTTGTCCTCACATTTCTCTGTGAAAGGAACTCACTCTACCTGTGATCAGAATAAATGGTCTGTCTGAAGAGAAGCCTGCTGACAGATTGACTCTCTTGATCTCTGAGCACTCTGCCAACCGGAAAACTTTCTGGGTACAGCAAAGACCTTTTTTCCTGCATTTGGGTAAAAAACAGTGATATGAGATGAGTAACAGTTTTGGGAGGTCTTTTTGCTTGTGGGTTTCTTTTAATACTTTTCTAGAAACTGAAACTACTGTGTGGGAATATATACAATGTTGAATATCCTCTATGCAAACCTTTACACTTGCTATACATCTATTTACAACTTTAACTCTCACCAACTGAAAATGGAAACTGTATGCTGCTTGAAGATGTACAAATGACCAATGAAAACTGCAGTAATCTCCAAAAGAATGCTTGCAGGGAAGTCTGGAAAAACAGCAGCATCTTACTTTATTTTGATGTTGTGATGTAACTGCTTGATGAGTGGAATTTATGGTTTCCTTCTGAACAGCTACCTTTCAAATTTCAGAAGAACAGCACGAAGTGCTTTCAGTTGTATTTATTACAAAGAGACTATCAGTATCATCATATTTGAGCCTGTCTACAAACATTTTTTTGCAAATTGTAAAAACACTTCAAAAGCATTAATCAGCTTAAAAACATTAATTTCTGCATACATTTTTCTACATGAGTTAAATCACATTAGGAGAACATACTTTTTAAAATATGGCTTGAGCTAATTTTAAAGATGGTTGGAAAAGTTTGGCCTACACTGATTAAAATCTATACTTAAATGAAAGGAAAATTTAACCACAGAAACTGTGCTCATTTTAGAAAAACAAGCGTATCACTGCCAAAGTGCTGTCCTAAGTTTAGATTGCTGTCTGACTAAAACATTATAATTATGAGAAACTGAAATGGATTTCTAAATGTTTCAAGATGAAACAGCCATTGGGTAATTTGCAAGATATGCAATTATCTTCTGAATTCAAAGACATAATGCTAATACTTGATCTGAACAAATGCAGGCTGTAGATCGCTGCTTGTGTGAAGATTGGGGAAATCAATGTTAAACATCAATACCAACACTAGATAAGAGTAAACCATAATGAAATCTAAGAGCAAAATTACCAAGTGATGTGGAATTAATTACTTAAAGAACTTTTTTTGAGGGGGAAAAAAAAAAAAAGGCTTGGAATCTTTTATCTGTTGTTTCTGTCTCTCCAAGAGCTGATCAAGCTGAACAGAGGATTCTCAGCATTTTTATCAGTTAAAACTGGTGGTCACACCAGACATTTCACCCAAGCTCTAACGTGCAGCAAGACAGTAACATTTTAACCTTCAAACACAAGATAGGGTTCTCCAAATAGATTTGAAGGGTCACATAACATATTTTCTGTTATTTTGCAGTTAACATTCATATTTGGGTGGAATCATTATCATACTGACGATGCAAAAGTTAAAAGGAAATAAAAATTAAACAGAATCACACACTAACCCCAGATGTGTTTGTCCATTTCCTGTACAACCACTGTAAATTCCAGCTACTTTGAACAGTAAGTTAAATCTTGATCTGTGACAATCATTAACAGTTTGATGCAACTAACAGAATTCCAGGAAATCAAAGTAAGCCCACTCCTGTTAAAAAAAACCATGATTGTACCTACTTGTCAGTACTTGTTTTGCCTTTCATTGTTTGTCTTCAATTTAGCAAGACAAATTAATGGCTTGGTTGTGTTTTATTTGTTGGTCTCCTTCAAAAGCCTGAGTGTTTGGTTATCTTTTGACTCTTCTAACTACAACCCAGTCTGTTGCTTCACTGATTTGGTGAAGGGAGAAAGAAACAATCTGTCATATGAAAGCACACAGGAACTGTGAGCATGCCTAGAGAAACAGCAGTTCATAGGCACACCATAATTCCTACAGCAATTTTATAAAAAAAACTAGAGAAATTTTTCAAGAAGAGATAATTCTCTTTCTACAAGCAACGTGTGGTGATCCACATAACTGCTTCACATAGATCTTAAGGCAGTCTCTCCTTTTAGCCTTCATGGCACCTCTGGAGCTGTGATCCAAAGAGAAGAGCAAATGGAAATAGATTTCTCTCAACCATAAGAGATGCTGGATGCCTTAAAAATAAAGGCACCATCTTAAGCTCAGTGAGAAACCACCTGAGATTAAGCAATACTTTCAGAACCACTGGTATGAAAGCAATACCTGCTCCTTTGATACCTGAAGTAACACCAATAGGAGGTTTTCTACCAAAGGATGCCCCAAACAAGCTCCTCAAGAATCATGGGAGTTTCAGTATCACAGATAGAAAACCTTGGAAAAGCATGCTTAAAAGCAACAAGGTGAGAAAAAGCAGGGGAGAACCACCTCTATTGCCAGATCAAAGGCAAATCAATTTTCTCAAACTCATGACAGCCTGTGAACCTAGTGAAGACATCAATTTTGTACTGACAAGTAAAGGCTCTCCCAGTTTTTAACCTCTAAGCATATAAGAAGCCCTAACACAAATAAATCAAATTAGGTACATTAAATTCATTTTATCAAAACAAGTTCAAGTTTACAAGTAAACTAGCTCAGTTAAGAGAAACAGAGTAGGAAAAAGGAAAGACATTTTGTCTACGTTTCAAGATTTCAGCCAACACAACTCTCTTGCATCTCACTGTGCCCTGCAGCAGCAACAATGGACTTTACAAAGCAGACTTGTCTTTCAGGAGCAACTTACTCTTTTGGCCAAGTCAATAAATAGTAAAATCAAACTGCAAGCGTTTGCCCACAGTCAGCTGGGACCTGTTTCAGAAAGTCAACCCTCAAAGGTTTCATCTCCCCTCTCTTAGCTCTGAGTGCTGACCAAACACCACACACACAACATAAACAAGGCAGCTCTCCTCAGGCCATTACTAATAAAATGTTAAACCAGACTCTGGAACTTAATAGCTCATACAGAAAATGAAGAATCTTGTTTGTGTGTTCTCACCACCATGACCTGAAGAAACAAGGGAACAAGAAGGGGCAACCCTGAACAAGACTGTAAGTGGAGAACAGGAGAATGAAATAAGGACAGAGGAAAACACAGATCATTTGTAAATGATGACTAGATAGGAGGAAAGCATAAATTGAGACTCTGTGCGTGCCAAGCTAGAAGAAGCAGCCAATAAAAGTAAAATATGTGTTTTGGCAAAGCAGATTTGGGAGGAGTAAGGGGTAGCAGCACCTTGAAAGATGGGACAAGTGACAGTAAAGAAAAGACACATATGAGACTATCTAAACAAAACAAAAATTAAGAGAAGGAAAATCCATAGGGAAAAGTCTTGGACAGAAACAGACAGAACGACAGCAGAAGGACAAGAGGATTTATGCCAGAGACAGTTCAGATGATTAAGAATCTAAGAATTAAGAATCTGGCTTTACTAAAAATAGCTGCTGAAGAAGTAGAGGGGCTGTATGAACAGATGAAACACATGACAGCCTGTCACCTGAGCAACTGCAGAAAGGGTTACTTGATCCAGCAAATCCTAACATTGCTAAAACCCCAGGTGGATGTGAAGATGACACCTCATTACACTTCCAATTTTCTTTTGAGATTGCTCTGGTGAGGAGGGCAGGCAACTCCATGAAAGCAAAACTCATCAAGACTGAGGAGTCAGACCATAGCAGAATCAAGGTTTCCCTGCACAACTTCAGTACAGGGTACAATATTATCTTTCCTTCAAGATTCTGCCTCACTGAGTACACATGGTGGACCAGCCCCTGAGGTTGAAAGAAGGCTTTGTAGGTGACTTCCCTCCTTCAGCACAGAAGCACTTTGGCAGGCAGTGAATGGAGAAAAGACTCTGGAAAGAGTCCTTCACAGGCTTATGCTCCCTTCACTCTTATCACATATTTCCTACACATGGCTGACTTTTTTTAATCAAAACTTTTCAGAAGTTTTAAGTATTGTTCTGATTTTCTGAATGACCAGCTAGAGATTTGGTTTCTCAAGGTACAGTTTCACATTGTACTTGACCCACAGCTGGTTTACATTAGTGCAGAAGGAGAAACAGCTTTCATTCATATCAGAGCAAACACTCACTAGAATAGCTTCCATCTGACAGAAAGCCATCCCCATAAAACTGTTAGATCAACTGTCCCTGAAACCATCCAACCACTAAATCCACTACAAAGAGAGTAGCAATAACTCATGGCCAGTGATGGCAAAGGAATGAGACCACACTCTTCAGCTGCAGCCCACACACTGACCAAACTATGTATTCACATGTTAAAGTGTACCTTGATTTGCTGAGGAGTCAGATAGTACAGCTGCCACTGAAGCTTTGCATACAGAGTATTAGATAATACTATAAAACACGATTACAAAGTCAACCAAGTCATTTGAGATTTCTGTATTCAGTTTAAGATATACTTCGGCTTTCTTTTTTTTTTATCCTAGTTTTCCTATTTTGTAACAAAGGAAGGCAGGCAGGGAACCCATCTGTCAATCTTTGTGCTACAGTGGAATACATTTATGCTTGGGAAACAGTAAAATATTGCTGTATTTACTACTGAAAATTCCAATTTGTATAGTAAGAAGGATGGAGTGGCGGGGCGACCCATCTTAGGAGTTTATGCTTGAGAAACATTCAACTATTGCTGTGTTATCTACTGCTGAAACATCCAATCACCCAAAAGCAGGGACTGGGTGCTGTCTTGAACAGGACAGACAGCTGCTATGGAGTAAATGAGATATGGTGATACTTTCAATCAATAAGCTAAATACACTACCCACTGGTGCAGTCCAGTCCATGCACTGGCGTAAGTAGAGACTGAGAAAGTCCATGAATACACAGAAGCACCAACGTGAAGCTGCACACAGAGTTTAACTCCAGTATTTATTGTTAATTACAGCTTCTGGCAGACACAGTTACGTGCTGAACAGCCCGGCTGTGCAAAGCTGCAAGACACTCACCCTGCCCTTCTTACACAAGAGCCCATTCAGGTCAAAGTTTAGCTTTGCCAGAGGGCACGTCGAGCCCAGACAGCAGCACACGCCAACACCAACGGGAACAGTGACAACAGCCCCAGTAACCAGGGAAAACCACCCAGCTACGGCTGGAAAAAACCCGACTGAGCTCCTGTGTACGTGCAAGTCTAAACAAGAGACTCTGCTTTCCCCAAAAGGAAAGATGCTAAGGATGAGACGGTAACAACAGGCCTCCGTCTATTCCTCCAGGTGCAACAGAGACAGCAGCACTGAAACCGAGGGTTTGGGTACCGTACACGTCTCACACCCACGCAGCGCCTCCGCAGACAGGCTCAGGCGCTCTCCTCCATCGTCGCGGCTCCCGCCCTCCTACGGAGCGGCGACCATGCCTGGGGAGAAACGGGAGGCGAGTCAGAGCCCGGCGGGCGAGAACGAACCGGCGAGGCCAGGGCAGCGGCAGAGCGCTGGCAACGCTGCCCCCGCCAGCACCGCGGCCCGGCCCCCTTTCTTTCCCTCCTTCGTTCCCTCCCTCCCTCGCTCACCTGGGACGGGGCAGCGCCAGGCGGGAGGAGCTCAGGGAGCCGCCGCGCCGCCGCCATCGCCCCTCGGCGCCACGGCCGCCGCCATGTTCGCGCGGCCTCTGACCCGGAGCACTTCCGGTCACGGCTGCCCCGCCGTTGCCATGGCAGCGCCTGGAGCGGCCCCCCCCTTAAAGGCGCATCCCGCGGGTTGGGGGGTACAGGGATTTTGGGGGGCACAGGGATTTGGGGGGGCACACGGGGCCCACTCCCCGCCTCCCCCGGCACGGCAAAGCAAAGCAAAGCAAAGCACTCCTCTCAGTTTAGTTACCGGCTGGAGAGGGAGAGTGATTCGTCAGCCCCACGGCGCTGCACCAAGGGGAAAACCCTCCCGCAGTTTAGCCGCGGGATCTTGTCATAAAATATCCCGTCGGGTGTGAGAGCGGCGGAAAACGAGCGTGCCATGATTTCCACTGCCGTGAGGAGATGGTTTCCCTTAACTTTCCCTGAAACTGCGTGTACTTTCAAGCTTTTATTGCACCGCCTTTACCGCCGCTCGCTTTTGATGCAACTAATCTCTCTATACTCTTCCCACATGTATGTTTTTATAAGGTAAACAAGCCTGGGGGAACCTCCAATCCAAGAAGGGAAAGTCCGGGAGATTTTAAGTAAAGTTTTATGTTTGTGTACAACCAAAGTGAGTCCATGCCCCAATGATTGGACGAGAACAGGAATGACGTGCCCTCCCTTTCTGACCCCACAACAATTCCACATGCACAGACGAACACGACCCTCTGCAAAACTCCTGTAAAGTGCAAGTACCAAGGCAAAATCCCATCCCGTTCCCGTTTAGGGATATATCGTCCCGCAGGCACTCCCCTGGCAGGATCCCTCTTTTCCACCACAGTTAGTTTTGAGGACAACATTGTCTCTTCTGTTGTGCCCACCATCATCCAGGGAGAATCCATTGCCTTAAGAGTACCTTTGCAGGGCTGAGAACCAGTAAATTCGGTAAATACTTGAAATTAAAAATAAAAAAATAAAAAAAAA